>CM032643.1:4686334-5229225 GCA_019097785.1 Fraxinus excelsior | reverse complement strand
AGGGATGGCGAAAAGGCTCGGCGGCTCGCACGGCTCGGGCTCGGCTCGGCTCGGAAAAAGCCCGAGCCGGGCCCGGCTCGGGCTCGGCGGAACCGAGCCTCATTTTGAGGACTCGGCCCGAGCCGGCCCGTGTGGCTCGGGTCGGCCTGCAAAAAAATAAAAAACCAAAATTTGTCAACTTATTCCACTCATCATGAAACTAATAAACTAATTATAAGTGACAAATTTATCTCATAATGTATCACATAGATTATTTTGAAAAATGGGTGATATTTGTTTGTTTAATATTTATTGTATCTCGACTCGTTGACATCCCTAACTATATATAAGAGTTAAACAAGTCGAATTAACTAGGGGCCCATTTTACCGGACTTCTACTTTTGTTTCTGCTTCTTATATAGAGTAATGTTATTCATCCCCATTAGAGTTACAACATCCACAGTCTAGCTGGCTTTAAATGATAGGTTAAATGAAATGTGATTTCACCTATCATTTAGTATAAACAATTTTACGTCAACTTTCTTTAAAAGTACTTCTAATCAAGCGCAACTCTTTGAAATTATTCAAAAAAAGTACTTCTAATTTTTTAGTCACTATCAAATGAACCCTAAACATTTTTTTTTTGTTTGATGGTCATGTTGTGGAAATTCATTACTTAAAAAAGGTAAATGTTAAAAATCAAAATTCAATAATACAAAAAAAAAAAAATGTAATAATAATAAGGTTCTATAATAGCGTAACATGACACATGTCAAGGATTGATCGATTGACAAGGTTTATCCTAATTTTTATATAAGTGACTTATGACTAGATTTTTTTTTTCTTTTTAAGTTTATAACATTATTATGATGTATCACATCCCATGTATCGGAACAAGACACGTGTATTTATCGAAAAAATTCAATCTCATTTTTTAATAACAAAAAAAATAATAGTTGAATATTGTGACGTAATATAGCATTTGTATATGCCACCTATTATACCATAGCATGACGTATGAGGCGGCAGCGTTTAATCTGAATACGCATGTTACATATGACGACGGTATGTTGGACATTGACACTTGCTAAGGGCATAGCTGTATTACTCACAAACTAATTTATTACAACAAAAGCATGCTTTAAGCTTATCGAAGCACATTTAAATTTAAGATGGTAGTAGAATAAAGAATTCACATTTCTTCTATAATAATTGTTGCATGCTATTCAAACCACCGTATTAAACTCGTTTTCTGACATGTTTGATACGTAATATTAAAATGACAATAAATAAAGTGTATTCTTATAAAATAAAGTCTCGGTTTGGCCCCCACTTTCTACAACTTATTTTTCAACAAACTCAATTTCAACCACACGTTTCATCAAATTTTATCAAATAATGATAAAATATTATTCTATGAAACATATGCGCTCAACTCATGTCTTGAATTTTACTCTTTGTTTTCATTTCCCAAATAAATTGATTTAAGGATACTTGTGTCATTTGTGTTATATATTTTTTAATACATTATTATTATTATTATTATTATTATTTGCATTTATAATAAATTTTAATAATGTAAAAATAATAGTTAATGAATTTGATATTTTTTTTAATTTAACTTAATTATTTATTTAGTAATTTATGTAGTTGTAAAATAAATAAATAATTTTTCAAATAAATAAATTATTAAGAATAGAAAAAATGAAGAAAATGATTAAATATTGTTCATTTGGTGTAATTGTTGGAAATGACTTTTAGTTTGGTGCAAGATTTGATGTAAAATGTTACAAAGCTTACCTTGAATTTTAGTGCGGGGTTAGAGATGACCTTATTCAGTCAAATACTATTCATCGTCCTACGCATTATCAAACATGTTCGGCTAAAGTTTAACAAGTCCCTATTTGGTTTAGCTAAATTTTTAGTACAAAAAATTGATGAATTTTGTATTTGAAAAGTAGACAAAAATTTTGAGTTCCATAAAATGTATTTTTGAAAATAAATTTAACGAAAAATGAATTTTAAAATATGGGATCAAACGATGACTAATACATAAAGTCGCTTTTAAATAACTTTTTATTCGTTATTATATTAACATAAGTTACGTAACTTACTTTTTTGACATTTGAGCAAAATGTTTACTATTTAAACTTAGCAAACATGTTATGTCACTATTTGGTGAGAATTAAAATGAAGTTTTTAGTAAATTTTGAGAGAAATTGATGAAACGTGTGATTGAAAAATTGTGTGACCCATAAAATTTTCTGGTTGAACAGAAAAGTTGATTTTAATTTAAATTTTACTCGGTACTAAGCAGGGATTATAAGCTTTTGCATGTTTTTAGGTCAACAAAGTACCGATGCACGCGTACTTAAGCAACCTCACAAGGCATGCGTGGATGTGGGGATCTCAGTTCTCTGATTTTGTTTACTTATAATAATTAAAATAGGCATAGAGATAACTGATAATGACAGTTTGAAAGGAAAAAAGTTAATTTGATTTGGAATTAATCTACATGTACAATGATGGTTGACAAAGTTTGTTCACAATGTTTGATATGACAAAATCTAGAATTTTTTGAAATTGATGAATGCGATGATACCAAATTATAATTGTCAACAAATCTTGTCAATCATCATTGTACCATGATTGTATGATTTGAGTCTGTATCACAGACAACTTGGTGAATATGATTCATGAAATCGTTGAAAAAAACATACAAATGAATGAGATTTAATATTCATAATTAAAAGTAGTTAGAATGTTTTTATGAGTAAAATATATGGGTAATTATGTGAACTTGTTTGGTTATACTTAAAAGTTATATTTCTACAAAGTAAGTTAAAACTTAAGAAAAATAACTATAAAAAACATATTTAAAAAAGTAAATAACTTGAGAATTAAATTTTACTTTTGAGCATAACATTCTATATTTTGGAATTATTTAATCATTCTGAACTATTGATTTGGGAAATGACAAAAATATTATGGAATGTTGGCATGGGAAAATGGGAGAAGATTTGATATGACAATTAATAAATTATATATTTATATATATAAATTTTTTATTTTATTTTACAATTAACTTGAGTAGACAGAGCTGTGAAAGAGCATGTCTGAAATGGGGCGAGCCCCATAGATTGAGCTTGCGGTGGAATTTTAGACTTGATTTCGGAGGAAATTGGGTGAAATGGGGTGGATTACATGTGTGCCATGAACTATACCTTTTAAATAAATTGGTGACAATAACATACATCACAATAAATTTTACATGAAACCAAATATGGAACTGGGGTTTTTTTCATGACAATTTTACGAATATGTTTGTTTTTTTATTATTCGGAGTCACCTCTTATATGGATCTATTATAAAATAATATAAAAATGACAACTTAATGTCAGACTAAAAATCAATCCAATACTTTAGGCGAAAAAATAGATTGAGAAAATTAAATGCCCGTAGATCATACCTCCAACAATTGGTGTCCTTTCAGAAGCTTTCCTTTGTACTAGGTATGGTACTTCCAAGCTCTTAACACTCCTTAATTGATGATGTATCTTGTTTTTTTCGATGGTCGAGCTCAGAGATCAAACCCATTCATTTATATAGCCACAACTCTCATCAAGTTATGGCTTAAGTTACCAATTTTTTCAATCAATTGTGGAATTAAAACTCATAATGTTGAAACTGAAAACTCCATGAATGTTGGACCATCAATATGACCGTTGAAGCCACGGGAATGGGAAATGTTTGGAATGTGAAAGGTCTACATTCTCCCACTTGGTCCATACATTTAACCTAATGTCTTAACTTAATTCCATCAATTGTTTTTCTAAAGAAACATACACATGAATTATGACGATGAATCCTCTGATAATGAGTAGTATCTTCCATGTATTACAATGTGTTTAGTTCCTCAAGAATTATTCTTTATATGTTAATAATACTTAATGAAAAGACCTTATGTCTAGAGATGGCAAAAAAACCCGCTCCGCCCCGATGGGCGGGGCGGGGCAAGGGTGCCCCGCCCCGTTTAGTTAAAAATAAAAAAATAAAAATAATTGAACGTTGTTTATTTAATTTTGGACATTGTTTGTTTTCATTGTTTGGTTTGGATATTGATGTAATTATTTTCTTTGGATTATAAAATTTTGAATTGTATTTACTTGGAAATTTTTAGTTTAAAAAAAAAAATTAAATGGGGCATTAAACAGGGCAAAAATCCGCCCCGCCCCGCCCCGTCAAAGGCGGGGCGGGGCGAGGGTGCCCCACCCCGAACCCGCCCCGTTGTCATCTCTACTTATGTCTTATTCTTGTTTCGACATAAATATATTTTCTCAAATAACTTAAGATGTGCATGAATATGAGAAAATATCACAACAAATAAGAGTTTTATATAAAATTGTATATATACAATTACATAGTGGAACCAATTCCCATTTTGTCTACATGATCCTTGAACTTCAGTGGTGGCAAGCCTTTAGTCAAATGATTAGCGATCATCAATTCAATGCTTACATGTTCAATGACCACTTTCTTTTCTTTAATACGTTCTCTTATGGCTAAATATTTAATGTCGATATGCTTATTTCGACTACCACTTTTATTGTTCTTAGCCATAAAGACAGCTGTCGAATTATCGCAGTAAATTCTCAATGGCCTAGAAATGGAATCAATAACTCTAAGCCCAGATATAAACCTTTTGATCCATACACCATGTGAAGTAACCTCAAAACATGAAACGAACTCGGCTTCCATAGTGGAAGTAGCAGTTAATGTTTGGTTAGCACTCTTCCATGATATAGCTCCACCAGCCATCATAAAAATATACCATGATGTTGATTTTCGTGAATCAACACAGCCGACAAAATCATATCTGAGTATCCAGTCACTTCTAGATTATCCGTCTCTTTATACATAAGCATGTAACTTTTGTTGCCTTAAAGGTGCATCATTACTTTCTTTGCTACTTTCCAATGGTCCATATCTAGATTACTTTGATATCGTCGTGACATTCCTATAACAAATGCAATGTCAGGCCTCAGACTTGAGCATACATCAAGCTTCCGACAGCAGAAGCATATGGAATGTTTTTCATTTGTTCACTTTCCAAATCATTTTTCGGACATTAGTTCAAGTTGAACCTATCACCCTTTACAATGGGAGCTACACTTTGTGAACAATTTTCATCCGAAATCTCTCTAAAACTTTGTTGATATAGGTTTCTTGAGATAAACCTAAAATTCCTCTTAATTTGTCCTTATGAATCTTAATGTCAATAACATAAGATGTATCACCCATATCCTTCATATTAAAATGTTTAGAGAGGAATTGTTTCACCTCATGCAACAAACCCTTATCATTGGTTGCAAGTAAAATGGCATCTACGTATAAAATAAGAAATAAAATCTTACTCCCACTAACCTTTTGGTATATACATTGATCCATGAGATTTTCAACAAATCCAAATGAAGAAATTGCTTCATGGAATTTAAAATAGAATTGACGGGATACTTATTTTAAACCGTATATAGACTTCTTAAGCTTATATACCAAGTACTCACCATCATTAGAGGTGAATCCTTTAGATTGTTTCATATAAACCTCCTTCTCAAAATCTCTATTGAGAAATTTTGTTTTCACATCCATTTGTTGTAATTCAAGGTCAAAACGAGCTACTAATGCCAAAATAATACAACCAATAGCTTTGGCACCACTAGACAACTCAACAAGATTCTAGACTCCATTACTCTTCATGGAACTCAACTCTTCCTTCGTGGCATTGTACCATAATTCTGATTCTTTACAACTCATGGCTTGTGAAAATGATTTAGGATCATTTTCGGCTCTAATATTGTGGTCAGGTTCTTGTAAATATACTTCATAATCACTAGTAATTGCTGACCTTTTGGTTCTAGTAGATTTTCTTAATGTTGTAACATCATCTTCTTGAGAAGCTTGGTGTTCAACCATTTGTTTAGGAAATTTCTGAATTATCTGATCTACTTGAACATTGTCAGCACCTTGTGGAATTTCAATGACTAGTCGTTCGGCACCTGTTTGTACTTGAGGGGTCCTGTGAACTATGACTAATCCGTCACTCGAGGTGGAAGGTTGAGATTCCAAATGATCATGCTCATGAACTTTGTTACTGATTTGACCGCTCCTACTAACCATCATTCTCAATAAACTTAGCATTTCTTGATTCCATAATCTTAGTGCTGTGAGATGGATAGAAAAATCTGTATCCTTTAGACCTTTCGACATATCCAATGAAATACCCACTAGTGGTTCTTCGGTCCAACTTCTTCACTTGTGGATTATAGATTCTCACTTCAGACGGGCATCCCCAAACGCGAATATGTCGCAAACTTGGTTCCCAACCTTTCAATAGTTCAAATGGTGTCTTTGGTACAACCTTAGCTAGAACTCAATTTAATATATACACAACCGTCTTAAGGGATTCAGTCCATAAGGGTTTAGGAAGATTGGAGCTACTAAGCATACTCTGCACCATGTTCAATAATGTTATATTTCTTCTTTTTGCTACTATCACATGATCTTGAAGAAACTTAGCAAACGGACCAAGTGTTTGTCCATCCTCTGTGTATCTACCGTAATATTCGCCACATCTATCTAATCTTACGATCTTAATCTGCTTCTCATATTGTTTCTCTACTTCAGCTTTAAAGGTTTTAAAGGTATCCAATGCTTCACTCTTATTATGAAGCAAGTAGAGGTACATATATCGAGAGTAATCGTCAATAAAGGTGATGAAATATTTTTGATCATGTGAGTCCACGTTTGGACTACATATACCAGTATTTATGATTTCTAATATGTCTGAACTCTTGTTGGCACCTTTCTTGGATTTGTTGGTCTACTTTCCCTTAATGCAGTCCACATATATATCAAAATCAGTGAAATCTAGAATAGTAAGTACCCCATCATTCACTAATCTTTTGATTCTATCTATAGAGATATGTCCTAATCTCCAATGCCACAACATAGAGGAATCTTCATTAATATTACACAATTTAGTGCCAGTATGAACATGCATTGAACTATAAGTGATATTGTTTTGTAGATTAATACGATAGAGACCATCAGACAAAATATCATTTGCAACACAATCAGAATTATATAATAAACTGAATGACGTGTTTGAAAAATTAAAGGAATATCCCAAGGGTACAAGTCTGGAAATTGAAATCAAGTTTCGTGAAAAACTTGGAACATAAAAGGTCCTATCTAATTTCAAAACAAAGCCACTACTTAAAATTAAAATGCATGTTCATATAGCCTCCATATGTGAGACAATCTTGTTTCTAGATAAAATATTTTGCTTACTTCTCACTGGCTTCCTTAGGTTTTGCATACCCTGCAAAGAGTTTGCAACATGGATAGTGGATCCAGAGTCAATCCACCAGGTGTTAATATTTACACTAACCATATTAAATTCAAAACAAACAAATGAGGTTAGATTACTTTTATTCTTAAACATTTCTTAAATTTGGAGCAGTCTTTCTTCATGTGCCCCTTATTTGTACAGAAGTAATACTTGGTCTCTTTCTTAATATCAGCTTGGAGTGGTATTTTACCTTTCCCGTTCGGATTCGTTTGAGTCTCCCCTTCCCACATGTTGTAGTCAACATTACACTCTCACCTTGTTCTATTATTAGTCTCTCTTCTTTTTTAACACACATAGTTATTAATTCATTTATCGACCATTTATCCTTATGTGTGTTGTACGGGATTTTGAAAGGCATGTATTGTTGTGGGAGAGCATTCAAGATGTAGTGCACAATGAAGGATTCAGACATCTCAACCTCGAGTTTCTTAAGTTGAGCCACAATGTCTCTCAGCTGTATGATGTGCTCGCGCACACCTTTTACACTGGTGAACTTTAAAGATGGAACTTCATTATAAGAGTGTTTGCTAATGAATTATCTGAAGTGACGAATTGATCATCAATGGCTTTTATCAAGTCTTGGACCTTATCATGCTGATCGACAGAACCACGTATACCAGCAGAAATTTTAGTCTTTATGAATATCATGCTAAGGCGATTATATCGCTCCCATTTTTCATAAAGCACGATGTCTGTTGTAGTGCTAGTATCAATGACTTTAGATGATTCGTCTTTCGTAATAGCATAATCAATATCCATCCACCTAAACGGAGAATAATCCTCTCCTTCCATACTATATAGTTATCACCCCTTAATTCGGGAATATCACAACGAATATTAGAGAAATTAGCAAGTTGTGAAGCTGCATAATTTTAAAAAAAATCCTTATGTTAAATTTGAGGCTCTATTAATTAGATTGCATGTTTTACCAATGTAAATCATGCTAAAATTGAATATAATGAAATAAAAATTGCATGCGAGCTGAATTTTTAATTCAAATATATTCAAACTATCCCTTATGATAGAATTATCAAATTATGTACTTAATTCATATTTAGTTACATTGTGAAAAATAATTTGATATTCTATCATAAAACCAACTTTATAATAAAACTATCAAATTATGCACTTATTCATAATTCCTGTGGGCATATTATGAAATAATTTGATATTTTATTCTAATTATATATATATATTACAATTCAATGTCGTTAATCCTTATGTGATCCTAAACTTAATATATAATTTTATTTAATTAAAGATGATGTGGCTAATCATTAAACAAATAAAATTATATAGATCACTAGACATTATCATTTTATGCATAAACGATTAACTCAATATGAGAAAGATTCTAATAGCATAATTTAAACTAACAAGTTACGATTATGCACAAAATATTCCCATAGACATTATAAATTGCATAAAATAATTTGAACATAATTAACTCATGCGAACTAAATATAAGCATAATTTAAACATCATAAATTGCATATATTATTCAAAAAATGAATAATTAACATATGCAAAAATTAAAATGGGTATAAAAATAAAGTAAATGCCAAAGAATAACGTTTTTTAAATGTTGCCTTACGTTTTTTTTAACAATAATTTATGCAAATTGATTGACAAAATTGAAAATGAATCCTTATGAACAAATTTTGAAATTGCATAAAAACTGATAATTTCATTACAAATTTCTGAATCGATACACTTGAATATTAGAATGTGATACAAAAAAACCTAAATAAAAAGGAATTTCAAAATGAAATAAAATGGTAATACATCAAAGGACTTAAGTAGAGATCCCTAATCAATTGGCTAGTGAAACAAATATTTCCAAAGTTTAATCAGAATAGCCTTGCATCACCCTTTTAAATATTTCACAAGATCCTTTTTGTGGACAATTGATATGGGTATCTGAGTTCCATCCGGAGCAGTATCTGAGTTTCACATCTATCGTTTGCTTCAGGTTCAACTGATTCCATCCTCACTCTGCTAGGCATATAATTGCTGCAAGCACAAAAATAATGAATTAAGTAAGCTTATGATAAGAGATATATAGTCAGCAAAAGTACTAACGAGAAAAAAAATTTGAATTTCTGTTCAATATATTGGAACCCACAACCAGCTTGAACAACATAGAAATGCTTAAGTATACTATATTGTACGACAAAGGTTGAATGTCCACATCTAGAATGTACACCCCTAGCATAGTTTCAAGTGACAAGAAATTGTATTACAAAAGACGACACCTTCAAACAAGATAGATATAGTTTTCCTGCATATACAGTCATGTCCAATGATATCCATGACAGAAGGAAACCTTTCTAAACAATCTGATGGGGATCCTTAACAATACAACTTTGAAGATTTGCCAAGTCGGGTACTTACTGAAAAATAGCTTCAATAAGCAGCACAAGCAAAGTTAACTAGTCCATTAACAAAAACATTTAATTAGGTATAGCTCTTGCATTTATTTCAATGACAGTGATTGAATGCGCTCATAATTAAGAAATGACAATGCATCACAAGGGCAAATGACTAAAGTTACAATGTAATCCAGGAAGCGAGAAAGCAAAACATACGGTCATTCAAGAGCCGAAGAGCTTCACTGTCGCAACACCCATGTAAAGGTATTAACTTAGAACGAGGATTCTCATTTGTTCGATTGTTGCCACCAGCATCCCCATGATCTGCCATGGGAATACTTCTGAAGGTGCCACCTGTGTTCTTCTCTCCATCATTAGAGTAACTGTTTGCCCATTCTAGTCGATCTGCATAATTAACTTATCAGAAAAAACAACAAATAGTAAATATAGTAGATACGAACTTGTTGCAACAGTTGATCAAATATGCTTTATATTGGAAGGCACCAGATTATCCCCTTTCTCACATCACGCATGCCATACACAGAACATCCACTCATGTTAAGTTACTAGCCACAATTTTTATTATCTTCCACATTAAACTGCTTTAAATTATGATCATTTAAGTCATCCTTTTCTTTTCCCTTATACATTTGGTTTAAAGGTTTTTCCTAATTCTACTTGGCTATCTATCGCAACATTTTTCTAAAGGTGTCTACCGCAACATTTTTCTAAAAAAACGTTGCCAAACTCATTTATATTAATCAATGGCAACATTCACTTACTAAAATGTTGCCTTTTTAATGTTGCAAATGACTATTTTTGTTGTAGTGTATGGTGCTTCCAAGCTCTCAACACTCCTTAATTGATAGTGTATCTTGTTCTTCCGGTGGTCGAGCTTCGGGACCAAACCCATCCATTTATATAGCCACAACTAGTATCAAGCTATGACTTAAGTTAACAATTTTTTCAATCAATGGTGGAATTAAAACTCATAATGTTGAAACTGAAAACTCCTTGAATGTTGGATCATCAATATGACCGTTGAAGCCATGGGAATGGGAAAGGTCTACACTTAATCTAGGTGATAATTAAGGGTACGATTGAATCAACTTGGAAATTTATTCTTTTATGGAATCTTAACTAAACTAGGTGATAATTGGAGTTGGCTATTTACAGACACGCCGATCGAGTATATAATGAGGTAAATTTTTTTGGTGGCAATATTTGAAAGCTATGAATTGCTCAATTTTGAAATTCAGATCTTAGCAATGAGCTATCAAGCGAAATGAGTTTTTTTTTTTTTTTTTTTGTAGACTAGCTGAGTAGATAATTTTGTTCGAGACTAGTAAAAATGTAAAATGGTAAATTTGGAGATGTTCCATAAATGAATTTTCGCTTATCTAGATTTTCAGAGTTGCATAATAAAGATTAATGAATAGGCTTCTACCTAATTTAGTGCATGTAATGCTTTTATAGGTAGAAATCTGACTTGGAGATGAAATGAGCGTAAATGAGGTGAAGTGGAGCTAAAAAGGACGAACTTAGAGTTGCTGGGGAAGTCTTGACTTGATTGGAAGCTTTGAAAGTACAAATTGAATGAATTTACAAGTTTTGAGACCAAATTCTACTTTTGGAGAGATTTGGAGACCAACTCGAACATTCTCAACAGTTTAGAGGATCAAATTTGAAGGAAAGTGGATGATTTTGGAAAGATGGAGGATCAATCTAGAAGCAACTAGAAATGCTAGTACCTAACTTGGATGATTTAAAGATGGAACGATGGTTAAGCTTGGGAAAGTAAAGTATTATTAATAGTTAAAACGAATAAAGTTAGCATTGAGGTACAAATTTTAGATAACTTTTATTCCTTTTAGTAGACAATATTTTGGGTCAACTTTCATTTGATTGATTTTAACAATGTTTTGAAAATCGGACCGGTGATTGACCCGAATAAAGAAGAGGGTTGAGGGTCAAATGGTCGAATCATAGTTAAACTGGGATTGACCTGAAAATAAATAAATTAGATAAATAAAATCTTATATAGATATGTATACAATTTAATAATAATAATAAATTGCTGTATAGATATATACTTTTTAAAAATTAATATTAACTATTTTAAAACTAAAAAAAAAAAACAGTTTTGACAAAAATATGATTAGATCGAGAAATGATGTTGTGCTAAAAAAAATTAATTTTCTTTGAATTAAAAACAATGTTTTAAAATAAAATAGATTAACCTTGGTAAAAAATAAAATTCAAATTTTAATCTAAATTAAAATCAACAATTAATTTTAATCACATATTTTATAGAACCAACAATTCTCAACCACATATTTTATTAACTTTTATCAAAATCTACTAAAAAATCTAATATTAATTCCTACCAAACAGGTAGGGGCAGAGCTAGGAAAGTAAATCAGTGCGGACACAATTTAACGATATTGAACGTTGAGTTTTGGTTATGAATTTAATGACGATAAAAATATTAGGTATCCAATTACTAATTGAAAGTAATTCAGAATCACATAAACAAATTCACAAATACTAGAAGCAAAAGCAAAGGTTGCAAAACAATTCACACTTTCACATGACAATTCACATTTTCACAATGCAATACTATAAGCAATTCATAGGGCAATTCACAATTAACATAGCAGTTCTATAAGAAATTTACAATGCAATTCACAAACAATAATATTTTTAGAACTTATGCAATTCACACTTCACAAATTACAGTGATAGAGTAAGCAATAACTCACAGTCACAGAGACAGGCAAGCATTAATACTGGAAGGATTCTGATAGTCTAGTAGCTAAATCAATTGTACAACGATGTATATTATGCAGTAGGCTTCGAGCAATTGAAGAGTAAAATGCTAATTTCAAAAGTTAAAAAGCAATTAATCAAACAAAAATCTCAATCTCAATGTGCATAAAAAACTTCTTAACATTACAACCCCCAAGCAATTTCACAAGCACTAATGAATGAAATCAAAAAAATTACCATTTCTGAACTAAAAGTGAAACACGTACATTTATAGGGTTCATCTCATTGTAATATCTAAGCTCACTTGTTGCTAAAAATTCTCAGTAAGATCGAGAAGGAGAAGTTAGTATGGAAGTCCACACACCAAGAAAAAATGATCTCATTAATTTCTTTATATATTGCATACAGCATAAAAGCAATGCATAAGCTTTATGTTCGAGTTTAAGGGCTTCGACTTACCTTATTCTTCTGTTGCTGCCAATTGCCAAAGAATCGACGGCGCCCAGTGGCCAATTTTCGCGGTCTCGACTCTCGCGGACTCGCCGTCTCGAGCTCGAACAGGGATGGAGGCGAGCAGAGCAGCAGCGGGTTCAGGTTGAAGGAATGGGTAATGGACTAATGGGTATGTGTTGGGAGAAAGATAGGAGCAATCGGGGCTGAGAGTTGGATGCCGGGTGGTGGTCGGAGGCAAAAGATTTTGAATGAAATGGAATGAAATTCTCAGGACTTTGAATTGAAATGGAGTGGGTTGCTGGTATTGGGTTGAATCAAAAAGGTTTTGGACTTCACTCTTAGGTTGGAATTGGGTTGAATCAAAAAGGTTTTGGACTTCACTTTTAGGTTGAAAATTAGATAGGTAACAATACATTTCTAAGGTATTTACTTTACACAATTTCAAAAATACAAAAACAAGTTTCAACTTTCAAAAATCAGGTTTTTTTAAAATTTTATTAATGAAATAATATATTTTTAAATCAATTTATTATTACATATTTAATTCTACTATAATATAATTACCTCACCCCACCTCCATCACCCTCACTGCTCCGGGAACTATTCCAGCTACCGTTCCGGTCACAACTCTTCTCCGACGACTGTTCCGGCAACCATTTCGGGGACACAACGATTCCGACGACTACTCCGATTCCGACAAGTGTTCTAATTCCGATGAATATATTAAGGTCACAGATCTATGCAATTTGGTCACAATTCAAAATTTTCATAGGTCACAATTTGAAAATCGGTCACAACTCACAAATTTTATAAGTCACAATACTTATTTTATGGTCACAATCATCACATTAATTTAATATAAATTATATTTAGGTCACAATTTTCCAAATTATTGGTCACAAATTAATTATTTTTAGGTCACACAACATGTATTGGTCACAATTGATCTAATTCATTGATCACATATTATTTATTGGTCACAAACCAACCAAATCATTGGTCACAAACCACCTAATCATTGTGTGGCCACCACCAAATCATTTGTGACCACTTCGCCACTGCCTCCACCAACAGCACCACCACCATCGCCGCCCCATAGCAACATCAACATCAACATCTCAAATAAATCAAACGCCACACCCTCCCACCAAGAAGCTGCAACGCTTCAGCCCTGGCACAGTTAGTCTCCATGAAATTCAGAAGTCCCAGAAATCTACTGAGAAATCAAATTGCTCGCCAATCCACCGGCGGTAAGGCGCCACGAAAGCAGCTAGCCACCAAGGCCACTCGCAAATCTGCCCCTACCACCAGCGGAGTCAAGAAGCCGTACCTCTTCCGCCCTGGCACAATCACTCTCCGTGAAATTCGGAAGTATCAGAATCTTCCGCCCTGGCTGGTTCATGAAATCGCTCAAGATCTTAAGACAGATTTGAGGTTCCAGAGCTCAACTGTAGCAGGGGCAGATTTGAGGTCATCGACATCAGCAACCGAAAGAAGAGAGAGATGCGATAGAAAGAGAGAGGAGAAGCAAAGGGGCGAGAGATGAGGGAGACGACCGGAGGAGACAGTGACGGGAGAGAATGGGGAGGAAGGTTTGATTTGTTTTAGGGTTTGGATGGGTAAGGGTGTATATATAGATTAATATATAATAATAATAATATTATTATTAAAATATTAATTTATAATATTTAAATATGAATTATTAATTATTAATTAAAACCTGATTTATGTAAATTTAAACTTGATTCCTTATTTATGAAAATGAAAATTTAAAAACCTTCCTAGCTGTAATTTCCTCAATTAGATATTCATTAAAAAAATGGGCCATTGGGTTGGGCCCAAAAGTTTAGTGCAGGTCAGTGCCTACACTAGATCTCATTGGGCTCCGCCCCTGAAAATAGGGTAAGTAAAAAACGTAGTTTTATCCTCATAAGACAAAAATTAAAAAGAAAGACTTAGATTTGTTTTTACTAATATTAATTTTACTGCAATTTTTAATAATCACGAACATCATCTCAATTTTAGCCTTGTCTGATAAGAAGAATATCTATCCAAGAGTAGCTTAAATATCTCTGCCAATGTTCACTAAAGAGATAGCTGATTTTTATTAGTAGCAAATATCATTTTACAATTTTATTTTTGAATGGATGGTACCGTTTCATTATCACAAAACTTGCAAACATTGAAGGTTTATAAGAAAAAAAACTTTACTTTATGTCTTGAATTTTATTCTTTTATAGAAAATGATTACGTCTCTCACCGCTTTCACTTGTCACGAATTGATTGATGATATTGAATCTATGTCTCTTAGGCTTTGAGTTCTCATTGGTTGATTTGAGTTGGAAGAATTTCTCAAAACTCGTATGCCATAACTGCTCAACCAAATTTTTTACATGCTCGACATCAAGAATTGTACTTTCATTTGTGCCCAACAAGCTTGAAAATTTAGGTTCTATTTGGGTTGCATCTCAAAATGTTATTTTGGTTGGAGCCAATCTCAATACACTTTGTCATTATCAACTACACAGAGTCCATGAATATGTACCACTGTGCTAGAAGCCTAGAACATTGTAGAACAATCATTCCTAACAACACTTGGACAAAAGTTAAAACGTCAATTGTCCAAAATAAAGATTTCTCCTTCATCTACCTAACTTGCGATGTAGAAACGACCAGAAATTTCAAACCATAATTATAGATGATTATTACAAGAATTGTGTGGGCCTCTGCACCCTTTGTAGTCTCCTTGATTAAAAAACTGAAAAGAAAAGAAAAGGGTTGGCGTTAAAGACAGGAATTTTCTCCCAGGCTTCGATTGATTGTAAAGGTGAAATTTGGGTGAAAAGAAAATGAATTATGAAAAATTGAATTGTCTAGATTTTATTTTATTGAGAATTGTAATTAATTGTGTTGATTAGTATAATTTTCTATTTGAAAAATGTTGAAAGTTTGGTGGTTGTTTGACTTTATTTTTCATGGAAATTATCCATTAAAGTGATAATTTTTTTACCATTGGATTTAGAATTTGTTCCAATTGCCAAAAAAAAATTACCATACCGAATATCATTTGTTTGACTTTGTTTTGCATGAAAATTGTCAATAAAAGATCTAAGCTCGCTTGTTGCTAAAAAATCTCATTGTGATATCTAAGCTCGCTTGTTACTGAAAAATCTCAGTAAGATCAAGAAGGAGAAGTTCGTATGGAAGTCCACACACCAAGAAAAAAGGGAGAGTTTTTTAAAAAGACTAGTCAAAGAATGTATTTGCACAAAAAGCATTTTCTCAATGTTTATTGGTAAAATGGCCCCCATTAAAAAATAGAGTAAATAAATGGTTTAAAAGGTCTAAAATATCCATATCATGAAAAGACCAAAATATCATTTCAATCCAATTAAATTTTCCAATTCATATCCAATCCAATTAACGAGCTTACCGTCTCACGTGCTTGCTTCCTCCACAAAATCTTGTTATTTATTGTATTACTCACCTATTTTTGCCTTCATTCTGAGTATTTGAACAAGGATTTTGGTTTCTAAATTATCTACATTGTAATCTCTAAATATTTGAAGAAAAAAGAAATGTATTTTTGATAATTTCGTGTACATTGGTCTTTTTATTGTTGAATATAGTATGAAATGATATGTTAGCTGATTTATGTTCCACAGTTGGTATATTTCTGTACTGGGTGTAAATTTTGGACGGTCTACAGTACAGAACGACACTCCAATCGTTTTACGTAGTTCAGAACGACAGTACAGTCGTTATCATCCATGTAAAATGACAATATGAACAGTATCTGTTGTAGTATGTCCATTCTTGATAATACAATATTTTTATTTTGATAAGTTAAATATGATAGCTATTTTTATATTACTTTGATATATACTTGAGTAAACTATTTAACTTTTTTATTTTATTTGCAGCTATGGATTCTGTAGAAATGATATGGGTACAAGTATGTTATTTTGTTGATCGTGTACCACTCAGCTAGAGACATGAACAATGAAGACAAGACGGCACATATGTGGCTTTTGTAGTGTTACGACGTACTCCTTTTGTAATATTGAAAAATGATGGTGGTGTTCAGGTGTTATGTTACGATGTACTACTTTTGTCATTTTGAAATTCAAACTATGTATAAATGTTTGGAAAGAGGGATTATGTAATTGTCTTATGCTCAATGAAGCTATAATGACAGTTATACTGTATAACAGCAGTTGAGTAGTTTTCTTTATAGAGGCAGAACGACACTTGTGTCGTTTTCAAAACAGTAACGGCAGTTGTGTCATTTTCCTTTTCCTCTCGATTACGTAATGAGCATAAATCCCAAATGTTGTAAGTGGCGTGTTCAGTCTGCGATTTAATAAGTTCAGCTTATCATTATTGTGGCTCAAACGGGTCACGGCTCTTCAAAATCGATTTTATTGGAAGAACGACACTTGTGTCGTTTTCAAAACAGTAACGGCGGTTGTGTCGTTTTCTTTTTCCTCTCGGTTAAGTAATGAGCATAAATCCCGAATGTTATAAGGGGCGGGTTCAGCCTGCAACTTAAACGGGTTCCGTTTATCGATTATCGTGGCTTGGACGGGTCGCGGCTCTTCAAAACCGATTTTATTGGCAGAACGACACAGGTGTCGTGAAACGACACTAGTGTCGTTCTGTTGATTTTTCAAATATTTTGCAACTTCTCAAGGCAAAGACATCAAGGATTGGACCCCCAACCTAAGAAGGATGAAAATATTGATTTTGTGACAACTAACGGTGGAATTGATATAGAATATAAGGCATGAAACGGTGAACGCACAAGTCTTGGCCTAGATCCGGTTAAAGGAATAAGGAATTGGCATATCTCAAGTATTTTGTAAGGGGCGTGTTCAGCCTGCAACTTAAACGGGTTCCGTTTATCGATTATAGTGGCTCGGATGGGTCGCAGCTCTTCAAAATCGATTTTATTGGCAAAACGACACTAGTGTCGTTCTGTTGATTTTTTCAATATTTTGCAACTTTTCAAGGTAAGAACATCAAGGATTGGACCTCCCAACCTTAGAAGGATGAAAATATTGATTGTGTGATAACTAATGGTGGAATTGATATAGAATATAAGGCATGAAACGGTGAACGCACAAGTCTTGGTCTAGATCCGGTTGAAAATACAAGGAATTGGCATATCTCAAGTATTTTGTAAGGGGCGTGTTCAGCCTGCAACTTAGACGGGTTCCGTTTATCGATTATCGTGGCTCGGACGGGTCGCGGCTCTTCAAAACCGATTTTATTGGCAGAACGACACAGGTGTCGTGAAACGACACTAGTGTCGTTCTGTTGATTTTTTCAATATTTTGCAACTTTTCAAGGCAAGAACATCAAGGATTGGACCCCCCAACCTAAGAAGGATGAAAATATTGATTGTGTGACAACTAACGATGGAATTGATATAGAATATAAGGTATGAAACGGTGAACGCACAAGTCTTGGTCTAGATCCGGTTGAAAATATAAGGAATTGACATATCTCAAGTATTTTGTAAAGGGCGTGTTCAGCCTGCAACTTGGACGGGTTCCGTTTATCGATTATCGTGGCTCGGACGGGTCGCGGCTTTTCAAAACCGATTTTATTGGCAAAACGACATAGGTGTCGTGAAACGACACTAGTGTCGTTCTGTTGATTTTTTCAATATTTTGCAACTTTTCAAGGCAAGAACATCAAGGATTGGACCCCCCAACCTAAGAAGGATGAAAATATTGATTGTGTGACAACTAACGATGGAATTGATATAGAATATAAGGCATGAAACGGTGAACGCACAATTCTTGGTCTAGATCCGGTTGAAAATACAAGGAATTGACATATCTCAAGTATTTTGTAAATGGCGTGTTCAGCCTGCAACTTAAACGGGTTCTGTTTATCGATTATCGTGACTCGGACGGGTCGCGGCTCTTTAAAATCGATTTTATTGGCAGAACGACACAGGTGTCTGAAACGACATTAGTGTCGTTCTGTTGATTTTTTCAATATTTTGCAACTTTTCAAGGCAAGAACATCAAGGATTGGACCCCCAACCTAAGAATGATGAAAATATTGATTGTGTGACAACTAACAGTGGAATTGATATAGAATATAAGGTATGAAACGGTGAAAGCACAAGTCTTAGTCTAGATTCGGCCGAAAGTACAAGGAATGAGCATATCTCAAGAATTTTGTAAACGGCGTGTTCAACCTATAACTTAAATGAGTTTCGTTTATCGAATATCGTGGATCGGACGGGTCGTGGCTCTTCAAAATCGTATTTATTAGCAGAACGACACTTGTGTCATGAAACGACACTTGTGTCGTTCTGTTGATTTTTTCAATATTTTGCTACTTTTCAAGGCATGGTCATCAAGGATTGGACCCCCAACTTAAGAATGATGAAAATATTGATTGTGTGGCAACTAGTGGTGGGATTGATATAAAATATACGGTATAAAACGGTGAAATCAAAAGTCTTAGTTTAGATTCGGTTGAAAGTACAAGGAGTGGGCATATCTCAAGAATTTTGTAAGCGGCGTGTTCAGCCCGCAACTTAAATGAGTTTCGTTTATCGAATATCGTGGCTCGGACCGATCGCGGCTCTTCAAAATCGTATTTATTAGTAGAACGACACTTGTGTCGTTTTGTTGATTTTTTCAATATTTTGATACTTTTCAAGGCAAGGACATTAAGGATTGGAACCCCTAACCTAAGAAGGACGAAAATATTGATTGTGTGACAACTAACGGTGGAATTGATATAGAACATAAGGTATGAAACGGTGAAATCACAAATCTTAGTCTAGATTCAGTTGAAAGTACAAGGAATAGGCATATCTCAAGAATTTTATTAGCAGCGTGTTCAGCCCGTAACTTAAATGGGTTTCATTGATCGAATATCATGGCTCGGACGGGCCGCGGCTCTTCAAAATTGTATTTATTGGCATAACAACACTTGTGTCGTTCTGTTGATTTTTCAAATATTTTGCTACTTTTCAAGGCAATGTCATCAAGGATTGGACCCCCTAACCTAAGAAGGACGAAAATATTGATTGTGTGACAACTAGATGTGAAATTGATGTAAAATATAAGGTATGAAATTGTGAAAGTACAAATCTTACTCTAGATTTAGTTGAAAGTACAAGGAATTGGCATATCTCAAGAATTTTGTAAGCGACGTGTTCAGCCCGCAACGTAAATGGGTTTCGATTATCGAATATCATAGCTTGGATTGGTCGCGGCTCTTCAAAATTGTATTTATGGGCAGAACGACACTTGTGTCGTTCTGTTGATTTTTCCAATATTTTGCTACTTTTCAAGGCAAGGACATCAGGATTGGACCCACCAACCTAAGAAAGACGAAAATATTAATTGTATGACAACTAGATGTGGAACTGACATAGAATATAAGGTATGAAATGGTGAAAGCACAAGTCTTAGTCTATATTCGTTTGAAAGTACAAAGAATGAGCATATCTCAATAATTTCGTAAGCGGCGTGTCTAGCCTGCAACTTAAATGAGTTCAGTTTATCGATTATCGTGGTTCGGACATGTCATGGCTCTTCAAAATCGTGTTTAGAGGTAGAACGACACTTGTGCCGTTTTCAAAACAGTAACGACAATTGTGTCGTTTTCTTTTTTCCTCTTAATTAAGTAATGAGCATAAATCTCGAATGTTTTCAGTGGCGTGTTCAGCCTGCAACTTAAATGAGTCCAACTCATCATTATCGTGGCTAGACGGGTCGCGACTCTTCAAAATAGATTTTAGAGGTAGAACGACACTTATGCCGTTAAACGATTATCAACTTTCATGGCTCTTCGTACTCATGTTTAGAGGTAGAACGACACTAGTGCCGTTCTTTTGATTTTTCCAATATTTTGTTACTTTTCATGGGAAAGACCTTAAGGTGTCGCTTAGAGGCAGAGCGACAAGTGTCGTTCTCTTGGACTTTTATTTACAAATATAACGACAGTTTTGTCGTTCTGGTAGACGTTCTCAAAGAAGTAACGACACTTTTGTCATTCTGTTGATTTCTCCAATATTTTGCTACTTTTCCAGCGGAACGACGTCAAGTATGGATCTCATAACTTAAAAAGTTCGACAAACTGATTGTATTTTTGGTCAGTCAATCTAACTTACCTATTTTTGTACTCAAAATTGTCGTTTTCAATCATCTTAGTTAAAAAAAAATTAGGGGGCTCCGCCCCCGAACCCTCAAGAGGGGGCCCAACCCCTATATTTTTTGATAGAGAATACAGGTATAAAACGGTGAAAATACAAATCTTAGTCTAAATTCATTTAGAAGTACAAAAGTAAATAGGTATATCTCAAGAATTTTGTAAGCCGCGTGTTGAGCCTACAACTTAAATGAGTTCAATTTATCGATTATCGTGCTTGGAACGGGTCACGGCTCTTCAAAATTGATTTTAGAGCCAGAACGACACTTGTGCCGTTTTCAAAACAGTAACGACAGTTGTGTCGTTTTCTTTTGTCTCTAAATTAAGTAATGATCATAAATTTCGAATGTTGTAAGTGACGTGTTCAACCTGCAACTTAAATGAGTTCAACTCATCATTATCGTGGTTCGGATATGTCGTGGCTCTTCAAAATCGATTTTAGTTCCAGAAGACAGTTTTGTCGTTCTCGAAGCAGTAACGACACTTTTGTCGTTCTGTTGATTTCTCCAATATTTTGCTACTTTTCCAGCATAGCGACGTCAAGCATTGGACCCCCTAACTTAAATATGTCGACAAATTGATTATCTTTTTGGTCAATCAATTTAATTTGCCTATTTTGGTACGCAAAATCGTCGTCTTCAATCCTCTTAGTTACAAAAAAAATTCGGCCTCCACTCTACATATTTTCACCAATATTTTTTTTATTTCTCCAATATTTTTTGCTTCTTTTCCATTATTAGAGGTCATTTCGTTGAAAAAATCAAATTACAGCAGATAACGACTGTAGTGTCGTTTTATGTTGCAAATAACGACTGTAGTGTCGTTTTACGTCGCGCCTGCGAACCTTTTTGAGCAACAGCAGATCGAATTAGTACATTATTGGTCGATGTTAAGTCATGGCGTTCGTCGTCTGGGCGAGTGCTATCCATTGGTGGTGGTGCGCGACCATGGGTGTCGCCGGAGATAGGTTTTCCGGCAAAAGAAGAATGCAATTATGGTGGTTTTGTGGATAATTGTTGGTTGGAGGTCGTAGATGGGAGTGAGATGAGGCTGAGGGTGGTGGAGTCCGATGGTTTTGGTGGCTGAAAAGTGGTGGAATGGGGCTCCATATGTGGCTGCTGAAAATGGGCAAAAATCATCCAAAATGAAGAAGAAAGAAGAAGGTGAAATGAAAGAATTTGGGTGAATAAGTTGAAGGACAACTTTGTCATTTTACCATTAAAATCTTTTAAATTTTTTTTATTCTATTTCAATGTGAGTCAAAGGCCATTTCTCCAAAATCATTGTTTAGTAGGATTATTTGGCCAAATTTCCCAAGAAAAAATGACCCCATCAGTTTCTTTATATATTGCATACAGCATAACAGCAATGCATAACTTTATGTTCGAGTTTAAGGGCTTCGACTCACCGTATTCTTCTGTTGCTGCCGATTGCCAAAGAATCGATGGCGCCCAGTAGCCAATTTTCGCGGTCTCGACTCTTTCGGACTCGTCGTCTAGGGCTCGAATAGGGATGGAGGCGAGCATAGCAACATCGGGTTCATGTTGAAGGAGTGGGTAATGGACTAATGGGTATGGGTTGGGAGAAAGATAGGAGTAATCGAGGCTGAGAGTTGGATGCCAGGAGGCGATGGTCGGAGGCAAAAGATTTGGAATGAAATGGAATGAAATTCCGAGGACTTTGAATTGAAATGGAGTGGGCTGGAGGTATTGGGTTGAATAAAAAAAGGTTTTGGATTTCACTTTTAGGTTGGAAATTAGATATTCATTAAAAAAAGGGGGGCATTGGGTTAGGCCCAAAAGTTCAGTACAGTTCTGTGCCTGCACTGGATCTCATTGGGCTCCGCCCTTGCAAATAGGGTAAGTAAAAAACGTAGTTTTATCCTCATAAGACAAAAATTAAAATGAAAGACTTAGATTTGTTTATACTAATATTAATTTTACTGCAATTTTTAATAATCACGAACATCATCTCAATTTTAGCCTTGTCCGATAAGGTTAAAAATCATTTTTTTAGTAGATCTAATAAAAATGATTAAATATCTGATTAAAAGTTGATAAAAGTTGTGAATTTCATGAAATTCGTAATTAAAATTAACTATTGACTTTGATTTAAATTTTTATTAATTTTTTTAGTTAAACCAAACAGGGATTTTAACTACTTTGTATCTATAAATTTAAATAATGTGTATAAAAATTATTTATTTTCATTTAAGTAACTCAGTTCTTCCCAATTTTTTAACAAACAAAAAAATGATTTTTTTAGGGCGTGTTCGATAAAGATTAAAATCGGATTAAAATTGAAAAGTTAGCCGTTATTGTTGACTTTTATTAAATGAGTGGGACCCAATAACGACTATATTTTCAATTTTAATTGAATTTTAAGCCCAACCGAACATGCCATTAATATTTTTTGTATTTACTTATATGGTGAAGTCATCCACGAAGAAAAAATTAAGAAGAATATATATATATCCAAGAGTAGCTTAAATATCTCTGCTAATGTTCACTTAAGATGTTGAGAATAAAATCCATGGAAATAGAGATAGTTGATTTTTATTAGTAGCAAATATCATTTTACAATTTTATTTTTGAATAGATGGTACCGTTTCATTATCACAAAACTTGCAAACATTGAAGGTTTGTATGAAAAAAAAAAAAAAAAAAAAAAAACTTTCTTACTTTATGTCTTGAATTTAATTCTTTTATAGAAAATGATTACGTCTCTCACCGCCTTCACTTGTCACGAATTAATTGATGATATTGAATCTATATCTCTTAGGCTTTGAGTTCTCATTGGTTGATTTGAGTTGGAAGAGTTTCTCAAAACTCGTCTGTCATAACTGTTCAACCAAATCTTTTACATGCTCGACATCAAGAATTGTACTCTCATTTGTGCCCAACCAGCTTGAAAATTGAGGTTCTATTTGGGTTGCATCTCAAAATGTTATTTTGGTTGGAGCCAATCTCAATACACTTTGTCATTATGAACTACACAGAGTCCATGAAAATGTACCATTGTGCTAGAAGCCTAGAACATTGTAGAACAATCATTCCTAACAACACTTGGACAAAAGTTAAAACGTCAATTGTCCAAAATAAAGATTTCTCCTTCATCAACCTAACTTGCGATGTAGAAACGACCAGAAATTTCAAACCATAATTATAGATGATTATTACAAGAATTGTGTAGGCCTCTGCACCCTTTGTAGTCTCCTTGATTAAAAAACTGAAAAGAAAAGAAAAGGGTTGGCGTAAAGACAGGAATTTTCTCCTACGCTTCGATTGATTGTAAATGTGAAATTTGGGTGAAAAAAAAAATGAATTACGAAAAATTGAATTGTCTAGATTTTATTTTATTGAGAATTGTAATTAATTGTGTTGATTAGTATAATTTTCTACTTGAAAAATGTTGAAAGTTGGTGTCCGTTTGACTTCATTTTTCATGGAAATTATCCACTAAAGTGATAATTTTTTATCATTGGGTTTAGAATTTGTTTCAATTGCCAAAAAGAAAAATTAAAAAAAATTATTATATTGAATATCATTCGTTTGACTTTGTTTTATATGAAAATTGTCAATAAAAGTAATATTTTTTTTTTTTTTACCACTGTCTATAATTTTTTCCAATTGTTAAAAAAAAAAAAAAAAAAAGTAACCTGAAAACCAATTCAAAACCAAGGACTGTGGCACGTGTTTGACAAAAGCAAGAAAAAAGAATGCAAAAAAAAAAAAAAAAAAAAAAAAAAGAGGAGACATCAAACAAGCAAAATGGAATTTGGATTCTATTTTTCATGAAAAAGATTGGCCAATGAAACAGACCCTTATATTTAGGATTACAAACAAAACATCAATGGCACAAATGGAAATCCGAGGTGGAGATGCAAGGTGGTCTCTGAAGGGCACAACTGCTCTTGTTACTGGTGGTACTCGAGGCATAGGGTAAGTGCACGCTCCATTTTTGTAATTCTGACGGGTTTTAAGTCCATTTTTTATATGATTTGTGGTTGTTTTTGTAGTCATGCTATAGTAGAAGAATTAGCAGAACACGGAGCTATTGTGTATACATGTTCGCGGAAGCAAAATCAACTCGATGAATGTCTAGAAAAATGGAGAAGCAAGGGCTTGCAAGTGACCGGGTCTGTCTGCGACGTGTTGTCACGGGTGGAGCGGGAGAAGCTAATGGAAAGTGTGGCCAAATGCTTTGACGGGAAGCTTAGTATCCTCGTAACTCACCTATTTTAAGAAATGCTTATTACAGTAGTATACATTTAAAGATATTTATCGTGTTAGAAGTCTTCGCCTATAACTCTCCCCACGGTCCCCACATCATACCTTATCGATGAGGCCACCCTAACTATTCAAGTTTTTGGATGAAAAGGTTAGATGTGACCTTAGAAGAAACAAAAGTCTAACTGTCTAAGATCAAGTCTCATGATCACTCAACCGTGCATGCGTCTTATGCTTGACTGAAAAAAGTTAATATGTCATGCATGTGATGAGGACAAATCTAAGTATATTGAAGTATCCCTGTTTTAATAGAAGAAGCTTCCAGATGGAGTCGTTCAAAACCCAATGGCCAAGTTGCAGAAACGGAGAAAAATGGAATAAAAAAATTATGGTTTCGGAAAAGAAAAGCTTCACATTTATGTTAAAGCAATGCAGTAATTACTTTCTTTAAATGACATTTGGCTGCCTTCATGCTTCTGATTTGCTTGCATATATGAATTTATCTCTTGATCTGATTTTGAGGAAGTTTAATGATCTTCTCTAGGTAAACAATGCTGGTATAAATATGCTTAAGGAAGCTACAGAATTTACAGCCGAAGATTACGCGTACATAATGGGTACCAATTTCGAGTCTTCCTTCCACTTGAGTCAACTTTCTTACCCCTTCTTAAAGGCATCATGAAGTGGAAACATTGTGTTTATATCTTCTGTAGCTGGGGTACTAGGGTATCCTTATATTTCTATCTATTCTGCGTCAAAAGGTTAGTTCTTCAGAACATTGACAATCATCATGATACGATTACATCAGTTTCATAATTTGTTTAAGGATGTTTATTGTTATTTTGTTTGTGAATAGGCGCAATGAATCAAATGACGAAGAGCTTGGCATGTGAGTGGGCAAAGGATAACATCCGTGTTAATTCCGTTGCACCAGGGATCATAAACACCTCGCTTGTGGATGCATTGTCTGTAAGAATCTTTAAAAGCCTGATTTCTTTTCCCTTTTGTCAATGTCGATATGGTTTCTTCTCTATAGTCAATGGAAATCTAGCATTAGAGAGTAACTGAAAGAAAAGATAAGATGCTTGAAGAGCATGAGGGAATTAGTGAAATACAGTTCAGTTTGATGGGATTCATGGTAAGATAATGAATTATGGAGTAGACACGGTCTATGATATAGGATTTGTGGCACTGAGGCTTATGAGAATATTAAAGTTGTGATTGAAGTTAAAATTGACTAAAATCTTGGAGAATCTATACCTAACAATAATATAGACATTTTTTTTTTTGGCAAAAGAACCATCACGTTACTCAGATTGCAATAGTTAGTGTTAACTGAATTAACTTCCTTACAAACCTTGCCAATTCATATTGCCACATTAGCTGGAGCATTGCATTAGCAGTTTTTTTTTCTCTTGCTAAACTGATACGATTTTGCTTGCAGCATTATCACCAAATCTGTTGTAAAATATTCTAGACAAGATCCATCATTTTAGGAACAAACTAACAGCTATCCATTCTAGATTATTCTTTGTACGTTCCATTGTATTATTTAACCTTGAAGGTCTGATCAATGATGAACAAGATAAAACCGACTGATTTCAAATTTTATATTCTCTTAGAATTTAACTTGGTATCATAGCATGATGGCAAACGCCAGCAACACTCCTCAAAATGCTGATCCCATCTCTGTACCTACCCCAATCTCCAGTAGTACTGCTACTACTCTGATAGGTAGCAACAACATCTCACCATTCGGAGTAAATCTCACTTAAGTTGTTTCAGTGAAGCTGGACAAGAACAACTTCTTGCTATGGAAGAATATGATATGGCCAATCATACGAGGACACAACTTTGAAGGCTACATTCTATGGACAAAGATGTGTCCCTAAGAATTGATTGGCAGCCAAGTTACTGGTGAAACTGGTACCACCATTGAGATGATTAAAAATCCTGAATATTGCCAATGGATGTCAACAGATCAGTTGCTTATGGGTTGGCTATATTCATCAATGACTCCAGATATTGCTATGAGAGTTATGGGTGCTACCAACTCAAGGGAGTTTTGGATAGCAATTGAAGAAAGCTATGGAGTACAAAACCTGTCTAGA
The DNA here is from genome assembly GCA_019097785.1 of Fraxinus excelsior. NCBI lineage: Eukaryota > Viridiplantae > Streptophyta > Magnoliopsida > Lamiales > Oleaceae > Fraxinus > Fraxinus excelsior. The sequence continues at coordinate 5,201,717 of CM032643.1, read as the reverse complement.
ATAACCTTCCTCACTGGTGAATTGTAGAAATTAAGAAAGGGAACAATGAATATTGATCAATACTTAAACAAGGTGAAGCAACTTGCTGACAACCTAGAAATTGCTGGGAAAATTGTGGCACATACATACTTAGTCACTCAGATTTTGGTTGGTTTAGATAAAGACTATACCCCCATTGTTGTCCAGATCAATAGCAGAGATCATATATCTTGGGGAGAGCTTCAATCCACACTTATGACTTATGAAAGCGAGCTGGAATACCTCAATTCTCTGAGAAATGACATAGCTGAAATCAACATCGATCAGACCTCGGCTAATTTCTCACAAAGGTCTTGATCCAATCACCATGGCTTACAGGCCAGTTTTTGGGGTTAGGTTCACTAATTTCAAAAACAATAAAGGTGGAAGAATGGGGAGAAATAGAGCAGGAACCTATATGGTGGCAATGATAGACCAATTTGTCAAGTTTGTGAGAAAATTGGCCACAAGGCTAATGTATGCAACTTCAGGTATGATGATAGATATACTGGAGTGCCACCAAACTAGAACCAGCTACAACACTTCACCTATAGCTCTTATTGCATCTCCTAGCATTGTCAATGATCCAGCATGGTATGCAGACACTGGAGCTAGCAATCACATAACCTCGGACAAAGGAAATCTCACCTCGGTCAATGAATATGCTGGTAAGGAGAAAATCGTGGTAGGAAATGGAAGTAAGTTGCATATCTCTCATTTTGGTACCACTCAGATTCCAGTTTTGAATGATAAAATTATGGTTCTAGACAAACTTTTTCATGTGCTTGAAATTAAGAAAACCCTTGTGAGTGTTTATAAGTTAACTTCAGATAATGATGTCTACATGGAATTTCACCATGTTGCTGTTTTGTCAAGGACAAATAAATGAAAAAAGTGATCATGCAAGGGAAGCTTAAAGAAGGGTTGTACCAGCTGGACTTTCCTTACCAAACTACCAAGAGTCTTACTCAAGAGTCGGACATAACAAATAAATTCGTCTGCAACCTGTCTTCTAGTGTTTCTAGTCACGAGTCTTCGATTTCCACAAATGATGTATCGTACAAGAGGCTTGGTCATCTTTCTAACCAAGTGATGACTGAAGTACTCAAATCCTATAATCTCAAACTTAAAGGAAATGATGTCAGACCTTTCTGCAATTCGTGTCAACTTGGCAAATCTCACTTATTGTCATTTCCTTTATCTTCATCACATGCTAAAGCTCCATTAGAACTTGTTTTAACAGACATTTGGAGACAAGCCCCTATCATATCTACCTTAGGCTTTAAATATTACATATCTTTCCTTGATGACTTTAGTAGGTATACGTGGATTTATCCCTTGAAACAGAAATCTGAGGCCTTAAATGAATTCATTCAATTCAAAAGGCTTGTTGAAAACAAACTGGCTAGCAAAATAAAAACCTTACAGGCAGATTGGGATGGTGAATATAGTGTTCTCAAAGTTTTTAAACCAAGAGGAAATTAAGTTTAGGCACCCATGTCCATACACTTCAGCTAAAACGGCAAGATAGAAAGAAAGCATAGACATGCAACTGAAATAGGTCTAACATTATTATCCCAAGCAAAAATACCCTTGAGGTATTGGTGGGAAGCTTTTCAGACTGCTACCTACCTTATAAATAGGTTGCCAACACCAACTCTTCAAAGAAAGTTACCCTATCAAATCTTATACAATAAAGAACCCAGTTACCAAGCCTTGAAAGTGTTTGGTTGTGTCTGCTATCCCTGCCTAAGGCCCTATCAGAAATACAAATTTAGTTTCCACTCCACCAAGTGCACATTTATTGGCTATAGTGAATCTCACAAAGGCTACAAGTGCCTAAGTTCAACTGAAAAATTATATATTTCAAGACATGTCATATTTAATGAGTCAAAATTCCCATTCGAGCCTTCAACCTCTACAAAAATTCAATCAAAACCAACAGTGTCAGAAACCATAGTGTCTTACTTTCATTTTCCATCTAAACTAAACAAAACAATATCTACTTCAAATCTTGTTGATACAAATCACTCTGAAGCTGCTCATGCTAAACATCACTTATCTTCTGATTTAAATGACAATCAGCATGACAATTTACCACTTGGTGATAACTTTGGTGACTCTAAAGGAAATGCTGAATCAGAACCTGCAATGCCAGAACAAATTTGTTACAGATTAATGAAGCTCATCTGCAATCAGATGATAATAGAATTGAAGAAGTGCCTCAACATAGAACAAGAAATCTGGCTAGGCATCCTATGATCACTAGAGGAAAAGCTAGAGTGTTCAAACCAAAGGTTTATATTGGAAGATTAAATGAAAAACTCTCAGAACCTAAGAATGCAACTGAAGCATTGATGAATAATGATTAGAAGAAAGCCATGGAGGAAGAATTCAATGCTTTAACAAAGGCTAAAACATGGGAACTTATGCCTCATTCACCATCATACAACATTGTAGGCAATAAATGGGTTTTCAGGCTGAAGCACAACACAGATGGCTCAGTGTAGAGATTCAAAGCCAGACTTGTAGCCAAAGGATTTCATCAGACTCCTGTCATTGATTTCTATGAAACATTTATCAAGCCATCAACTCTCATAATAATACTCACATTGGCAGTCACAAAGGAATGGATGGTTAGACAAGTGGACATCAACAATGCTTTCCTCAATAGAGAACTTGAAGAAACCGTCTTTATGAATCAGCCTAAGGGATTTGTAGATGAATCGAAGCATAATCATGTTTGTAAACTAAACAAGGCACTTTATGGATTGAAACATGCACCTAGAGCCTGGAATGAGAAATTAAAGACAACATTCTTGAGCTGGAAATTCAAGCAATCAGTGATAGATGCTTCTCTTTTATTTCAAAAATGAAAGTCAAATGATTTTTGCACTTATCTATATGGATGATATTGTGATCACAGGCAATGACACATACTTGATGCAGGAATTCATAGATAATTTGAACAGAAAATTCGCGTTAAAGGACATGGGAAGGCTGTGCCACTTCCTTGGGGTTGAGGTATTATGGCATGACTCTGGAATTTATCTCACTGAAGCTAAATACAATGTTGATTTACTTGAAAGGTTTGAGTTGAAAAATGTAAAGCCTTGTATTACACCTATTCATACTGGTAAATCAATGTCTAAAACTGATGGAGAAACATTGAAGAACCCCACAACTTACAGGAGTGCTTTAGGAGGATTACAGTATCTTCAATATACCAAGCCAAACATTACGTTTGCTGTGAATAAATTGAGTCAATTCTTGCAAGCTCCAACATCATCTTACTGGCAAGCACTGAAGAGAGCAATAGACTTACCTTAAAGGGACTATGAATCGTGGACCTTGGATTCAAAGAAGTGATAGACTTACCTTAAATGGTTACTCGGATGCAGACTGGGCATCCTACCCTGATGATAGAAGATCAACCTCTGGCTACTGTGTTTTCTTGGGTGATAATTTAATAAGCTAGTCTTCTAAGAAACAACATGTTGTAGCACGTTTAAGTACTAAATCAAAGTATAGGGCACTTGCTTCAACTGCCTCAGAAATAACTTGGGTTCAGTCGTTTTTTCAAGAACTGGAACTACCTCTGCCTAAAGTTCTAACTATATCGTGTGATAATATAAGTGCATGAGCCTTAGCAGCCAATCCAGTATACCATGCCAGGACAAAACACATAGAATTGAATGTACACTTCATCAGAGATAAAGTTTTGCCAAAGAGCTAGAAGTAAAATATGTACCTACCTCATACCAGATTGCCGATCTACTAACTAAGGGACTAAGTCATTCAAGATTTCTTTTTTTGAAAGACAAGCTGGAAGTTACTTTAGCACCTTCCAGCTTGAGGGAGGGTGTTAACTGAATTAACTACCTTACCTACCTTTCCAATTCATATAGCTACATCAATCAGCTTAGAATCAGCCAACTCATACACCAGCTGGAGCATTGCATCAACAATTTTTTTTCTCTAACTAAACTGATACGATTTTGCTTGCAGCATTAGCACCAAATATGTTGTATAATATTCTAGCAAGATTCACCATTTTAAGAACAAACTAATAATTTTCCATTCTAGATTATTCTTTGTACATTCCATTATATTATTTAACCTTGGAGGTCCGATCAATGATGAACAAGATAAAATGGCTGATTGCATATTCTGTCTTCTCTTGGAATTTAACTGTTAGGCATGAAGAGGTGCCAACTCTGTGGACCTAACCGTGCTAACTACTATAGTGCTAGAAAAGATGAAAAGTGTGAATAAAGGCTACATCATATCCTCTAAACACCTATTTTCTTGAAGTGTTCATTTCAGAGAGAGCACAAACCAAGAATTAGAGGAACACATCATTAAGCTGATGAAAAACTATTGCCAATTTGAGGAAGAAAGAGCCACATTGTACTTTGGATTTTATCAAGGGGGCGAAAGAGTTTTTAGCTGTGGGAGATGAAAGGCCACTAAAAGGATCCAGAGTAATTTAGTACTAAAATAATTTAAAAATCATAACATTCTTAGGTGTTATAACGATATACAAATTTGCATTTCGAGTTTTCATATGGAGCTAATCTTTCATAGGACTTCTTAATAGAGCCCATGTTCTAAAAAGATCATTAGTATCTTTTAGGGAATTTTTAGGAGGAATAACTGTGGGGATCACAAAACATGTGGATAATAATGAATAATAATTTCAAATATGTGGATTGATGCAAGATGGAAACGTAAATACTAAATAAAGATTCTTGTTCGTAACACACGGACGAGTATTGCTCGAATTCGTTCGAACGGAGGTGAGTAATATTGGAATCCACCAAATAACAATAAAATTGAAATAATATTGATCATAAACAAATGTAGGTTTTTCAAACCTTTAACACATATTTAAAGAGCCAAAATGAATTGTAATCAAATCGAAATTCTAATTCAATAGATAAATTTGAATAAAACTAAAACTAAAAAACTACTAAAATGACAAAACCCATGAAGTAATTCAAAATAGAAAAAATGCTAAAATAGAACCTTAAACAATGCAATTTGATCCCGAAAGTTTGACAATGATGGCTCCGACAAAAATTTGCGGAATTGAAAAATGCTTTCGAATTATACTTTCTCATGTAAATCAACACCCAAGCTAAAAGTAATGTACATCATTTCCTTCCTCTTCGGAACAACTCAATCCTGAGTTGTCATCTATATAAAAAGGCTCATACTGATATGAACCCTCATAGCGACGGTGACTACGGAACCCATAGAAGATTAAATTCGACCCAAGAAAGTCCAAAATAAATAAGGTTTATGGATTTTCATCCAAAAAACCATGAACCAAACAATTGGCACAATCACAATCAGATATGACGACCTTTTGGCTACACAATTTAAGAATTCAAACCTGGAATTTAAAGTTCGATCCAATAAATAATTGAATCAAGAAACCAAGACAATTACAAAAATATCTCAACCCCGTGATTACAAAATCTACGAACATCACTTCGATTGTTAAACGCCACAAAGATTATTCATCTTTGATAAGTTTGATAAATTTGTCAATGAAGAACAAAGAAGAAAGCAAAACACCTCTCAATTTAATTTCATAATATCTTTCTTAATTTACAATGAAAGAAATAACGCATATTTATACTAAAACCCTAAGACCTAGTTTAACATAGAAATAACTTTAAAAGATTACAATGATATAATAAAATCCTAATTAAAACGAAATTAACTTGAAAAGATTACAAAAGATATGTTATAGATAGAATTATAACTGAATAAAGAAACTAGCGAAATTTCAAGAATTCTACCTCAAATTATTTCTATGTGGCCGCATGGTATATTTATTTGCGGTCGCATAGAACGGCTTCTGGCCTCCACTTTGCTCTTGGTATGCTCGGTTGTGACTGTATGGGTTTCACAACTATGAGGTCGCATGGTTATGACTTTTTAGCCCCTTCGCCCTTTGATTGCATTAGTTCTTCCAAGCAGTTTCTCCTTCCAACACACTTCAATTCTTGAATAATCGGCACCAACTTGGATTACATCACATCCTTTCACGCTTAAAATATTTTTCACAGTCTTTCCATGTAGGAGGGAGTAATCAATAATGAAGAGACCACTAAAGATTCATCCATATTCATGTTACGATATTAAAATTGATTATATATGTGAATCATGAATTTTCTCCTTTAACTTTCTGGTTTGTAACACAAATTCAGTTGGGTTTTTTTGGAGAGAAAATATTATTTCATTTATTCTACGCATTTTTTGTTGGAAAAATATTGTTTATTTTATTCCAAGCATTTTTTTATATTATTTTCATCCTCAAGATTATTGTTAGGGTTTTGATATGTCATCTATATATAGTGGTCCCTCTTTACAAGCTGATTTATTACAAAAGTTAGAATAATTGTAAAAAACAAAATTGTTGTAAGTTTTTCTCCATTATAGTTGAATAAAATCTCTAATTCATCTATCAAATTAAATTTTTATCATGTTCATCTTGTTGTTGTGATCAATACTTCATATCGTGTCGTATATCCTTGTTTCATCCTAAGAAGTGGTATCAGGGTTTTAATTTTTAAATCTCCAATTCCTCTATCAAATATGATATTCCGTTTTTTGGATCGCATCATGAGATTCTCGTTGTAGCAAGTACGAACTATACTCGCGCAGATAGATTTGGATGATACATTGTTGTGATTTGATAAGATGTCCTCAACTTGATCGACGGAGGAGAAACAACATAAGTATTGGAGGCATTTTCACAAATTCATCTTTATCTTTCGAATGACATTCTTTAGGACGTTTTGAAGGAGAAAATGACAGTTGTGTTGCAGTTAAAGTTTGAGCAATTGTGCATGACTAAGTGTTTAACTAGAAAATTGCACCTGAAGCAGCGTTTATATTCACATTGCATGATAGAAGACGAGTCATTCTAAGATCACTGACTGTTTTTAAGGAGATCGTCACTGATTTGGAAACTGTATAGGTAAAGTATGATTAAGAAAATTTGACCTTATTTATTTTGTGTTTGTTGCCCGCTTCATTTATTTCGTTTAGAGACAGGATTTTATATAGTCGTTATATTCTCACAATTAAAGATATGTATAATGATTTGTTTTCAAATGAGTAGGTGAAGCATTTTGTTGGATCTTGGGCTAAAGATGGAGAAGACCTTGTTGTTCATGGTGGTCATGGGAGGGACAAATCAAAGTCTAATTTCAGTAATCTAGTTTGTATTTTATTGTACGAAGAAATGGCACATCAAGATAAATTGCAACAAATAGCAGAATAAAAGAAATCTGGTTGCAAATCAGAAGGGAAAGCAACTATAGGTGAAGTTGATGTTGCAGAGAACTACTTGAAAGATGAAGATGTGTTGGCCATTTCTGACGGCGACTCCAAATCTGAAGAGAATTTGATTTTGGATTTAGCTTGTGCTTTTTATACGGCTCCCAATCAGGACTTGTTTGCAACATATGAAACAATTTCGAAAGATGTCGGGGTCATGAAAAATGTACCTTGTCGGACATCTGATATTGGTATAGTCAGATTTAGGCTATTGGATGGCACAGTTTGAGCACTTGATCAGATTCAACATATTCCAGATTTGAAGAAAAACCATCATCTCGTCGAGTACTCTCGATTTTAAATGGTACAAGTTCTTTGATGGAAGCAGAGTTTTGAAGGTTTGCAAAAGTGTTCGTGTTGTATTAGTGGGACAGAATAAGTCACAATCTTGCAAGTTCATGTAGAATATCATGGTGGATATTTAGTTTGGTACAATACTGTTAGGATTTGGTTTGGGATCCATGTTCAAGAATACAACTCAGTCGAGTTCAGAGATATGGATAATGCCACTTTTCCTCCACTCATGGTGTCATCGTATTCAATTGCTAGATACGGACCCACTGTAGATACATACGAGGATGTTGATGTTGTAGCATATGCTTTAAGTGTATTTGAAAGTGTTGAGTCTAGCAAGTGGCCTTCTACAAAAGCATTTTATGTTGATTCTGTTTCATAGTGTGTTTCGGCCATGTTTAGTAATTTCTATATCATTTGTGATTTTTGGTTGAACTCGAGATAATTTTGCGGAGCAATGCTTAGATTCATTTATCCTAGTTGGATATCGCGGAAGAGGTGGAGAATTTTTGCTTCGTTGGAGAAGTTAGTTTAGTTCTTGTTCACTTCATTCCTTGCAGTCGGATTTTTTTCTCCAAGTGAAGAAATTTTGGAGCTTCATTTGTTGCAGTAACATTTGTGTGAAGATAGAGATTGTTGGGTTTGAGGCACAAATTCGGTAGGAATTTTTTTTGTAAAAATATTGTTTCCTTTATCCCACACGTTTTTATTGGGAAAATATTGTTTTCTTTATTTCATGCATTTTTTATACTATTTTATCTTCATGAATATTGTTAAGGTTTTGATAAGTCCCCTATATATAGTGGTTCTTCTTTACAAGCTCATTTATTACAGAAGTTAGAATAATTGTGAGAAACACAATTGTTGTAATTCTTTCATCATTATAGTTGAATAAAACCTCCAATTCCTCTGCCAAATTAAATTCATGTCTTTGTGTTTATCTTATTGTTGTTATCAATACTTAATATCGCGTCGTATATCCTTGTTCCACCCCCAACATATACCACATTGAGTGTGGTCAAAAATAATAAAATTTATTCTGCCAATACAGGAAATTTGCTCGTTTCAACCTCTCCAGTATCACGAATTAACTATGAAATCCCATAATGATGACACTGGAGAAGCTATTGCAACTTTACTTCAAATATTGTCTTAAAATTGTTGGCGAGGAATTCCTTGCAATAACTTGAATATGAACCAAACTCGAACAAAAATCCGCAGTAGATTTCTAATCACGTATTGAAGCTCTCTTTAAGATAGTATTTGGTCCTCACCAAAAGAGTGCACAAGTGAATCAAATTTGCCTCTAGGATACAATGGAATGAATATAATATTTATTGGCGTTTGTGCACAAATGATAAAACCAATATCAAAGATGTATCTACACTATGTATATATGTGTGTGGAGTGAATTGCATAAATAGTCACTGAACTTTACGACATGCTTTCAAGAGGTCACTGAACTTTCAAAATCACTCAAGTTATCATTGAACTCTGCAAAAAAGATTCACGAGGTCACTGAACTTTCAAAATCATCTCATTCATTACTAAACTTTGCAAAAAATTTCTACGGGATCACTAAACATTGCAAAATATTTCCTAAGAGATCACAGAATTAGTGACCCACAGGCAGATTGTAGAAGGATTTCACTTATATCAAAAAGATTTAAAAAAATTACTCTCTTTCTCTATGGTTTTGATTCCAAAAATGGGATAACAATATTGGAGTATATAAGCATGTATATGTAGAGAAGAAAGACGGTGGTTTTGGCTCATGGCTATCAATTTGAATTCAATTTGTAAAGTTGTTTTTGTTGACTAATTCTAATACTTAACAAAGAAGAAAAATGTTTCTTATCCTCTTATCCCTTTCTTACCAACTTTGACCCACAAGAAAGTGGTTTTATCATCACATATCTCTCACTTAAAGTCACTTTTGTAATCATTCCATCCTTTCTACACTTGCCATCTCCATGCTGCTTTACGTATCCGCTAGGCCTAAGGAGGATGGACACCAGATAAACTTGTCATTATTAACCGACTTTGTTAACATATCTGCTAGGTTGTCTTTTGTATGGATTTTTTGTATATCTACACTTCCTTCTTCCACATTTTCATGAACGAAGTGATATTGAACTCGTATGTGCTTTGTCTTTGAATGAAATGTTGGATTCTTTGCCAGATGCAAAGCGATCTGACTATCATAAAATAGAGCAATCTTCTCTAGTTTGCGTACGAGCTCCTCCAGTAGCATTTGCAACCATATTGCCTCTTTTCTAGCTTGTGTAGCTGCGACATATCTGCCTCTATCGTAGAAGTAGCTACGATAGACTGCAATCTTGAAACATATCTTACAGTTCCTCCAGCAAGAGTAAACACATAGCCTGAGGTGGACTTGCTCTTGTCAAGATCACCTGCATAATGTGAATCAACATAGCCTCTGACAGTAAAGTCTGATCCTCAATAACATAATGCGATATTTGAGGTACTCTCGATATATATCATGATCCTCTTTATAGCACTCCAATGCTCTTTACTAGGATTCGCCATGTATTGACTAATTAATCCCACTGCTTGTGCAATGTCTAGAATTGTACAAACCATAGCGAACATTAAGCTACCCATTGTTGATGCGTACAGTACTCGAGATATTTCCATCATCTCTACTTCATTGCTAGGACTCATACTTGATGATAACTTGAAATTAATAGGAAGATGGGTAGGAATTGGCTTACAATCTTGCATGTTGAAGCGTGGCAATATTTTCTTCAAGTCGTTCTTCTGAGAAAGCCAAATCTTTCCATTATTTCTGTCTTGGTAAATTTGCATACCTAGAATCTTGTTTGTTGGTCCCAAGTCTTTCATTTCAAACTCCCTAGCCAACTATGCCTTTAAGTTTGTAATATGATCTTTATTGGGGCCTTCTACCAACATGTCGTCAACATACAACAATAGAATAATGAAATTACCATTACCAAATCTCTTGTAGTAAACACAAGGATCTGAACTATGTCTGTTGTATCCAAGGCTCGTGATGAAGGAATCAAATCTCTTATACCAACATCTCGGTGCATGTTTGAGACCGTATAGAGATTTGTTAAACCTACAAACCAAGTTCTCTTTTACATTTTCTTCAAAACCTTCTGGTTAGAGCATATAAATCTCTTCTTCAAGTTCTCCATGAAGAAATGCAGTTTTCACGTCCAACTGCTCTAAGTACAAGTCAAATGTAGCACACATTGCCAGGACTGCTTGAACCGCTGTGAGTCGAAAAACATGAAGGAATATTTCGTTGAAGTCTATGCCTTCTTTCTGAGCGAATCCTTTCACCACCAATCTAGCACGATACTGCTCCACTTGGTCATTGCTATCTCATTTGATCTTGTAAACTCATTTGTTCCCGATGGCCTTCCTTCTTTGTGGTAGTGGAACAAAATCCCATGTTTTGTTTTTATGGAGAGCTTCAATTTCTTCTTGCATTGCTACCATCCACATAGAAGCTTCTTGGCTTTTTGGAGCCTCATGGAAAGTTGACAGCTCTCCATTCTTTGTTAGTAGACAGTATGTGACATTTTCCTCCATGATGTATTCTGAGTGTCAAACTGGTTCTCTTCTCTCCCGAGTTAACAGTCGAACTTGTGGAGTTGCAAACTCAGCTTGTTCTTGTTCTTCGTGCTCTAATGCTGCTTCAGAAGAATTTGGAACTTCTTATTCTTGTATTTCTTCGACCTTAACTGTAGTAGTTTATGGTTTTTCTTTTGAAGTGCTATTATTTTCTTTTTCTTGTACCTTATATTCTACAAATACAACATCCCTACTGATTAGCACCTTGCGGGCAGTGGGATCCCACCCCTTGACTCCATTAGCATATTCTAAGAAAATACATTTCCAGTCCACATCTCTATCGACGTTTTCAGGTGTTTTTAGATCAATTACGATTGATGGTGACCAATTGATCACATAACATACGGTCTTGACTGCTTCTGCCCAAAATGACTTGGCCATCCCCACGGTTCTCAACATCGCTCTTGTTCATTCTACCAAGGTTATGTTCATCCGCTCTACTACTCCATTTTGTTGTGGCGTGTATGTCACCATAAGCTGCCTTTTGATACCTTCTTGTTGATAAAACTATCAAATTCAACACCAATATATTATCCTACATTGTCTATCCTTAAACACTTGATTTTCTTTTTAGATTCAAGCTCAACCCGCACTTTGAATATTTTGAAAACTGGAAAAACATCTGCCTTATTTTTTATTGGATACACCCAACATCTCTTGGAGTAATCATCAATAAAAGACACAAAGTATTTTGCTCCTCCTAGGGACAAAACTAATCTGAATGGATTAGTTCTAAGATAGCTTTCCTTCTAGCAGAGGAATTGCTGAATTTCAATTTGTACTGCTTATAAGTAACATACTACTCACAAAAGGGTAATAAAACTTTTTTGAGCTCTGGAAGAAGCTGTTTTTCAGCTAAAATCTTTAAACCTCGTTCCGACATATGGCCAATCTTACAGTGCCACATCCTTGTTAATTCTTCTACCGAACCTATCAACGCAATGGATGCTTCTCCTTCTTGTTGTGTTTATTTTTAAGCATGTATAAATTTTGCAGCTATCTTTTCCGCTTTCGTCGTTACAAGCGCGCCTTTAACTATTTTCATGATCTCATCTTGAATATGGGTTTTACATCCACTATTATCTAATTGTCTCAAAGACAATAGATTTTTCTTCAGACTTTTCACATGTCGTACTTCCTTGATAGTGAACTATACCATCATACATTTTTCAATTTGATGGTACCAATACTAGCAATCTCCAAGGCATGATCATTGCCCATAAACACAGATTCTTCTGAGATAGGTTCATAATGATGGAACAATTCCCTCATTGGTGTCATGTGCCATGTAGCTTTTGAGTTCATAAGCCAGACATTAGAAAACTGTTTTCTACCTTCAACAACTATTGTTGTCTCGCTGTATAAAATTTCACCATCATCTGAGGTGCTTGCTAAACAACTCTGAGCTTTTGACGTCTTATGACCTTTTCCTTTAGCTTCTTCATTCTTCTTGAGATTATAGCAATCCTTTTTTAAGTGTCTTTTCTTGCCACAGTAATAACACTTGGCATTTTTCTTACTCCTGGATTTTGATCTACCATGATTTTGACTCCCACTGGGGATACGTTCCGCTGATCTCCCTCTCGTCATTGTCAGAGTTTCGACTTTTTGTGAGCCTCCCGATCTATCTTCTTTGCTTTTGCACAGACTTTCTTCTTCAAGAACCGCAGCTACAATATCATCGAATACTAGAACTTCAATGTTGTTGGTTAAGTTGATGATAAGTTGATCATACGAATCAGGTAGACTTTGAAGTAGAATTTCAGCACGTTCACTCATCTCTATGTTATGCCCCATTGTTGTGAGCTGTGAAAATAAAGTGTTGAGGGTGTTGATGTGGTCAGTCATCATAGTTGACTCCATCATCCGAAGGGTGTAAAGTTTTCTCCTCAAGAAAATTTTGTTGTGTAGTGGTTTTGCCTCGTACAATTTTGTCAAAGTATACCATATCTCTTTTGCTGTTTTTTATCTGCCACACTGACCATACGCAATCGGCTAGTGCTAGGTGCAGATTAGCAATAGCATTGCCATCCATATCGTACCACTTGCCGTCATCAGTGATCTCATCGGGTCTATCTCCAATTGCCGCAAATCAGTTATCTTTCTTCAAAACTGCTTTTATGCTCATTTTCCACAATAAGAAATTAATTCCATTAAACTTGTCTATTCCGTACTTCGTTGCCATTATTGAATAGGCATCCTTTCCACTAACTGGATCTAATTGTAGCACGAAAATCGGCTATAACCCGGCGCTCTAATACCACTGTTAGGACGTTGTAGTACGGGACACACAATTACAACTGAAATAGAAATACCACTAACAGATTGTAGAAGGATTTCACTTATAACAAAAAGATTTACAAGAATTCATCTCTCTTTCTCTGTGGTTTTGAATCCAAAAATGGGATAACAACATTGAAGTATATAGGCATGTATATATAGAGAAGAAAGGTGGTGGTTTTGGTTCATGGTTGGCAATTTGAATTCAATTTGTAAAGATATTTTTGTTGACTAATTCTAATACTTAACAAAAAAGAAAAATGTTTATCATCCTCTTATCCCTTTGTTGTCAACTTTGACCCACAAGAAAGTGGTTTTATCATCACAAGAACATCTATAAACAACCTTATAGACCATTCCATGATTAGTTATGCTTATCGTTTTTTTTTTCCAGACATCTGTCGATAAGCAGGAATTAGTTTCTCGAGTCCCTGTTGGCCGCTCGGGAGAGCCTAAAGAAGTCTCGTCGCTGGTAACATTTCTCTGCTTCCATGCTACTTCGTACATCACCGGGCAAATTATTTGCCCAGATGGTGGAATGTCTATCAATGGATTTCCATGATCACATTTCCGCGATGAATGTGTAGCACGCTTCGCCCTTCGCACTGTATGATATAGAAGAAATTAATACTATCCGTAGGATTATCCGTACCAAACTAAAAAAGTTTATTATATCTGTTGCATTGTTTGTTCTGATATGAAATTTTATGGGTTAATTTCACAAATGGTCACTGAAGTTACTTGAAAATTTCAAAACGGTCACTGAATTTTCAGATTTTTTGGTCAAGTTTGAGACAATTTTTCGGCAACTTCCGACCACCAAAATCGTCGATTTCGGATACCGTTGGAAAGCCCACGTTGTCCTCTTCAATTACCATCAAAAATCTCCCCAAAACTCCAAGTGAATCGGCCGGAATAAACCCACGAAGTCAGCAACCGAAAATTGTGAAAATCTGCCCAGATTTTCAGATTTTTTGGGTAAGTTTGAGGCAATTTTTCGGCAACTTTCGACTACTAAAAATGTCTATTTCGGATACCGTTGGAAAGCCCACAATGTCTTCTTCAATTACCACAAAAAATCTCCCCAAAACTCCAAGTGATTTGGCCGGAATAAACCCACGAAGTCAGCTACCCAAACTGGGCAAAAAAGTCTGAAAATCTGCCAAGTTTGGGTAGCTGACTTCGTAGGTTTATTCCAGCCGAATCACTTGGAGTTTTGGGGAGATTTTTGGTGCTAATTGAAGATGACATCGTGGGCTTTCCAACGGTATCCGAAATCGACAGTTTTGATGGTCGGAAGTTACCGAAACATTGCCTCAAACTTGCCCAAAAAATTGAAAATCTAGGCAGATTTTCACAATTTTCGGTTGCCGACTTCGTGGGTTTATTCCGGCCGAATCACTTGGAGTCTTGGGGAGATTTTTGGTGATAATTGAAGAGGACATCATGGTCTTTCCAACGGTATTCGAAATCGACGATTTTGGTGGTCGAAAGTTGTCGAAAAATTGTCTCAAACTTGGCCAAAAAATCTGAAAATTCAGTGACCGTTTTGAAAGAAATTTCAAACTTCAGTGACCGTTTTGAAATTTTTAGGTAACTTCAGTGACCATTTGTGAAATTAACCCGAAATTTTATGTATCTTTGTATTATGTTGCCAAAATAAAATTATGAATCCAATTATTAGTCCTATCATTGAGAAGGTAGAAATTTCTTACTTTCGAATTGTGAGAAACACTGTAAATTTTGAGTCTATCAACTTGTCGTTAAGGGTGACGATTTGATTTGGACAATTTTTAACTTATTATCAAGCCAAATCATTTTAACTGATTTGTTCGTGCCAAATCAAATCATTTCACTTTCCAAACCAAGCAAAACATTTTTAAACGATTTGGTTCGATTCAAAATCGAAATGTTGACAGGGTCCTCAATAACCCATATCAAAATTTCAAACCAACAATTTGATTCGATTTTTCAGTTTAGCAATTTTTTATTTTTTTTCAACCCTGCTTGTCACTCATATGTAATAAATAAAATGAATTTAATGTAATAAAACATTGATCTTCAATTATGTAAAAAGATCACTACACATATTATTCAATTATTCATGATTGCCTTGTGAAAACATCCCTCTATGAACCCCTCATAACATACCAAATTGCAAGCGTGTTACGTTTTGAGATTTTTAACAAGTTGTTTAAGTAGTCTACATAAATTATAATCTTGATTTTACATTATTTTTTTTACTTGACCCGAATTTAATTAAATCGAACTCTTGATGAGATATAGAAAGTCTAATTCTATTATAAAGTTACAATACCCATCCATAGTTAATTTCCACCCGGCAGTGGTTTACTCAACAATTTAATTAGAAATAATCCCAAATGTGCTTTGATAAAATTCTCAAGCTGTGGGACTAAATCTGGTATTACACCAATCGTTTCTCAAGTTGCCATCACTATTTTTTTTTTTTTTCAACTTATTAATAGTTGTTTATATTGATCTGAAATTATTGGCTTCTTGTTGTCTTGTATGCTTCTTAATGAATTGTTATTGCCTTGTCGGCTTATTATTGAGTGTTATTGTCTTGCTAGATTTTTGAATTGTTGTTGCGTTGTTGAATCGTTGACGTATGAAGGAATAAGTACGTGGTAACTTCCAGATGTCAGCACTGATAACATGTCGGTTTATCACTGTTTCAACCCCTAACTAGATTCCCTGATCTAGATAATATGGTGATGCAAGTAATGTATTCATCTACGGTGTTGGGTTTTGATATCCAATAAATACTGGACTATGATATTAAATCGATTTTAATTGTAATATACTTCATAGGTCTCGGCCGATGAGTGAAGTGAGATGTTGATACCACAATCGAACCAATCGAATCACGTAACCCACTTGGGCCATTTGAAGTAGCATAATTATATTAGTGCGGCTCATAACCCAATCCGAACGACTTGGATGGCTTTAAGGTGTTAGCTCACTTACCCCTTTTCTATTGGGCCTATTCTTTTGACCTAAAATTCTAACATATTATTAACATATTTAATTGGTTGCTAATCACAATTAAGGGTGTGTGGAAATTACTCATAGCAGCCGTCTTTTAGTGAAGAGAGAAAGAGAAATCGGTTTCTACATTGGCGTTGTGCCTTCTCTTGAGAGATCCGTTATTTCTTCTTCATTGTTTAGCCTTTGTGGTAGGTTTTCTTGGCTGTAATTTCTCGTTGTTTTTAGTCCTTTGTGGGCTATCAAATTGGAGCAACCACATAGTTTGGGGAAAGTGTTGGTTTGTTGATTGGTTGGTTGATTGTGGTGTTGATTGGAGATAAATTGAGCCCGGAAATACAAGGATCTTGGATCAATTGGAGGACAATAATTCTACATATGGTATATATTGTAATGGAGTTGGTAAATGACCAAACATTAGTTGAATCTCATAAATCAATTGGAAAACTTGTGCTTTGACACAATGTCACTTGATTTGATTTATGTTCAATGCCCATTGTATTTCAATTGGGACTAAAACTAAGTTCTAGAATTGGATAATGAATGACAGCTAAAGTAGTCTCTATCAGTATTATAAGGCAGGATAATATGTTACTCTTTTCAGACTTATGATCCCTATTTGGTGGAGATTAAAATCAAATTTTTAGTAACGACGATAATATTTGTGAAATGCATAATCAACAAATAGTCTCGACGAATAAACTTTGGATGTTAGAAAATTTTCCTCTTCGAGGCAGACAATACAATAAGCAAATAGAGGTAATAACTCCTTTTGGGAAACAATTTATCTTCTTTTAGAAGCTCAGAATAAAATGACTTGTAGGCTTGTTGCACAAAGCATGAGATGAAATATTGTAACACAAGCAATAATCTTAATGGCACAACGAAAGCTACGTATGAACTACTATATATGTGGTGCTTGCAGCTGTCACGAACTAAATTTATCGAACTTATCTCTAAGAATCCCCACAGATCAAAATTCTAAAAAATTTAAAGATATTTATGTAAGATTTGTACACATTAATTAGTACACAGAATAAATGAAGATCAAAGCACAAATAGGGGTAGCTAGCAAACTAGCGAAGACGTTCGGAGATTCGATTTCTTTCTAATCGGCCATGGACAACTTGGGGATCGTTTTGAGACGAGAAATGGGTCCAAGCAGAATACCGTTTTTTTACGAGCCGACTCATTTTCGTCTCTTTTTTGGACTTGTTGTTTGACTTGTATTATTAATTTCTTTAAACTCAGCCAATGAGACTCAGGAGGCAAATGGTTGAATCGAACTTAGAGCTCGGCTCGATCCAGCCATTATTGCCCCTAAGGAAATACAAAGATTACAAGACATACCTAATAGTTTAATGTGATTTGGTGGGATATAATGAATTTAGTTTAGATTGTGCTTTCAATGTATGGTATAAAATCTTATTTTCTCTCATGGGCTTGTCCGAACTCAATCAGCTAAACTCTAACACGTTACCCACCCACCCCGCATATCTACCTTTTAATCGAGTCTAACCCCATCCCATTCCACTGCAAATTTTTTCACACAACTCCCTCTCTTCCTATGACAGAGAAAATGGAAGGCCTTATTCCATTTGTTTATAAAGCAATAGTACAGTACAAAAATGGTGGACAAGGACTCATGGCAACATGGGTTAGTGACTCGCCTTCTGCCTCTTACACGAGGCTTCCAGGCGACTCGGGACGGTTCCAGACGTCGGAGATGCAACTTCGTGGTTTCTCCACCTCTACTCCACCTCCCTCCGCCACAAAAAGAAGTGTTTCCACAGGAGTTCAATCGCCGGCCACCCGCCATTGCATTTCTCGCCGCAGCATTAAGTGAGGATGGTGATAATAAAATTAGGAACGTAATTTGAACTTCTGATAATTGTAAGAAATAAGGAAAGTCTCAGTTTATGATTTTCAATATTTTAAGTTTTTTTATGTCTCAATGTGTGATTAGTGTGTGGATAACCAGAAGGACCACCACATCTACTTCATATTTGTGTAAAATCTCAAAATTGTATCATACCGTTTCTGAACCTGCTTTTGAGTTTGAAGAAATTTACATTTTCGTTTGAATCGTTCAGGCCATGTTTGAATTCAATTTTTGACGTCACACATTTATGAAAACTGTATGCGTGATTGATAGAAGATCGTGCATAAACTAAAGGAATCATTTGAATTTTTTCTTTACCATCTCGTGTATGTTCAAGACATTCTTCGTATCAAGTTTCATGCGAGACTTTAGTTTGCACTTTCTAACCATTCACATTGAACGAAGTACTTGATCCGTCTCAAACGACAAACCATCCATTTTAAGCCTCGTACTCCTATGAACAAAGCAATGTCTTATAATTAAAGAATGTTGGCATGTGAATGTAATCAATTTTAAGGTTTCGACAAAAAGTAGTTTTTACATACAAACATAGCTTACATCCGTGTTGCAAAAATCACCATGATCATCTCGTGATAATTTTGAGCCCAATAGGATAAAGGGGCACGTTTATTTCAATGGGCACGATCGTTGTGGCTCGAGTACTTTGTTCAATGTTGGGGAAATAATCTCATTGCATACTTAAAAATGAGCCTTTGGGTCTTCATTCTACCTTCCAGGGCATTCAAATCCTTACCCTTCAATTTGCGATGCTCATGAATGAATAAATTTAAAATTGTTGATCTTAAAAATGTGCACGTCTTTTCTTGTTAAACGATGTCTTGTCACACTCTTGCTTGCTAGTATATTACTAGCATAGTTGGACAAACTGTTAGGCATCAAGTTAATCGGACAAGGAAAAGGGCCGGCAAACATTGGTTTCGACGTTAAACGGGTAGGGCAACATGATGTCGACAACGTAATTTGGCATATAGCGAGCCCAGAGGGAGAGATGAACAGTTGAACTCTTTCAAGTAAGCCCTTGTTTGTTAGAGATTAAAATCAGATTTTTAGTAGATTTTTTTAAAAGTTTATGAAATGTGTAGTTGAAAAGTTGTGGATCGCATGAAACATGTGCTTAAAATTAATTGTTGATTTTAACTTGAAATTTTAATCCAAACCAAACATGGCTAAATCTATCGTCCCTTTCGAATGATGGACATTGATGGGCTGTACAATGTTCACTACGAATATACACCGCAAGTGCACGAAATCGTGATCAAGTAGTAAAATAGGTTTTTTGAGTCCGAGTCGATCTATCGAAGAGTGTTTCTCCAATTACAAGAGAATTGATTCAAATTAACAATAAAGACACACACAATTAAATTCTTTGGAATTACAATTAAAAAGAAAATAATTAACTTTAAACTAACAATTGCAAAAATTGTAGGATTTTTAGATTTCAAGTGAGTTTGAATTTATGACTTCGCTTAACCTTCGTTTTATTAATATCTCAACAATAACGAGGAAATGCAAATCACCAAAATACAATGTTAGACCTGATTCTTCAATTTTAGTTAATTACCTCTTTCGAGTGAAATTAACCATAATCGATTAAGTTTATTCACAACATCTCTATGTTGTAAAAACATAACCAATTGCATTAAATGGTAGTGAAATTAACTCAAATGAGTCACCTAGGATAAGGAGTATATATCTATCACCTAACACGACCTAGGGCATTAATTATATCGGTCTAGAAAGAACAACAATTTCTCAACAATTACACAAACCACCTAACTCATTCATCTATTGGCCAAATAAATGAGGGAAATGCAAAACAATAATTAATACACAAAAACAAAGGTAATATAAGCATCAATAAATAAATATATAGATATTAATAAATTTTAGGTTAAACTATATCATAAATTTCAACACTATAAATTTAGCTCATTTTATACGTATGATGAAAAGAAGAATATTTATACCAATACATTACAATTTTTACAAAACAATTGAGGAAAATCAAAATTTAAAGATAAAACCTTTTTGTAGAGTTAGAACTCGATTTCTCCAAATCATTGTCAAGATCCTTGATATATCTCCTAGCACTCTTGATTTAATCTCCAAAATCTCAAGTAAAATAAAAAAAAAATGAAGAGAAAAAGAAAAGAAAAATGAAGGAGAAAAAATAAAAAGAAGAAGAAACCAGCGGCGGGAAGAAACGGGCGTGCCAACAGAAAACCCAATTTGAGAGTTTTAATTCAAATTAAAGGAATATTGCAGCCTCGATCCCTAAAGCTTTGAGAAGTATCAAAAATGCCCCAAAGTGGCGCCTAGGCACCACTAATTCTAGGGCTGTCGGATCGATTCGGTTCCAAAGTTTTCAAGTATTTAATAAATGAAACCGTCGGGTCCAAATATAATTATGGAACCGTTAGGTTCGGGTTCGGGTTCGAGTCCGTTCGGTTCCATACTATAATTAAATTTTTTAACATTTACAGCAACACTACATAAATATAACTAATGACATTTCATTCATAACTTTTATAAATTAACGTAGTCCAATTCAAAAATATATAAATAACTAACTGTCGAATAACATTAATTCAATGTATAAAAATACCAAAAAGTAGATATTAATATTAAAATATCGGTTATTCATATCAATAATTCATTTGGGCTAATGGACTTTAAAATTAAAATTATGAAATTGTCTGGTTTATTTAATTAATTTGTTAATTTATTTAAAAAAATAAAATAATTTAATTAATTCAATAAAATAAAATAAAAAAATTAACCGATCTTGGTCAACCCGAGGTCCGACCCAAACCCATCGGTTCTCGATTCAGGTACCATGTTCGGGTATTTAACTTATGAAGAACGGTTCGGTTCGAGACTTTTGGACACCCCTAATTGATTCTGTTAAAAAAAAAAAAAAAAAAGTTCTGATTCAGTTTTTGCAGCCAAGTCCCCAGGTAATTGCACGTCAAGTCCCTCGACTTTTAATTTGTATATTTTGGTCCTCAAATTTTGACTTCATATCAATTATGCCCTTCACAAATTGCATCCAAGAACCTTCAACTTTTAGTTTGCTCACTTTGGTCCTCAAATTTTGACTTTCATATCAATTTGCCCGTACAAATTGCATCCAAGTACCTTCAACTTTTAGTTTGCTCACTTTGGTCCCCAAAATCATGTTTTGTGCACTTTTGGTCCTCTTTTCCTTCATTTAGCTCATTTATCCACCAACTTGAAATTTTGGCTTACAAACACCATAATTACATAATTATAAATAGAAATCCACTTAGTTTCTTCAATAATTAGTTCGTGAAAATGCCTAATAAGTGTATTAAAACACTTATAATACAACATGTCAACTCAACTTGACCAAGGCTGAAAGGCATTTATGTGGTCTCAATACTCGAGAATCCTTTTAACAAACTTGAACATACTTTACCGTAGAAGTATAATCACTTAGGGTCCGTTTGATTATAAGAGTGAAATTTGGGTGGACAAAAAAAATGAATTCCAGTTAATTGAATTGTCTAGAATTGCTTGTCTGAGAATTGTCAATTAATTGTGTTTTATTAGTATAATTTTATATGTGAAAAATATTTAAATTTTGAATCCTTTGGCGTTCGTTTGACTTTGTTTTTAATGAAAATTGTCCATTAAAAGAATTTTTTTTTACAATTGGTGATAAAATTTGTGTCCATTTCCCCAAAAAAAAAAGTTAACTTAGAAACCATTTTCGCACCCAAATATTGGGAAAACTGTTTCCTTCATTTCCTTCAATTGGTTCATGTGTAGGAATGGGTGGAATTAGTTTTCCATGACAAACAAAACCCATCAAGCAACAATTTCCATAGAAACATAGCCTCATAAATAATAGCAAACTCTAAGAGTTTCATCGGCTCATGCCGATCCAAAACCCGCTAAAAAATTATGGTACAACCCACTTGCTTGACTTTCTAGAGAACTCGATGACTATCAATTCTCATACATCCTGCATAAACGTCAAGTCAATGCTCGTGTGCAAATATGTGGACCTACTAGTAGTAACTCATCCTCTAATATGACAACTAATGCATGCCATGAAGGTGTAAATATCTTACTCAATTGACTTCATCATGTCTCCAATAAAGAAATAAACATTGGGCAATTTTGAGCTGAGTCTACTCCAGGACAATATTTCCTCCCACGACAAGGTTGTCCAAAGTCCAACAAATTACTCTTTTTTTTTTTCTTGGAGTTAATTTTTATATCATTACTCCAGCCATATTTTTCCTTTGCTCCAACGCTTCGAACCAATGTGGCTTTAATATCAGTTCAATTGTTGGAATTGAGATTAGTTTCTTTTATTTGCCCACATGATTTTTTGTTAAGAGATTATAAAAATATATCTAAAAAATTTACAAACAGTCAAAACTTTCAATATATGAAGATTTTGTTCAATCAAAATATATTTAATTTTGTTAGTAAATTTACGAACGGTCAAAGTTTTCATATAAATTGTTTATTGAGTTCACTTGGCTCTACTCTACCCTACTTCAAATGTCATTTATTTTTAAAATTTCATTTTTCGACGGACAAATTCGAATCTTCTATATTTATTTTTGTAAGGGTCCGTTTGATACGCTCCATTTTCCATGGTTCCAACTTTTGTAGCGTTTGATTGACAAAATTTTCCCGGGAAAATATTTTCCAACTTTTCAAAATTTTCACCTTTTTTAGGAAAATAAATTCTTGATGTTTTGGTGAGAAAATATTTTCCAACTTTTCAAATTTTTTTTTTCTTTTTTTATTTTTTTGCAATTGGAAAAAATTCTAGACACAATGGTAAAAAGAAAATCACTTTTATTGACAATTTTCATGCAAAATAAAGCCAAACGAATGATATTCGGTATGATTTTTTTTTTTCAATTTTTTTTTTTTTTGGGCAATTGGAACAAATTCTAGACCCAATGGTAGAAAATATTATCACTTTAATGGACAATTTCCATAAAAAACGAAATCAAACGGATATCAAACTTTCAATATTTTCCATGGAAAATTATACCAATCAAACACAATTAATTACAATTCCCAACAAAATAATTTCTAGAAAAATCTTTTCCCTGTAAAATATTTTCTTTCCACCTTCTATCAAACGGACCCTAAATAAAAGATGGACGCAGAAATTTTAAATGCTTGGAGTATATGTTAACCACTTTTTGGAAAACTTTGTTAGATCATATATAGATTTACTCGCTCAAAAAATTTCCCGAGTATTGTAGGACAATAATACCCTAAACTTTATCGCATCCATCAATTTCTACTCTTTGAACAATCCATAAAGAAAACAAGAAAAACGATGCTATGTTTACAATTTTTCCACACAAAAGAACTCTCTAATCGTGAGGAAGATCCAATCATCAACAAAATATTGGAAGAAAGAGTTGTACCAATTGTTTTGTTCTCCAATTGAACATTGGAAATTATCTTCTATTAAGATTGTAACTTTTTTTCTTTTAATCCGTTTAGGATTCTCTCATTGCTTTTTTTTTTCTTTTCCTTGTGAGTCAAGTTTCCCAAGAATATACGCCAAAACCATTATTATTCAATTCTTATTAATATTTTAGCAAGAATGGTTGCATTAGAAGTCTCATCCCAAACGAAGTAAAAGTTTGTTTTGTGGTAGGACAAGGCTATTGCAATTAAAATAGGAGTCTTAGTAAATAAATATTGAAGTCTTGAAAATTATTTTAATTTTAAATATCTTGAGGGATTACCAACCAAAGGATCGTTGGAAGCTTCAAACTTCATTAATGGACCAAGGAAGGATTTTGTGCTCAAGATTTATTGTCGGTTCATGTTTCATTATCCTGCTTGGTTTTTTAATTTTTGAGTTACTTTTAACGTTGATTTTATCCAAAACTTTGTCGCGCGACTACTATATTGTTAGTATTGTGACGATCATTTTTGGAATCATTGAAATTGTTATAGCATGTGCAGTTATCTGTTATACGCGTAAAGAACTCAGACAACGAGCAAGAGTTGCACCTGAATCGGAATCAGAAGTTTAGGCCCTTGATTTTCGATTTGCGTGTAATGTTCTTTTAATTCTTTTCGACATTGTGTATTCTGGATTATGGTGCTCAGAAGTGATATGAAGATTATTTAAGTTGTTATAGCATTATGTAAACCTAACTTTATTTTATTTTTTAAAATTTTTGTAGCATTTGATCTTGTTGATTTTGGTGCTCGAAGTAGATACGAAGATTATTGAAATTTTTTTTGTAACATTTAGAGAAGGAGGCATGTTCCGTTGCATGAAAATTAGAATTCAAGTATAAACCTAAATTGATAAGAAAATAAGACTAGGGGCAGGAGCGGATCCAAGGACGGACCAGCCTTTGCTACAGTCCGTCCCTCCAACCCAAATCCTAAGTAAAAAAAAATTGTGTTTTAGCCCTTGTTCAATTTTTTTCTGAATCCGCACTGACTAGGGGAATAAAAATTAGTAGCCAATCTTGAAAAGTGAAAACATTTGCAAGAATGATCCTTTTTGGGGATCAATTTGCCAAACATAATAGGTCATTTACATTTGCACAACTTTTGAGATGAAATAGAGTAGCCTTTAAGAGAAGCGATTCACGAATTCATGCCGTTATCCGCTAGACAATGGCCATTAACAAAAATCACAAAATATCATTTATTTTCATTCTTTGAATCATTAATTTCTTTTCATTTTCGTAATATTTGTGCATTGACCTTGGGCCGTTTTTGAATTTTTAAAATTTGAAACTTTAATATTGCCATTAAAAGCAATAAAATCGTAGAAAAAACATAGGCGCAAGAACGCGCAAAATTTGTATGGTCCTCAATGATCCACATACTAATTTCGTACAACAGTAATGCTTAGTTTTCACAACTTAAACGGTTTGAAATGACCATTCGACTGTCTACCCATACATATAGATATATTAGTCAGTTTGAGCCTCTTAGCCCCTTTTTTTGTTAAAAATGTATTTTCGAAGTAGATTGATAAGGAATGTGTGGTTAAAAAATAAGAAAAATTTTAGGTTTACGTATAATATTATTTAATTAAACATATGTGATTGAACAAAAAAAAAAAAAAAAGAGAAAAAAATATATATTTTTAAAATAATGAAAATCGAGTGAGCTTTCAAGTGATAGCAAGTGAGTAGATGTGAGTATGGGGGTTTATAGGGTATTTGGTGGGAATTTAAATTAGATTTTTAGTATATTGTGATAGAAATTTTTGAAGGATGTGTTGAATGTATAGTTGAAAAGCTATGATGTACATGAAAGGTATGTTAATATTGATTGTTTGACTTTGACTTAAATTAAAATTAGATTTTAATCCAAAACAAGCAAACATATTATTTTACATCTATAAAAAATTGTCAAATCACTTGTACAAGTTAGTAATTTTAAAAAAAGTTATATATTTTTAATAAAATAAGATTTACATTCTAACTATTACATGAAAAAATGTTAAACTTAATGTAACTCATAACATACATGTAGTATTTTCGTATATTTTTTTAAAAGTTGCAATTTTACAAATGCTTTCAAAATTGGACATATTTCAAAATACCTAGGAAATCTTTGTTGCTTGAGGAAATAATAGCATTGACGAATTCAGCTTGAAATGGGGTATGAATATGAATTTTCGGTCGTGCTACATGTACATCAAAACTTACAAATTAGTTTACCAGCAGATAATGTAGCAAAATTTGGTTGGGTCAAATTCTCATAAAAAAAAACCATCACTTTCTTTTTGACACTTCATAAATTTGTAAAAAAAATTGAAAGTAGTGATGTACAATAAACATTTTTCATGAATATTATAATCTCTGTCAATTCTAAAATAAATTATATCGATAGTACGTTGAATTAATACACTAATATTAGA
Source organism: Fraxinus excelsior (assembly GCA_019097785.1). Lineage (NCBI taxonomy): Eukaryota > Viridiplantae > Streptophyta > Magnoliopsida > Lamiales > Oleaceae > Fraxinus > Fraxinus excelsior. The sequence goes on along the minus strand of CM032643.1, from coordinate 5,175,333 downwards.
CAAGTAAAATGCAACGGAGTCGAATTTCGTCAAATCATTCATTCATTTGTAATAACTAATAAGTAAAAAGAATGGGTTCTAATATATATATATATAACATTTCACAAAGTTATAAGAACTAGTGGGCTATTCTAGGGCTGAACATGGTACCGTTCAATTATAAAGAGAACCGAATTGAATCGAACCCAAATTTTTGGGTATCTAGTAAGTGGAACCGTTCGGGTTCAGTTCCATTCGGCTCCCGATTTCGATATGATAAATATTTTTTAATATTTACAACAACGCTACATTAATTCAACTATTGACATGTTCAATCATAACTCTTATAAAATCATGTAGTTTAAGCTGGTGATATCTTTTGTGTTTTTCTTTGTTGAGTTCATCATAGATTTGACTAATAAAATCACAAAAGGGAGAAGATATCAAGTTTACAATAATGAAGAGAAACACAATCGAGCTTCGAATTCGACTTCTCTCGAACAGCAGAAACTACACTACGGTAGAATAAGAGATTTGGATAAAACTTAAGTCAATTTAATTAAGTTGAGTTTTGCTAAAAATTAGAAATGGAAAAATCATATTTTGGGTTTAGGTTAAATTACTTAGTTAGCAAATTTATTTAGAAAATAAAATAAAATAACTTGTATTTAAGATAAACAAAACTAAAAAAAATTAAGGAGATTTAGTTCTTAATTTAGATAACAAACTCATCGATTCTCAATTCAAATAATCGTTTGAGTATTTAAATTAAGAAGAATCACTTATTTGGTTTGGTTCGATTCAGAAGTTTTGTTCAACCCTAGTTTATTCAATCAGGAAAATTTTGAAAACATTACGAAAAAATAACTAAAATTGAAACCCGCAAAACACAGAGGAGCCGAATTTGGAATCAGTTTTAATAGTTTTTCTAGTATTTTTTTTAAAAGGGAAAGAATATTTTTATATATTTTAATTTCTAATCACAGGGTTAAATTATTTTTTGGTCATTGCCTTATTTACCTTTTTCAGTCGATGTTCAAGTAAATTCTCATGGTTACAAAAGCCATCACAAATATCCGACTTTTGTTTGAAAAACTAATGGAATATTATCTTTGCCGTTTTCTGTTTTCGATTTTTCAAAACAATGAAAATATGTTTTCTTTCATATTCTTTAAACACGTTTTTGAAAATAAGATTAAAATTTATATAGAATTTATCGTTTTTGGTATATTCAACTATAATTTAACCAAAAATTTTAAAACGCGTTTTTGTTGTTTTCAATTACTATCACCCACAACCACCAACATTGCCGCCTACAAAGCACCAACTACCTCCGCGCACCCCAACACTATCCTAACCACCACCATCGTCGAACTAAATTGAGAGATGTTTCTAAGTCGTCCGCCTGAGGACGATGGCCGAAGGATAGGTTCTGACAGGTTACACAGAGGAGGGAAGAAGAGAGAGAGATGAGTGAGAAGATTCAGGGGATAAAGTAAATGCATTTTGGGAGTTTTTATTTTTCAAAACAATTTTTAAAAATGGCAAAAAATACATGTTTTCAACAATCTCAAAATGACACTCAAAACACAAAATTCAAAACTAAATTCAAAACTAAAATACGAAGAGAACCGTCCCTTAAATATTCTTCATTTTACAATTTTCTGAAAAAATTACCCTTCTCGTAAAAATATCACCTCTTCATTTAATATTAATGTTTTAATTTTCACTAAAAACAAATATTTTGAAAATCACCTGGTCCTTGACCTAGGTAGTCCAACTCCATCCTGATTCCTAAGACATTATTCGGCATAAACGAACTTTGTCGCAATTTAGCATCATTAATATTCAACAACGATTTATGTGACATCACTTGTGTCATTAAATCATAAGTTCAATTAAATACAAGAATTTATAACTCATTTATTATAATATATCGCATACTCAATGTAAGTGTTATGTCCTAAGTCCAATTAACTTTGGACATAAACACTTTTAATGTATATATAATAGATACATATTTATGGCAAGATCTATTATTTAATTGTATTAATATTCTAATTGATTAAATAATAGAATCTGTAGATTCAAGTTTTGGTGATTTGTTAATCACGGGGAGTTGTGATTGTGAGATACAAATTACATATGATTTAATCTTAAATCGTCCGTGGTCTTATGTAATAATGAGATACGGATATCATTATTCTGGATATATCATCATGTGTGACATTTCTTACTTATGAAGTAAGTAGCTGATCTCACAAACTTAAGTGTGATGACACTTGAATGAACACGTGAATGTTTTGTTATAGAACAAAACATTGGAGAACCGTTGAGAGATTTCACATGGATAATTATCTGAGTATCAATGGTTAATCTCTAACTTTCGGTAGTGAAATTGATTCTTTGACTTGAATAGTGCCTCATATGAGGATGGTCATACTTTGGTGATGTTGGATGTTGCTTTGCCAATGGTTGCTAATACGATATCGTTCGAGTATGTCAAGAATCGTATAAATGTTGTGAATGATCAATAGATGATTCGTTACTCTTAGATAGTAAGAGATTATGATCAACATTTCATCCAATTAAGTTGATAATGAAATCATTGGTCAAGATGAACTCAGATATGATCGATAATTGAGATTAACACATATCAATATCTCATAATTGATCGGATCATATTGACGAAATGATTATAGTTTTAGGGTAAACGAACAAGTTTGATTGTCATACCACGTGATATTTTCCGTCACATGTATTGTCTGACACATGATAGATGTCAATCTGGGACAACGAATGTGAATTAGACTTCGTTTGATAGGCAAAGTTTTCAATTTCCAACTTTTGTAGTATTTGATTGGGAAAATAGAAAATATTTTCCAACTTTCTAAATTTTTCATATTTTTTAGAAAAATAAATTCTTGATATTTTTGTGAGAAAGTATTTTTTAGGTTTTTTTTTTTTTTTTTTGAAGAAATTACAGACACAATGGTAAAAAAGATTTTCACTTTTATTGACAATTTTCATACAAAAGAAAGTCAAACGAATGGTATTCGGTATGATAATTTTTTTTCAATTTTTTTATTTTTTATTTTTGACAATTGGAACAAGTTTTAGACCTAATAGTAGAAAATACTATCACTTTAATGGACAATTTTCATAAAAAATGAAGTCAAACAGACTGCAAACTTTCAACATTTTCCATAGAAAATTATATCAATCAAACACAATTAATTACAATTCTCAGTAAAACAATTTCTAGGGAAATCTTTTCCCTATAAACACATTTTCTTTCCACTTATTTTCTACCTTGCAATCAAACAGACCCTTAGTGATAAATTAAAATGTGGTGTTTTAATTTATCGATTTTGATTAGATCAAAGTAATAATTCACGTCGTTGGCGTCGTGATTGGAAACCTAATGGATCACACACAAAAGAGAACTATAAGAATGAGATTTACCAATTAATTAATTGACAAGTGTGAATAATTAATTAATTGGGTTACTTATTAATATGCCCGAATTAATTAATTGGATTAATTAATTCATGGACCAAATTTAATTAATTTGATTAATTAAATGTTGGACCGGGCTAAGTTTAAGAGATAAGTCAAGCCCGTTTGGACTTGTATTAATAAGTTGTTAGGGTTTGAAAACTGTAGAGAATTAATTTTATTATTCTTACTAGTACAAGAAAAGTAAACCCTACCCACCATTCTTGTTCTCTGTGTGGATCACTATTGGAGGCTCGACAATTGGACAACTTGGATTGCAAATCGTAATAATTCGAGTTCGTGAATTAGCAAAAGAGCTTGTAAAAATTATCACAGGTATAATTCTTATTACAGTTTTTATCTAAACATAAATCAGATCTTTGTTTGAAAATTGAAAATTGTTTTATTTTCGTTACGCATAATTAGGTTGATCCCCAACACTTACCCTACACTTTAATATCAATGATAATATTAGTCTTTTCGATGCTAAACTCTGCAACACTTTTGAAAAGGCGTTGAACCGTGGATGCAATTTTCTCTTTTATATAGGCCCTGTTTGAGCCACCTTTTTTCCTTACTAAAATGAAAAATATGACCGTTATCCATCACATCAACATTTAAATTCAAATTCTCTATCTCTTGTGTGGGCCCCAATAACGGCTATATTTTTCATTCTCATTTTCAAAAAAGGTGGCTCAAACAGGGGCATAATCTTATTTCCCCCGCACACATAAAGTGGAACATTTTTCCCTCTAATTTTTATTTTGAAATCAATCATGCTATTGTCCAATAATTTAAAGAACAACACTTTTATCGTCCACGATCTTTTGAAAATATGAATGATGATGTCATTTAGAGAGTGTATGGTAGAGATTAAAATCAATTAAAATTGAAAATATAGTCGCTATTATTTTATTAGACGGGTGAGATCCATAACGATCATATTTTCAAATTTAATTTGATTTTAAGCTGTCATGTTATGCATCTTGGAAACTGGAAAAGCCATGCCTTGCATAGTTTCAAAATTCCTTGAAATCTTTATCTGAAAAGGGGATCAGTTCCAATTAACAGATCAAGCACAAAATTCCTAAGCCTTGAACAGTTAGTCATTCTCTTTTTATTAATTAACAGATCAAATTCTCAATTAATCAATTTTCTGGTTCATCAGTACTACCTTTTACTGCATAATTTACTGGTTTTGTTTGAATGGATCTGCCAATATTTGTAGTATTACTCTCTGTCAAATCTATTTTGGAGCATAGGAAATGACACATGCTTGCTGTTTCTCCGTTTCTAAGGCATTGTAAGATTTTATTATGCACAAATTTGGTTAATTATATTTATGTGTCGTTCCAATTAATCATCGAATACTCTTTCTTTTTTTAAGATCACCTTTGTAGGGTTATAGTCTTTTTAAAAAAATTAAAACTTTCAATTTATAAGGTGTTTGATGAAATGCTTTTATGGGTTGGATGTGTGTTTCGACGGGCAAGGTATAAATGAAATCTATTTGACATTAAACTGAAGATGCGATAGCTTTCACGTGTAATAAGATTGTGTATTTTGTTGAGAAATATGACAAATTGTTGAAATTCATTTGTAAGTTGGGGCGTGTTGTTTATAACTTTCTCCTCTTCGTAGAAATTTTGCAACAGCAGCAGGGAGACTATCAATAAGTTTTCGCTACAAGTTGAAATTTCCGTTCAAGTTCTCATCAAGAAGTATTCACATGGAAAATAATCGCAGTAGTGATTCAAGGGGCACTTTAATTGTTCTAGAAGGGCTTGATCGGTGTGGGAAGACCACTCAATCAAGCAGACTACTTTCATATTTGGAAGAGTTAGGACATACAGTTGAATCATGGAGATTTCCTGATAGAAATACGAATGTCGGGCAAATGATTTCTTCTTATCTTGCCAATAAATCACATCTGGATGATCACACAATCCATCTTCTCTTCAGTGCAAATCGTTGGGAGAAGAGGTTAGTTTTGAGCTGAGTTTGGCTGCTTCGCTGTTTGGATGACATCCGTGACTTTTCATACGCACATTCTGTATTCAGCCATAACCCAGTTATTCAAAATAGCGCTTTCTTGAAGTCATATTAAAGTTGAAAGATTGATACCTGATTGCTGACCTTGTTGATGTAGATCATTGATGGAGTCTAAGTTGAAAAGTGGAACCACACTAATTATTGATCGTTACTCTTATTCTGGTGTTGCTTTCTCATCTGCCAAAGGGCTCGATGTGGAGTGGTGTAAGGTGCAGATGTCATCAGTGATATTCATTATATAACTTCTGCTGAGTTTTAAATAATAATTCTTGAAGCTAGTTAAATTGTGAGGTCTTTTGTGCAGGCTCCGGAGATAGGTTTATTAGCTCCTGATCTGGTATTATATCTTGACATATCACCTGAAGTAAGTAATTTTGGATGCACTCTTTTATTTGTGTTGTATAACATTGAAGTTCCTCTTTATCTTCAATCTGCATATTGGCATCTTATATGTTTCAATGAAGATATTTGTTCAGGTTACTGGGTTATTCTTTGTAGTTTCAAAGTATCTATGTAGGGTGAATTTGCATGGTGTATTTACATACATTCATGGCATGTGACTAATAAGTCTCATTTTATTTATATGCTTTCGTAGATATAGCATAGTGGAGAAGACTCGTTTTTTAGAACCCTTGCACTATTAGTGATTATATCGATCGTATTATACATTAATTTCTTACTCTTTTGATCTCTATCCATACGAACATCTTATGTGCCAATTGTGTAGTCTTATCCGATATGAATGGCACAATTGTATTTCTTTATCATTTTTTTTTAAACTGTCTTTATCAAGTATACCTCCTGTCTAAATTAAACTTGCTTTTGAAATTCTTAGAATGCTGCTGAACGTGGAGGTTATGGAGAAGAGAGATATGAGCAGCTTGAATTTCAGAAAAAAGTTGCCCAATCATATAAGACTCTTCGTGATGCATCATGGAAGGTAATGAATTTAGCCCTTTCTGATACTATTGAACATGATAACACACTACAGATTGAGTATGTGTAGAAGTTTGAAACTTTAAAAAGTTGAAGTTTAGATTATACGAAAACTTGTGTCAGAAGTCTAATAACCTGGTGATATAATATCTGTGTTTGCCTCACTCCGCTGATGGGATTCAGTACATTTCCTTTGACACCAACTTCTAGTTTCAGATTGACATCATATCATCTCGCCTGTCAAATCTTGAAGTTGTGGTATCTTAACAATTTATGATTTGTCTTACTGTTAGTTTCCTTGCCGTAGAACAAAATGTCAATATCTTCCTTTTCATAAGTCGACTCTAATAAGCTTATGTGATCAGATGCCATTACTCCAGGGTGGTAAAACTATTTCGTGCTAATGTTGTCCTTTCTTTGTTATTCTTGTTGTAGATTATAGATGCCACACTTCCAATTGAAGACGTTGAGAAACAGGTGAGAGATGCGGTACTGAATTGTATGGAGACATGCAGAGAAGGAAAACCTCTTTCAGATCTCTGGTTATCCTAATTTATTTTTGTTTTCTGGTTGAGTGCAAGTTTTAGACAGGCTTGCCCGTGATTATGAAAGTGAGGAGTGTAATTTTAGTTCAGGTTGTTTTTGTCGTCTAATTCAGAAGATTTGCAGTCAAGAAGACAATGATTGTAAACTATAGTACCTTGGCCCAGGTGGTGAAATTGAACTTCTTTGTGTTGCTACTGCTGCTTTTCCATTTCAGGACAAAAGTACGCGTATACATAGCTTAACTCTTTTTGCCGTTTGAGCTTCATCACAAGTTACTTTTTCTGTCATCTGCTTGTGCCATAAAGTGTTGAATTAAGTCCTATGATGAGTGCAATTCTTGCATTTAGTTGCTATTCTTGAATTTGAAACCTTGAACATATTGCTGATGATACGAATTCTGAAGCCCATCAAACTCGTATCAACTGTTTAGGCCTGTCCCAAAGTAGGTTTACACATGCTTACATGGTTGGATTTATTATTGACTTTTTCCCATTCCTTGAAAGAATTCCCTTCGGGACTGTGATTTCTTTCCTTGCACCTTTTTGCACATAATATGCGAGAAAAAATAGATGTAATATTGGAACACCCAACCAGATCAAAATATGCTTTCATATTCTCATCGTTAGACATGTATGCATGTCATTATTTTTCTCAACTGCTAATCTGCTAATTTGCAAGCCATTCATGTTACATGTTTTACATCAAGTTCGGCCTCATGTCAATTAGGCAGGTTTTTGAACATTGATTTTAATAACATGTTTTCAATCAATGATCAAATTTCATACGGGGATGTGAAAGATGATATCAATCAAGATGCATAACTCTTTGCAAGAACCCAAATCACTCCATCTACCTTGGTGAACAGATTGAATTTTACAAAACATGAATACATTTAAGCACAAGATGTTATGTAGGATAGACGAGGTTTTACTTAACTTTTAATCTGGTTCAATATTATAAGCATTTTAAAATAAAATAAAATTGTAGTACAAACTTATCCATCAACTCCAAATAAAGGCAGCAAAGCAACTTTTAACGGACCTTGGCCTCTCAATTAATACTAGAATTTAATTTAAATCTCTTATAAGGTAAAGATCTCAAGTTCGAATCATGGGAGCAAAATAGAAAGTAGCGACATGTAAGATGGATAAATGTTCTCTCAAAGCGAACAATACACATAATATAATAGTTTGGATATAGAAGCTCAGGTCAACACAACTAGTACCTGTATTCATGATTCTAAACTATCCAAGGCGCACACAAGTGGAGCAAATCGAAAGGTAATGCTTGGCCAAAGATGGTCATTCATATTTTCGAGTGTGAAACTACTTGCCGTTTAGAGTTAAAGCAGAACACACAGCACAGATTAGTATAGCACTAACAATTCACAATTTCGCTAGAATTATAGATCGCTATCCTTGCGAAAATTAACACGATCTCATCAAGGGCCCCAAGGATGGACTTCAATACATCGTTCTAGGAAATCTTTCAGCAACAGAGTGCACATGAATCTCATATGATTTCTTAAAAGCAATTACAAACGGTACAGTATATTTAACTTGTAACAAGATTTTTAGAAATTTACAGCCTCCTGATAGCAAACATTAGCAGCCTCTTTCTTAAAATTGAGCTGGGATGAAGAAAACTATCATGCAATGTCATTCAATAGAAAGCACCCTCAGATGAGCATGATGCATAATCTTGATGGCTGATAAGAGGTCCCTACATGGAGAGGCAGCAGTAATCATCGTAAAATCCAATTAACAGGATTATAAAAGAGATGATAGACAATCCACCAAACTTCCAGAGACTATTGTTTGTTCCTATGGCTAACATGATTTACTGAGAAAAGCAGGAAAATGTTTTAATACCAGCAGATCAATAGCAAATCAACTCTATTTTCTAAAGAGAATAATATGACAGATAACTTAAAATCATCAATTTCGTTATCATAAAAATGTAAAGTACATGTTTGCTAAATTAAAGGAAGAAATAAAATTTCCTAGTAAGATATCAAGTGGATGCCAACATATTGTAACAAGTGAAAACCCAAAAGAATAACCATATGCCTTGCTCCAAGCAACAACAATGAAATGACCCTCAAATAATCCTGTCATACAATTTCTGCACATTAAAAATGAAAACTATATAATTCCATTAACAGTGGGATCCACTAAAACGAAACTGATAACCATAAAAGATAATCAATGATCTTTTCTTTGAGAAGGGAAAAAAACTGAATCATACTTAAAAGGACAATCAACTTGAGGAATTCCCCAGTAGAAAGTTAAACTGTTTACGGTTACGGTCACCTAGTCTAATATCACATTCCTCCATTCAATATTCTTATGAGCAAGGACTCTCATTGTGTTTTAATTGTCTTTTTGGGAGTGAGAAAGTTGAGAACGGCACACGTATCAAGGAGACTTTTAAACAGTTTTAGTTTTTATATATTCTTCTCCAACTTTTTCATTTTTCTCTTCTAATTCTTCAATGCCTCTCACCTTTTGATCTTACACCATCAACAGAGAGATTTCTCTGCTGATCTCTCCTCCTGCCATCTCTCATGTTTTCTCATATGTTATATAATCATATCATTAATCATGCATATGCACTAAGGGATGAAGCCTTTAATCCGGAAACAAAATTATTGATGCTTACATTAAAGGCTCAAGGTTTTCAGGAAACAAAGAAGACTACATCTATCTTTCCTTCACAAAGAAGGAAGCAACCTATGCGAGTAACCGTATCAATAGCCTCCAGGGAACTAGCAACTTGAATACTGTCTGGCACCTTAGAGCACAACCAACTTAGATTAGACGAATACCACCTTAGTTGTTAGTTAAACATCCCATCCCATTAAACAAGGCAGCTTAAACATGGAAATGCAGAAAGCTATTGCAAGACACAGATCACACAGAAACTATGTGGACATTGAAACGTGAAAGAATTAATGAAATCAACATAAAGGCAAAGTTCAAGTCAAAATGACTAACAGGTATTTTATTTCCCATGAGCTACAGCTCACTATGATTTCGCCAAACAGCACGGAACTCCTCACGAAATGTGTTCAAACGAGCTTTCAGGTTAGGTGTTCTCAAGCTTGCATGGAGTAGGGTGACTGAGAGAGAGAGAGAGAGAGAGATGGAAGTTATAGAATATAAACATAGGAGAAAAAGATTATAAAATAGGAAGCATCACATTACCAAGAAGGCCAACAGCAAATGCCCATAAGAAAGTAATAAGGCCACAAGAGAGAAACCAAAGGATGAAACTCACTGGTGAAAAAAATAAAATAACAAAACAATTGCTTACAATAGGAATTACAAACATTTAAGTTATACAAGAGAAAGAAACCATAGTAGAAAATACCTGTTGAAAATATCGAGACAAATACCCATCGAGGCTGTCCACATATATGTATTGGTCTTTTGGCAGATGGACGCCCTCGAATAACAGGCCTAAAATATATCGGGCACATATCAGACATTCTAGCAAGAAGCAGGATGAAATAGTTAGTAATTCCAGAGTTGCAGTTGTACTTACGTATGGGGAGGTCTCATTTTTGCAGCTAAATGTGGAGAAAACTGCCTGATTGTTCTTGTCACCTTTTCACCGAAAGTACCTGCAAAGCTGTAGGGACAGATTTTAGCAATATGGAAGGGTGAAAGAAGAAAATAACAACTTAGAACTCTGGAAAAAGCATCGAACAGTGCCAGCTTTGCTAAAGGAAAAGACAATGAAACAGATGGAGAAATGTTGGCAGTAGAATTTTCTTCCTTTTCCAAAAATAAACATGCAGAAACAAGAATATGTTTTAAATAACACGAGTGTCTGAATTTAAGCCTATGATTTTACCCCGTCACATTTTACCATCTTATGCCCTTGAATCCACCCCAAATCCACATCAAAAGATATGAAATTAAAAGGAGAAACAAAGAAACATAAGGCCGATGAAACCTTTATAATAGGAAAAAATTTCATACTATAGAATCTATATGTAGCACGCTGAGATTTATTTTTGGCTTTTGCATTCAACTACCATGTAGAGAGATGATCAACATTTTACATAATCCAACCAAAGAGTGAAGCTAATAATTTAATTAAATCTCTTTTGGCAAAATATCAAATCGCACAAAATTACTCCTTTTCTATCCATGTGACCAATTTTTATTTTCCATTAATAACCCTGCCAACCTGATATAATAAGGGAAAGGTTAAGTTGAAAAAATTGATAAAGAAACAGATCTTATGGTGAAATTGACCAAAAAAAAAAAAAGTGTGCTCACGATATGCAAGAATACTCTTACAAAACAGGCCTATGTAGAACTGCCTTATTTTCAGACCTTTCTATATCGTGATTGGCTAAGCTTCAAAAAGTAAATGTTAATTCTAAGTAAAATTTTGTACGCAAACATATGCAAAGAGGTCACTTTTTTAAAAGTAAGAAAAGTTATCAAATAACTCTTAGGTTAGTGTAAAAAAAGTAGTTTACTTTGACAAGTTAAACTGCTAATTATTTCAAACCTTCCTTATTTACTTATAAGAAAACTTTAGCCATCATGCTCTAAATCTTAACTGTCTACTTAAAAATGTATAATCTTTCATAGTCACTAGAAATTTATAAGGTTGAATCCAAATAATATTTCTGGCTAACAGCTCATCTTAGCCCTCGTTATATACTTAGCGAGGGGGTTTAACCTGATCTTTATGTTTTTGACTAAAAGCCTGCTTCCATAATTCACACAAAATCAATATATGAAAACAGAATTGGACCTAGTTCAGGTGCCGAGGTCTTAGGGACAAGTCGGAATTCAATTAAAAATATCAGATTTCTAGGACAAAGACTAACAATTCAAAAGCGATTTTGTGCATTCTTGATTTACATATTAATCAACTCTTTATCACACTTCACTTTCTTGAGAATCCAAACTTCTTCTTCCAAATAACTGAACTACAGAACATGTATTTCAATGTTAGCCAAACTTCATTCCATAGAACACAGTTGTCAATATATGGTTCTAGATGGGGAAATTGGAAATAAATGATGTGGATAGCAAGCATCAATTAATGCTCCTTATGAAATATAAAGCCAGCTAACCGCACAAAGGATTCCATGATTCCACCTATGGATTATTAAAAGTACGATCAAACCTGTAGCTGTTAATTTATTTAGCTATAAGAAACATAGTCTTATCCTAACATTTCAACTTCTAAATCTTCAACTATCCCTGTAATCAGAGATTAATAGGCTGTGTACAGTTCATTCAAAAAACAACAAATTAACCCTCTCCAACACAGTAAGATGATTCTAAACTAGAAATAATACAAACTGCTTGCACTAGAAGATTAAAACTGAGCATTATCCTTACAAATCCATGTATCTCCAGTTTGTATTACTATATTAATATATCAGTAAAATCTTGGAATGATAGGCAACAAAAAATAGGCCAACTAAGAGAAGTGAAACATCTAAATCCGAAAACTCTAAATAGCAAGAGCATGTTTGGAAGTTCAAATTATAAATAGCCCATGTTTGGTACACATTAAAATTTTCATTCTCATTCTTCTATTCATTTTCAACCACACATTCTTCAATAAAATAATATTTTCCATCACATCAATAATTTTTCCATCTTTTTCAACCACACATTCTCCATCGATCTACTATTCCAAAATACATTCTTCCAAAATAATGTGACTCAAACACACCCATAGATGAAAATGAGTGGTGGATCAGTGGAGAATACTTTGGGTCCCTCGAAATGTATAGATGAAGAGTGACTTGAGTGTTTAAAAATAGTTTATAAACATGAGCCAAACATAGGCTATTACAGCTATTAATGATTAAACTTGTGGATTTGATTCAAAAGCATCACGAGCAGAAGTGCATACCTATCATTCAGAAAAGCAATGCTGAGAGCTGTTAGTAGGGCAGCTACAATAGCAAGTGGCCTCCTGAGAAATCCCAACCCTGAGTTGAACAATGCACATGCATAAATTTATTAGTATCCATGTGCTAATACATAAATGCAAGCATTTCTACAAAAACATCATATTCAACTCCCTTACCAAGAATAAACACAATCATTATGAAGTAATTGGTTCGATAGCTGCAAGACACCGCAAAATATATTAGTAAACGTAAGTAAATATGTTAAATTCCAAATTAACAGCTGCACCACTTTATTCCTTTTCTTGCTGAGAAAAAACAAAAGCGAATATACTAGGCAGCAAGATTAACGCTCCAAAAATTAAACATATCGCACAAACCTAAACGTCCTACAAAATATATTTCTTTTTCTTTCTCTTCATATTTAATAAATTTAACATAAATAGTACAGATTCGACCACTCAATAATCACAGAAATCATGAAGCTCGTAATTTAAAAAAACACATAAATATTTCTATCACACACATTTAGAGATAAATAATGGAGGATCGTACTAGTAGAGGTTACACTTGAGGCGACTGTTCCATTTGGAGTAGGAATTGGGGACAGTGAATCGGGAGAAAAATTCAGAGATAGGCCGAGGCGGGGATGACCAATCCACTTCGCGAAGTGCCTCCATTAGATCCTCTGCCGTGACGTTGCTCCAATCCATTTTATTAATTCAGTAATGCTTTGATCGATCAGCTATTTAACTCCGCGAAACCCTAGGTGAAGAAATTTAAGGGAAAAAAAAAAACCACAAATTAAACAAGGAAAAGGAGAAAGAAGGGAAATTTCGAAATAGTATTTGATTTCTTAGACTTCGGCTGGGAAATGTGAAGAAGGTTGGAGAAAAACAAAAATTGCAATATGCTTGATGGTAATTTCATGTGTTCAAAGAAAATCGAAAATACCGTGATGGAAAAGAAAATCAAACAATTATTATGTCTGAGCCCGGGTTCGAACCGGGGACCTCTAGTGTGTGAGACTAGCGTGATAACCAACTACACCACCCAGACTTGGTGCTCAAGCTGTTGTAATTATTACATAATATAAAGCACCTTTGCTTGCCTCAATCGCTGCCGTCATGTCCACAATGTGGCGACTTGGTGCAACGACGTGCCTGCTCACAAGTGTCTTCACGTGCCTGAGTTGCTAACTTTGTGTACCACAATACGCCTGCATTTCATATCATCAACGTACATGTAGTTATGTGCAAGACAAGACATATTAGTAAAGTTCAATATTATTTAAATGTATAAGTAATTAAGATTTGGAGTTCCATTTTAAAAGATAATCTTGTTAAAATGAGTAATTTAAACCCTTAGAAATTATTCTATGTTTTCATCTTGATTAGATGTGAGATTTTATTCCTAACAGATCTACAAGATGGTGGTTCGTTTGAGCAAACCAATCTTGAAATCCGCGTGTTCAATTTTTTTAGTTTTAATCAGATCGAATTGTTTGTTAGAGTTTAATAGGTTCTGATATCATATTAAAACTTGAAGTTTCATCTTAAAAGTTGAACTTGTTAAGCGTAGTAGTTCAAATTCTTATAAAATTGTTTGTGTTTTCATCTTTATTAAATGTGAAATTTTATCACTTAACATAGGTGACGCAAAAATTAACTTTAATATCCTTTGTATTTATTCTAATTTTTATAATATAATAAAATGTTAAAATTAAAATATTTTAAAATTTTAAAAACTTAGTTTTGACAACAAAAAAGGGGGTAGGGTTCCCGGTGGGCTAAAACACATCTTTAGCCTTCGTTTGGTGCACATTTTGAGTCCCAAAATGCATTTTTTTTATTTGATGTGATGAGAAATATATGATTGAAAAAGAATGAAAAGGTAATGATGTGATGAAAAATATTATTTTATTGAAGAACGTGTAGTTGAAAATGAGTATAATGAGAATAAAAAAAATAATGTGGTTCAAACAGGGGCTTAGTAAACAAACAATGCAACAAGAAATAATTCGTGATTAATAGAGATTTTCAAACAAGGATTGCTTACTTTGCATCTATGATCCACTGGATATTAGAAGTCCGCGGTGATAATGTCCCTTGTCTTGATGTGTAATTATTTTGTGTTATTTTTATAGTCAATACATCTTGCCTCATGGTGTATAAGAATTTTAGAGTGTGCTCGATTTATTTGGAAGATGGATATTTATCTAATTGGAGGTCTGAACCAAATATGTCTGTGAGTACATTCACGGAATGGGTTAAAATGGATGTTTTGGGTGATATCTCACATTGACGAGTGTATAATACAAAGGAGAAAGCACTTGAAAAGATTAGGAGGTGTGTGGTGGACCATTACAAAGTATTGTAGGATAACTGTGAGGAGTTGAAGTGGACAAATATTGGGACCACTGCTTTGGTTGAAGGTTATGCTTGAGAATTTAGACAATTGTATATTTGCGCCATAAAGTTTCGGAGGTCAAAAAAACAAACAAAGCATATGAAAAGAGCCAAATGAGTTGGAGTCTTCAAGTCAGGCGAAGCAGTCTAGAAAGTTTTCTCAAAATGAATGCCCTTCGAAGACAACTTCAACATAGAAATTAGGTACAAGGAAGAGAGCATGGATGACTCAGACATGTTGAAAATGTGGTAAACCAGACCACAACAAGAGAAGGTGCAAAGGGGAACCACCACCAACAACACCTAATTAGGGGTAGTCTATTAATTTTTTTTGTTGCTTATTGTTGAATGTAGCCTTAGTGCATTGAAGCAGATGTTGAATTGTAAATTTCTTTTGTTTATGTGTCCAAATGCTCAATAGTATAACAGCCCAAACCGTTGTCTCCATTTTTGCCTATTTTAGATGCACATTTGGTTGTCACTCTTAATTCCGGTTTTGAGTTTTTTTTTTCAGTATATTTTTCTGTTTCGTTAATTTGTAGTTTGATCGGTATGTTGAGTTGATGTGATTGATTAGTGCCTTGAGTTGAGGTGGTTGATTAGGGTCTTACTTGCTAAGGTTGAAAGGAATGGTTACAGGATATGACATGGACGATTTTCCCAAAAATCTAAAAAGCAAGGACGTTATGCACAAAACATGTCAAAACATATGGATGTTTTACACATAAACCTTTGAAACGTTAGGATGCTTTACGCAAACAAAATTTGAACGTTGGGATGCTATACGCAAAAAAATTATAACGTAGAGACATTTTGCACTTTGTCAATTTAGGGGGAAAAACAGATTGATAGCTTCAGTTTTGATGCATAATTTTGGGATTGAGATTTGTGATTTTCTATATCGATTTTTTGTAGATGGTGATGACGAATGGAGCGGTACAAAAGCCAAAATTGAATAATGGAAAATAATGCATCACCTTGGAGATGATGAACACTGGAATTTAAATAATATAAGCCCTCCCATTTAGAATTACGATCTAACGCACATGATTTTATATTCAACAACTTGAAAGGTGAGACTACTTCGTTTTGTTTGATTAATCATTTTTTTTTTTGAGAATAACATTTCTATGGCGGGAATAAGAGCCAAATGAAGTGGCTTGACCATTTTACCCTTTGAATTTTAAATTAAAAGTGAGTTGAAGTGTGCATTTAATGACGAAACTCACAACAGATGGACGGAATGACGTTTTCCAAAATGAAATGCTAAAATAAGGGTGAAAATATAAAAAATTGAAGTGTAGAGATGTTTTGCACGATAAATGTCAAACGTAGGAACATGTTATGCTAATAAACATGTTATAAAACTTAGCACTTGTTTGAGATCCATTTTAATGAAAATATAGGGAAAAATAAATTTTGGAATAATGATTTTTTAAAAAAATGTGCGGTTAAAAAAAAAGGTAAAATTTTGAATTTATATGTAATATTATTTTATTGGAGAATATATAGTTAAAAAGATGAGGGAGAAAAATGTATTTTTTAATAAAATGAATCCCAAACAAGGACTTACTTATGTAGATCATGTTTGAACCTCATTGAAATGTTAAAATGCATTTTGGAATAGTAAATTGATGTATAATATGTGGTTAAAAAATAAATAAATTTTTTTAATTTGTGTGTAATATTATTATATTGAAAAATGAGGGTTGAAAAGAAGAGAAAAAAAAAATATTTTGAAAAGACAAATGGAAACCAAAGAGTAATTTGCTCTATAGAAATAAACTATACATATTAATTCAACACAAAATCATTTATTTCCACACGTATAATAATTTCTCATTTTGAACCCATTCGGTAGGGATTAAAATTCAATTAAAATTGAAAATATGACCGTTATTGAGTCTCACTCGTCTAATAAAAGTCAACAATAACGGCTAGTTTTTTAATTTTAATCCTTACCAAACGGATCCTTAAAAATGTGCTTCAAATATTTTTCTAGTATTTTATATAACATAAAATATTACTAAATATTTAGACCCTTTAACAATGCACTCTTATTTTTAAGTGTACTTTTTTAATAAATATTTATTGATTTTTTCTTATCTTTTATTTAACATATTTTTTATAAATATAATAATTTTAAAATTTTAAAAAGGAAAATCTCTTAAATTTATTTTTAATCATTAATTTTATAAAATTGAGAACATATCATTAAAATGTTCCCCCAAAAAAAAAAAAAGAAGAATATTTATATTTAAAGAGTAGGACGCACACGCACAAGCGTCCAGCTGAAGCAGACGCAACTCACTCCGCAACCCCAATTGCTCTTTAAAAACCATTAAATTGAAAATCATTTAATCACCATCATCCTAACTTTATTAATCAAAATTCCAATCTAAAATCTCCTTCCTCCATTTCTCTCCCTTCGCCGCTAATAAATTAAACCCAATAATCCGAAAAATCCCTTTTTGTTTTGAGCTGACACTGAGAATTGTGGATATTGAAATTTTATGGCTCAGTCGATTAGGAGCGGCGGTGGGGGTGGAGGGAGGTACTATCTGGTGGGGGATTACGTGGTGGAGAACCGAATAGGGTCCGGTTCATTCTCGACCGTGTGGAACGGGCGCCACCGCATCCACGGCACTGAGGTGGCGATCAAGGAGATCGTTACCGCTCGATTGAATTCCAAACTCAAAGAAAGTCTCAAGTCCGAGATATTCATCCTTCAGAAAATCAATCATCCTAACATCGTTCGCTTGCTAGACATGATCGAGGTCCGTATTGCTATTACCTTCTATTTTTTTGTTAATTTTTAAAGATGGAGTATGAGATTATTAGATGACTTTATTGGAATGTGAAACTTCATGTCCTGTGCACATGATTTACGATTTTTCATCTTTCCTTTTTATTTATTTATTTATTTTTTTTAAACACGGTTTGTGACTTTGGGGAATACTATAAGCTTGAAGTAGAAAATTTAGTTTGTTTCGAGATGAATAGGAGGTCATGGAATTATGAATTTAGTTATTGGCTATGGCAATTTAATAGAAGTTCATTTAATAGTTTCTTTCCACTTTAGCTTCAGACTGTGGATTGATTGCTTTCATGGATGGAGAGGCAGTAGTGACAAAAAGAATAGGAAAGTACTATACAGGAATGAAAATTAAAACAGTAAACTCAAAATGCTTATATGCACCGTGAATTTTTTTTTTTTTTTTTTTCGATAGAAACTCATTCCCAGGAAAGGAAAGGATCTAAGCAAGAAGGGAGTTTTCATAGATGTCCAAGAATTGATGTTTCTTGTTTTCAATTACGCTGTGGTCTTTATTATTTGGGCTATGCAGTTTTCAAGCTTTTAGGTAAGCTGGTACACACTTTTCTAGGTTTAAGTGTAATTTCGTATATTTAAATGGATTCTCCCCCCTGAGCTCCTTTCAATGAACTCTACTTTTTTAAAATAAAAAAAAGACCAAGGCACATGAGTTATTTGAATGTAGCATTTTTGAGCTACTCCTTTGAACCAATCACATTTTTTTTCAGGATCATTGGTTTTCTTAAACACCTAAGATGGCTGTATACCTTTTGGCATATTTGGTGTATATCAATGAAGTTATTTTGTTCAATAATCCAACGGGAGTGAAGTAATACATCATGACAAATGCTTTGTCATACTCCCTTCCTTTTGTTTCATTTCAATTATTGGTGTGCATGGTATTAGGAATCTGGAAATTTGTACATCATTTTGGAGTACTGCAAAGGGGGTGACCTTTCAGAGTATATTCGACGACACCAAGGAAAGTTACCTGAAGCAACTGTAAAGCACTTTATGCAGCAACTAGGTAGTTTTTACATCTTTATGATTCTTTCTTTTTGTTTCACTTCTAGAATAACACACGTGTTGATGTCTAAAAGCTCCATGCTACAGTGGCAGGTCTGAAAATTCTCCGTGAAAACAACGTTATACATCGAGATTTAAAGCCTCAGGTTTGCATTAAAATCTAAACATATACTTTATTTTGCATCATTTTGATCATTGTTATCAATAAAGTATGGCTAGGAGTTTCAACCTAGACGGTTTAGTTAGATGTCTATAGAAGGAAGCAACAGCAATGTGATGGAAATTTAAGCCATCCTCTGCGTATATTTATTTCTCTGATCCTCTCTGTAGATAAACCATCAATGTATATTCTGATGGTGTCATTGTTTAGCTACTATTCCCCCCCCCCCCCCCCCCAATCCATTTTGTTTTCAAATTTTAAATATTATAGTAACAAATTAAATTTACTCGATGACTGGATTAGTTTCTACTGTAGAAATGGAGATTCAATACTGCTCAGTGCTCACCATCTCAACTTCCATATCTTTTTGTTGTAGAATGATAGGATAAACAAACTTTATAGTTGATGGAGGTCATCATATAAGCAGGACCTTCTCTTATAAATTTGTCGTTTTCCATCTCCAGCTCTAAACTATTCAAATATTTGCCCTGATCATGGCTGACACAATGATTTCTCTTGTTTCCTACCTTTATATTTCCTAATCTCTTCTAGCAAACTACCATATTGGACAATGCCATGCCCCTCCAGTTGGGCATGTTTGGAGTTTTGTTGTGCATCAATGTTTTGCTGCAGTAAATTTATAAAAAATATACTTTTCATATGTAATATTTAAAAGGCTCAATCTGGTACCATTGAATTTTAACTTTGCGAGGTAATGTGCAAGCCTCAAGGAGTTTTGAGGCATATGCCCCAAGATTATTCAATATATTTAGATAATTCCAAATAATCGAAAGTACTAAATATGCTCAAATAAAGCATAAACCATTTTTAAAATCCTCAACGAAACAAATTCACAATGTTAAGAGACTAATTTGCAAATAAACATAAAATAGATTACTAGAGCTCTTATATCATCACTACTTAAAGATCTTTAAGGAAATCATCAACATACTTGAGTCTTTGATCCTCATCAATTATGAATTTCTTCATCTCCACTTCCATGGTGTCTTCTTCTCCCCTTTTCCTTCTATGTAAAGGTAAAAGAAGAAAACACAAAACTTGTAAATGTTATGGGTTTTTAAAAAATATCGCAAAAAGCTGAGGTCTGTAAAAGGCAAGACAAACTGTCAAACACCTATTCACCATTAGACTTAGCCTTGAGTTTTAAATCTTAGTAAGTCGAAGTGCAAGCATCAATAAATCAAGAGTTGAACCTTATCAATGGCACTTGGGGAATAAGCTTTGAGGCGCTAATTTGAAAGCCTCACATGAGGCAGGACTCAATGTGCACTCCTCAAACAACTTTATTAAACAATGTTCGTACGTGTGTCATTGATATGTTAGTGAATGTCAGTTAGTAGATGAAAGGTGGTCTAGAAATTTTGTAGAAACAACAGGACAGAGATTGCAAAATTAATTGGGGTAAAAGTAGTGATAGAATAATTACAAGGTTTATAAGGCTTATTTTTATTTTCTAGTAGACATTGTATAATGTCTTGTTTGTCTTTGTGACGGTATTTGTCTGGCTTATGTCGTTTTCATTGCCCAGGTGTGGAATTTGTGTTATAGCAAGAGTGCTGTGAGGAATTTGTTTAGAACAATAGTTCTATGAGGGTTTTTTTTCTAAACAGGATGCTAATTCGTATTATCTTGTAGCAACATCAGACCATCATCACTTTGTTTTAATCACTATCCGAGACATTTGTTAGACTTACTTCGAGCTGAGAAATCTCTCTCTCTCTCCCTCACACACACACACATGCACATATGTATATATAGCCAGATTACACCTTCTATCAATTCTTCTTTCATTTCTTATGAGGAGTGAAAGTTTTACAAGTATCTTTTTCGTGCGAGTTATATTCTGAAAGCCTGAAGGAATGATGCAATGTTTCATATTGAATTCAGGATGTAATGAATATTCTTTGTTGTGTAAATGGACATTATTGACATATTCTATTTGTATGTATCTCATACCTGGAACAGAATCTCCTCCTATCCACTAACGATGACAACCCCGTTCTGAAGATTGCTGATTTTGGATTTGCAAGGTAAATATTTGAGTTTAACATACTGTTTTCTGGCTCATCATCCATATTCCGGAAATGGTTCTAGACGGTAGTAGGCACATGCATTTTCTGTGTAAGTTCTATTATAATGGTATTCTATATGTGTTTTGTTTTTGTGTGTGCGTGAGGACATCCGTACTACCATCTGCAATTTGTGGACTATTTATATCTTTTAACTGCTCATGCTTCCTGTCCATCTTCTAATAATAGGATAAGGGACCCTATTGATACAGATTAGTTCTCTCAGCTATCTAAATAACATTATTATAGCTTTCTTTCATTTTAGTTGACTTGGTCTTTGGTTATGCAGACTTTATGAATTCATGAGCATGATCACGATTTCAAGAGGTCCTATGATATAAATGGCTTCGTGATTATCCTATCTATTTAACTAAGAAGTATATTGCCCTTAGTCTTGCCGTCTTGGGCTTGGTCGGACGCTCTACTCATGATGCATTAATTAACCAGGATGGAGCCTGAAGCATGCACGCCCCTTTATTCAAGCTAGAGAATAATTAGGACTATAATCTTCTGAGATTTATAGCACTTTTAGTTTTTCATTAGAAGATATCCTCAATCTTTATCTTATCTAACATTCCCCCTTTCTAGCTCACTCTCTCCTTCCCTTTTTGTGCTATTTTAACAAGGGTGCTCGAGCTTTTCCTCCATCCTCCAATTGTTTTATATTCTTACTTGATTATACATTAACTATTGACATGAATGTCAATGCAAAACTTGAAGTTTGCAGTTCAGAAGTTCCTTTTTTGTTTGACAGATCTCTACACGAAGACCTTGCAGAAACCTTATGTGGCTCACCACTGTACATGGCTCCTGAGATAATGCAACTCCAGAAGTATGATGCAAAGGTGAGATTCTATTTTTACATATTTAAGCAGTTATCCATATGCTTATTCCACTATTATCTCTGACCTGAGAACACAGGCAGATCTATGGAGTGTTGGTGCCATTCTATTTCAACTTGTCACCGGAAAAACCCCATTTACAGGAAGCAGTCAGATACAGGTGTGATCAACTTAATCTTTTTGTGCAGTACAACAGACTTCAGAGTTTTCCTGTGGAAAATATTCTTCACTGCCTAAATCCAATCATTTTATACTTTTTGCAGCTGCTTCAGAACATTTTAAAATCAACTGAATTGCAGTTTCCATTAGATGCAAAGGATTTGAATCCTTACTGCATAGATTTGTGTAGAAAATTGTTGCGCCGCAATCCAGGTATTCCATGCCTTTGCTTCTTTGTGTGGAGTGTAAGGTCATAACTACCAAAGTCCACAAGTAGTTTTAATTTGGTCAAAGCATATTGGATTATGTTTTATGGTTGAATGTATATTTTTTTCTTCTACTAGTAAATTAATTGAATGATTACGTTATTGTTGCATTTCACTCCAGAGACATCCTAAAAACAAAACATTACATACCATTAACGTTTTGGGGCCAATAACCTCAAATCAGTGTTCTTTTCTTTCATTATTTGAACCCTAAGTTACCCAATGGGATTGGCAAGAATTTCAGTATAACGTTTTTGTTCAAATAAATTTGTTTTGTGACCCGTTAACTTCTTAACTATGTTGTTGGTAGGAAAGTCATTATTAGGGAATGACCATTTTAGTAATGGAAATATGTTGTGATGCATTTATCCCACTATGTCGCCACAGATTTTCGCTTCTGATTCTTATAGATCAACATCATGGACTAATCTGAAGGCTTTCATTCGAATAATCTGTTTTAGTTTCCGTTATTTAACAATATTATTAATTTTATCCAAATTTGAGTTTGCTTACATTTTTTGTTTTTTCAATGCTACACAGTGGAGCGGTTGACATTTGAAGAATTTTTCAACCACCCATATCTTTCTCAGTTGCAGCCAAGTGAATCATTCAGGTAAATGAGGCGTTGATACACATCTTCGTTTTAATCTGATTACACAATAATTTTCTCTCCATTCAGAAAGATGAACTTCTCTGTCGTATGCAGGACTAAACAATTGCAAAGACTGATCGATGGTTTTCCTGTCTCTGGAAGGAACACAGTAGAAACTGCACAAGAAGATTGCTCACATTTCAATCTAGATGATGATACCAGCAGTCCCGATGAGAGCCCATCTTCCTCGAGGAGGTCACCGATGAGATCTATGTATGGATTTTCTCTGGGTACAAAAGTTGATAGGAGGGAAGTTTCTACTATGTCAAACAATTTGCAACTTATTTCCAAGTATAGTAAAGCGCCCCGTATACCAGAAATTACTGGATTTATTCTTGGTGGCCAGCGACTTTCAGAAGGAAATCTGAATGAGAATCTTAAAACCAACAACCTAGCATCAGTACATGATAGTTCAACAGGTGCTTTTTCTAATATTTCAAATTAATTTTAATGATAGGGTGCCTATATCTAAAGTTGTTATTGCTGAACGATTTTCTTTTTCGTCTTATTTGCATTGACTCTTTAGTTGTAGATTCGCTGGAGTCAATTGAACATGATTATGTCATTGTGTCTGGTCCTCCAATGGATTCGTCATCTTCAGTGCATGCTTCTAAGCCAAATTATTTGCCATCTAAATCTAGCCCACCACATAACTTTGGAAACACGATTCCCACTCCCACTGCCCAACTGCCAATAAGTGGTGCAGAAACTGGTAGAGTGGATTTCATTGGGAGCTTGGAAAGTCACAGCTCTGTTCCCGGGACTTCACAAGGACCAATGGATGTAGAAGACACTTTAGAGCAACCATCAACTGATTGCATGACTAGGATCAAGTCATTGCAGTGTTGTGCATCTGCTATCACTGAGTTGGTGAATGAGAAGGTAACTTACAGTGTATCCTTTTATGAAAATGTAGATTAAATGTTTTTAATGAGCAAAAGGTGCACCTCTCATGGACAGAAACTTGATTTCCATGATTTCGTGTAGTCTTACATGTTGTAATTTATCTAGTAAGCACTTTGTCCCTCAAGTTTCTTGGATTTATACAGCCTTTCCAAAGTAGTACTTGTCTACTCTGATTTTACTTCAGTGGTTCTACACGCTTGCGCTTTGCTACAGCTCTGCTTTCCAAACTCTGGCCAATATCATTTTTAATCTGTCTTTGTTAGTTTTATTTTTATCTCTTTTGCATGTGATAGGCTTTCATGTCATCTCAAAAATCAGCCTGTTCTTGTACGTAAACCTTTTGATGACTTTTACTTACGTCTCAGACATGCCTCCTCACACACAGGAGAGAATATGTCTTTTCCCCCGTAACCAAGCTTGTGCAGTAACCATAGTACTTGGCAGGGAAACTTGATCCAATACCTATGTCTGTTAGCCTTGTTGAGTGACGACCTCATCTAAAAGCTCAGCTATGAGTGAAAAACTCGTTATTGATATCTTCTACTGATGTGCAAGGACCAACTCAGCCGATACCTTGAATTATCAATTACATTGGTGCAATCAAATTGATAACCCTAGATCAATGTTTTATTGTTAATTGCATGAAAACTAGAGGGAAAACACAATCAGGTGATATGTTGAAGCTACTTATGTGAGGAGTTAACCTGGCAGTTACTAAAAGTAGAATCACTAGAACGTGGGAAACAATCTCGTGGTTCAGGAATCCTAAAAAAGTGACTGAAGGATAATTCTCCCTCACCCCTGATCCAACCTACAAGTTGTCTTGATAGGGAAGGGATTAGATATGAACTACTTGGAAGACAATTAAATTCTTTATTGTAGGATAATGTGTTTAAGATTGACAAACTAAGCACATCTTGCTTGGAGAAAATCCCATTTTCTAAAATTTTTTGGGTAGCCTGCACGTGATTGATGGGTTATCAGATCTTGCTTTGTCTTGGTTCGGTTGTTCTTCTTTTCAGCATATTCCATATACCAGCAAATAAAGAAAAAGGTTTAGGATTAAATCATTATTTGTGGACTGTGTTCATACTGTGATAAATTAATGTTTCGTGATTTCACGTGACTAGATTCTGGTTAATAATATTTTGAGGCTCTTCTTCTTGGTTGGCCTTTCCATGTGCTTCGAATTTCTATGTGATAGATACCTGAAGCAATTATTGAATTCCAGTTGATTTGCACAAGAAATTTAAGATCAGAAACTATATTTTTGGTATATTTGTGTATGTATTGAATGAACAAAGGAACTGAATTACAATGCAACAAAGGAATGAATTACAATAGATTGCCTAACTTTCGAGAGATTGGCACTCTCCCCAATTTTACCCTTCATTTTTGGATGAGTTAAATGAACTCCCGACACCCTATTTATTGTGAACTAGGTCCTGATCTACCCATTTTGCCTTCCTGTTCTATCACTATGCTATGATGTTTCTATGTTTAGATTATCAACTGACAGATATTCTAATCATTTCATTGCTGTTTGATAGACGGAGACAGGTAAGCAATTGGAAGCATTCTCGATTCAGCTTGTGATTCTTGCTATATGGAAGCAAGCATTGGATGTTTGTCATTCTCTAATGGCATCAACTACTGAAGGAAGTCCAACCCAAGAGACTACAAAATTGAGGGAGCTTTCTAAGGTGCAACATGGTCCTGATGTTCAGGAGCATCTTGATTCTGTTAAAACTCAGGGGCCGCCAGATATTTGTTCTCAAATTGAGAGAGCATTTCTTCTTGAAGTTGGGAATGCAGAGGAACTTTCTAGAGTTATAGAGCCTGGTATGGATATGATGTCTTGATTTTTGATAATCGGCGTTGAAGACCTTGTTTTCTGTTCTATTATTTTGTCAAAATAGTATTGTCGATGGAGGTCCTCCAATGATATTTTCTTACCTTTTTATCCATTGCCATTTGTTTTCAAATATCTGTTTTTCCCTCATCATCGGTAGGCAGTAATACTGGTCCTACTTTTTTTTTTGGACTCGATTTAGTTGTCTGTGGTAATATTGATCAACCAAAAATGGTTCCCCCCCCCCCCCCCCCCACATATAAGGATGCTATAATATATATATATATATATATATATATATATATATGTGTGTGTGTGTGTGTGTGTGTGTGAGAGAGAAAAGAAAAGGTCAAAAGCAACATTTTTTCTTTTATTATTACTATTTTTTTGCTGATTTTGCGAAACTATGAGCTAGGATTTGAAAGTAATAACAAGTCATCAAAATGTAATTTTCGGCCAGGGACCTCAGGGTGGGCGGCTCTTTGACCCAGGCTAGGAGTACACCATTTCTTTTTGTAGCCTACATTGGTTTGGCAATTTTACTGGTCTGGAGACATTTATGCCAGTTTTCTTGTCTTGATTTCAGGAAATAGGGAAATGCCAGATTCAATGGAGCTGATATACCAATCTGCTCTTGCTTTCGGCAGACATGGAGCTGTAAGTACTTTTTATGGTAAATTGCACAATTCCAGAATGAAGGTTATGATGACGGGTCCCAAACCTTTGATTTCTAGCACCCAAAGTCCCAAACCTTCCAACGTCTGCTACACCTCCTTTTGTGACAGAAACCGTCAATTTGACCGTTAAAATGTCTAGTTTTGAGTAAAATGTCCATCTTGCCATTAGTTTGATTTAGCCCCTATTTGGTGGCCTTAAAATTTAAAAAACATAGTTTTGAATAGTATTTTTTGAAGATTGTGTGGTTAAAAAGTATGGAAAAGTTTTGAATTTGCGTGTGGAATATTTTATTGTGTGAATGCGTGGTTGAAAATGAGTATGAGAAAAAATTAAAGGGAATCAAACATAGGCTTGAAAAATTAAAAAATTAAAAACAAAAACAATAAAGATATAAAGAAAAAGAAAACTTAAAATTAAAATTAAAACACCCCAACCCAACCCATCCATCAATCCATCCGTTCCCCTTTCACGTTGGGTGCCAAATCAATCAGTTTTGCCTTATATCTTTCTAATTTTTCTTCATTTTCCTCCTGTTCTAATTTCTTTTCATCGTTTCTTCAAGCGATGCGGATTTGATGAACAACAGTGCTCAGCCATATTTTCTTGGAAAAAAGAAAAGATTTTCTGTGTATAAACAAATTTTTTGGGATTGTTAACTACAGCCTGACATTTTGATAAACAGCCAAGAAACACTGGTTTGTTAGCATTTTTAGGCTTACTTTTTTAGCAGAGGGAGGTTGGTTTTAGATGGGATCCTAACAAGGAGTAGTGGGCAGATTTCTAGAGAGAGAAATAAGAAACGGAAGAAGCGGGAGAAAGAGGGAAAAGATGATAAAATGTGAATGAGCTCTTGTTTGAGCCACATTATTTTTTTCATTTTCATTCTTCTACTCATTTTCAACCACACATTCTTCAATTAAAAAATATTTTCCATCACATCAATAACTTATACTTCTTTTCAACCACATATTCTCCATCACATCCAAAAAAAAAAAGCATTCTTTGAGCAAAAATGTGCACCAAACAGGGGCTAATCAATTACTCAGAACGTAACTACGTGAGAAAGTGGTGAAATTAGGAGTAATGAGCTGGCTTTGCATTTTCATTTTTTAAGCTTTACCGTTGCCAATGTGAGTCACGTATACTTACATTACACACACACACACACACACACACACACACAATGAACAGTGTAAGAAACATTATGTATATATAGCCTATGTTTGATACCTATTTTTTTTTTCTCATTCTCATTCTCATTCTCATTCTTCATTTCAACCACACATTCTATCAATAAAATAATATTACACATAAACCCAAAAATTCTCCTTACTTTTTAACCACACATTCTTCCATCAATCACTATTCAAAACCAAATTTTCTCCCAAAATGGGTGTCAAACATAGGCCTAATACTTTTCTTTATTAAATTTTTAAGAAGAATATGTTGGGATTTGATAAAATTAGCATATGAACCGTAACCTACGGACTAGTCTCTTTGATTTTGCCGTGACCTAGTGGAATTGCTGCCTGCGGACTCTGGAGAAACCAAGAGGATTTCCCCCTGGTTACATGGGAAAGGGCTGTCGTGTGTGTTGTAGGGGTGGGGGTGTAACAATTTTTTTTTTGTTCTTTTTTATTTTTTTTTTCTTTATTTATTTGTTTTAAATCAAACTATGAGGAGATGGTCATTTTACTCGAAAGGTTTTTTTAACTGTCAAACTAATGATTTTCGTCACCAAGGACTCGGGCGCAGACGTTTGTAAGATTTGGGAACCGGTTACTAGAAATCAAAGTTTCGTGACCCCCCAGTCACAACCTTCAAAGGTTCAGGAACCTTAGGTGCTTAATCTTATCTGGTAGTAATTGCAGTAGATTAAATTTCATAATAAACTGAGTAAATCGTTAATGGCATGAAATGTTGTTGAATGACTTAACATTTAGCCCCTGTTTGACTTAACATTTAGCCCCTGTTTGAGACCCATTTTTGGGTTAAAACGTATTATTGAATAGTGATTTTTTAAAGAATGAGGGGTTAAAAAATAAGGAAAAAATTTGGGTTTACGTATAAAATTATTTTACGAGAGAATGTGTGGTTAAAAATGAGTTTTGAAAAATATTTGTTTTTGGAATACTGGTTGGGCTTAAACTTCAGAATGATCAAAAAGTCATCTTCTGTCTGCCATTCTGCCAATGAAGTGACTGTAACCTGCTTGCTCACTGAGAGTGTTCAATTTAATTGCAATTCATAATGTTGCCAATGCACCTATATAGATATTTAAATGCGTATTTTAACAGTAATATTAGACAGATAATTTAATTAATTTGTTGCAATAAAAAATATAAAAACTCTTTAACTAATTATTGTGGTGTGACATTTTTTTACGAATGATCACATCAGTTTTACAGTCCAATCTCGGAAATTTTGTTTCATGCAACAATTTATGACTTCAGTTTGTTCGAGCATGTGCTAAATCGGAAGAAGCTACCTCACTTAGAACTAAGAATCTGGGGTTTTTTCAAAAATAAATAATTTATGCAGGATAAAAACTATCTGATTTTGACATTTGCTTACTGTCAATTTCTAGTTGTCTTGATAGGCTGTGCTGGATCCAGGATACTGACGATGGGAGGAGGGAATGTTGTGTGACTTGTGTCTGTTAGGTAAAGAAAATTAGGAAACAAATCAAAAGAAATATTGTTGTGGGTAGACTTCGGGTACACTGGTTTGGTAGGGTTTCACAAGTGAGAATTCCTTAGGAACTTGGGAATTCTATGAATTATGGAATACAGGTGCTCAATTGCTGAATTTCATTGTTGTGTTTTACATCTATCATTGATGCTTGTGAAGTTATAGCTCTTAACACGTTGAAGCCATCTTAGAAAATGTAATTTTTGTTTCTAAAAGTGCTTCTAAATAATTTTGTATCCGTAATGTAAAAGTTTACAAGAATTGGATCCTTCAGAATTACATCAGTAAATAATATGTTCTAGCATAGTTATTAAAGAAGAGAGCACAAGAAAAAAATACAGATGAGGAGTTCCACGTTGGAGTAATTAGTAGTTCCCGTCACCATGGCTCCTCTTGACCATACTTCATGAAATATTTAGTCAAGTTACTGAGTTTTTATTCCATAGATAATGTCAAAGATTTGTTTATAACGATTTTCTAAAATGCAGGTGAACGAGTATATGGGAGATGCAAAAAATGCCGTGATATTTTATTCAAAAGCAGTGTGCTTATTAGTATTTCTTCTGGTCGAAGCACCATCCCTCATTCTGAATCCTCCGTTTTCTCTAACGAACTCTGACCGATATAGAATTAAGAATTACATTGAGATCCTTAAAAACCGGCAGAGTATTTCACAGTCTCAAAGACTGGCTATTTTCAAGTCTGAGAATCAGCAACCCTGCCATGAAAGCCAGGGCAGCTGTTGATTCCAAATGGTGATGGCATCATATTCTACTCTGTATATATACTCTGTACAGTAATTCTTCGGGTCTCGGGACATGGGATTGAACCTTTTTGTACATGGGTAACTGTTTGTTGATGATATTCACACATCACTTAAATGCCTGAAGTACTTATTTTTTGCCTCTTGGGTGTTCTTTTTTGCATTGTTGAATGAAATCTTTAACCAAGCCAGCAATTCGGATAACATTAAATCTGTAATTTACAATTAGTTGGAAATTACTTGATACTTATCGGTAGTTTGTCCAAATTACCGTAAAAATAGCAGGTGCACAAATTTCCCCACCCTTTATCCTATAGCCCCACGGATCCATCTCTCTTCTCCACCAGTTCATTGACAATGGCAGAAATTGTTATGACGATAACGGTGGAAATGTCAAGCTTTTATGCTTGGGAAAATTACCAAAAACCACGCTTTTAAAAGGCTTAGTCACACAAAATGTCTTTATGTTTGGCATGCAGTGTGTAAAACGTCCATACGTTTCAATTTTTTGTATTTTCTTTCATATTTTAACATTTCATTGCAAAAAACGTCATTTTCACTTATTTTTAACGCAAAATGACCAATATATCATCCTATATAAATAAAAGAAAAATAAAAAGTAAATTGTAATTTTACTTCTAAACTTTTAGAAAATGCAAATGAATCTAAAATTTATGAAAATATTAAAAATAACAAAAAACCTCTTTCTCCTCCGCCTGCTCCACCCCCGCTGCCGCCAAAACCATTGGAATTTCACCCCTTATTTTGACTCTAAAAGCAATTGACTCCAAAATTTGGATTGAACTTTTTCTCTCCTCTTCATGGTGTGAGGGACGGCATTTGACTCCAGAATTTGGCAAAAGAAGTATGTAATTTTTGCAATTGAACGATTACCCAATGTTGTTTGAGCCTGAATTTGAGTTTCCCAAGTTGATTCGTATGTTGGGACACAATTGAGCCATGAACGGATGGAAGAATTTCCCCTTCACGTGGACAAACAATTCGTTATGTCAATCCAAAATTGTTTCATTTGTTCAATGAATTGAAGCAATTGAATCCTTACCTAGGGTCGTTTTACCTTTAATTACATGCTGATTGATGCAATTTGTATATTGGAATTGTGGAGGGATGCCAATTGAAAGGGGATCAGACTGGTTTTTAACGTGCATGCAATGTCAAGTGTGGTTCTTCCATGTCTGGGCAAAATTGACGATGACCCATATGTGCATTAGGTGCGCCTTGAGTAGGCGATGCTAGGG
Organism: Fraxinus excelsior; assembly: GCA_019097785.1. NCBI lineage: Eukaryota > Viridiplantae > Streptophyta > Magnoliopsida > Lamiales > Oleaceae > Fraxinus > Fraxinus excelsior. The sequence continues at coordinate 5,143,862 of CM032643.1, read as the reverse complement.
GAGGTGGACCGCGATCGTGAGTCTTAATGTCGGTGTCGGAAAATGGGTTTGAAGTGACCGAATTCATTGTTGAAGAAAATGGTTGTAGCTTTTGATTTTCAGCTTTGTTTGTTGTTATGAACACATTTGTAAGAGCGCAATAAGAGTTCAATTGCATATTGGTAAAATTCTAATGGTTTCGGCAACGGCGGTGATAGGGGTGGAGGAGGCGAAGGAGAAGGGAGAGTTTTTTTTTTTGTTATTTTTAATATTTTCATAAATTTTGGACTCATTTGCATTTTTTTAAAAGTTTAGGAGTAAGATCGAAACTTATTCTATATTTTTTTTCTTTATATATAAAGGTATATTGTTCATTTTACGTTAAAAATATGTGAAAAAGACGTTTTCCGCAATGAAACATTGAAATATGAGTGAAAATGCAAAAAATTAAAACGTATGGACGTTTTGCACACTACATGCTAAACGTAGGGACGTTTTGTGCGATTAAACCCCTTTAAAATTAATTGGATATCGGAATTATTTCCATTTTGCAATCTCCTCCCTCAAGAAAAACCCTCATTGCCATCTCCACACGTTATTCAATCGTTGAACAGCCTCCACAGTGGCACCATTCATCGGACCCACCTCTTCTTATTTTACAGCTCGGCCCAACTAAACCTAGCATTATTTCTGCCAGTACGAAAAATCTCGATAAGGTTTCTGAGATGGAGTGTATGAACATTGCCCAACCCATGCTAGGTTCATTGAACGAATTTTTAGTTCAATTATGAGATTTGATGTTTGCTTGATGCTTACTGTGATTATTTATGTTGAATTAATTTGAAGGTTTACTACTTATTTTGCTAATTTTGCTATGTTATTGGGAATCTACATTATTTTTTAAATTATTTTATTTCTTTGAGAAGCCTTTTGTCGAATTACTGGAAATTAAAAGGCAGAATGTGTAGATATAAGTGATCTATTGGTCCTCTATATTTGTCAATTTGTATTAAAATACACTAAAGAAGTTTCCTTTGTGTTTGTATTTACTGTCAACAAATTCTTAATTGATTTTCATTTACACTTTGTGTTTAATAGTTTGTAAAAGTTAATTTACCTAATATCCTTAATATTTATTGGTTGAGAAGCTGAAATTTACCCTTGGAAAATCATCTCTTTCCCAAATTGTCAATCCCAATTCACAGAAAACTATATCTTACTTTACTCTTTTTCGGTTTTTTGATATGATTTGGGTAATGCGTGACCTAGTTTTTAGTAATTTATGACCCGTTTTTAGTATTTTGTAACGGAATATCATTTTGTGACCTGAATAGTTTTTGTGACCCGTTTTGGATACTATGTGATCGAATACCATTTTTGCGACCTAAATAAGGTTTTGTGATTTGTGTTGGATATTTGGTGACCTTAAAAGTTTTTGTGGCCTGAGTATTGTTTTGTGAACTGATTTGGATAATTTGTGACCTATTTCATAATCCTCACGAATGTGCCACGATTTTTGCTACATTATTGCAAGCGTTGCTATAGGACACAATGTATGAGCTATTTTGTACCAAATGTTATATTTACATTTGTTTTTCATAGTCACGACACATAACAAGTCACAGTTAACACGTGTTGGTCATAGTCAGATGTTTATGTATGTGTTGAGGGTCACAATCACATGTCTGACATTCAGATTTGTGCAAGATTAAAAATATTTAATAAAGCCTAGCAAATGGTTCCCTACAAGATCACAATAATCTCAATACAGAGCGTCATCACGAACTTCACGTTTCAAACTCAATGCTGCTTAGAGAGAGACGTCTGCTCAAAAATAGACAAACTGATCGAGCATGTGAATGAGAATTTGTGTACGGTGTTGGTTGTATCATCGAAGTAACGGTTTTTATGGAGGAAAAAGTTTATATTGCATGTATATTAACATGTCAGGTCACAACCATAGTCACATAAAAGTGGGTCACAAATGATCATAAATTCTGGACAGATAACAGTTAGTCACAATTAATACATATCTGGCTACAAATAGATAAAGTTACCACACAAAAGAACACAAATGATCACAAAGAACTAATAACTTGTCACAAACCAAAAGTGTTCACATATTTATGTGAGTCACTATTAAGAGCAATGCACTGTAATTAAGAAATAGGTCAGTTAACACATAATAGGTCATTTATATTCAAAATTTATTCATAGTGGGTCATAGAGAGTCACATTTAAGCAAAAACCTATACCATATAGTAACAATTAAGTGATATTCATTGGTAACACACGGTTACAACCACCACAAATTAAGTCACAATTAATAACTGATTACATAGCCCTGAACACATAAAATAACAACCCAAACAGACATGTCACAACAATGGTAAAGTAAAGATGGTTACACACACACACACATGTCACACCATGTTTCTATATGTCATACGATTGTGATCGGATTTACCATATCTTCCACATTTCACAACTTGAAATCTCTCACACGCTAACTTCTTATTCTTCTTAGTGGTCAGAACTTCTCTTTTGGTTTGGTTTAGAGCAAGTACAGTTCTATAGAGACTTAGTCACAGTACGTTATAAGTAATTAAAAAAAAAGTACAAAATTCTGCATTTGAACACAATAGAATAATATACTGAGCCCCTGTTTGACATACATTATTTTTTTCATTCTCATTCTTATACTCATTTTCAACCACACATTCTTCAATATTTTCCTTCTTTTTCAACTACATATTTTTCATCACACCACTTCAAAAAAATACATTTTCTCATTTTAATATGCACCAAACACACTCTGAATGTTCAAAAATTTGAAGAAGGAAGTCACACGCATACATCAGTACATGCCACAGAAACTCATTTTTTCGATTGAATCGTGACTTCATATGTTAATTGTGGCTTGAAATCGAAGATTTAGGTAGAAATTGTAGTTATTTTGGAGAGATTTGGAAATTGCAATTCTAGGGAGAGAAAGTCAGTGCTTGATTGTGAGAGGGAGAGGGAGAGTGATAAATATCTTTTATAAATGGAATATTTTCCTTTTTTAGGATCTATTTTAAACTATATTTTGTCCTAATTTAGATTATATTATATATTATTATATTACATTTACCACCTGATTTTTGAAACAATTCTATAAGATTGTTAATCATGAAACTTGATTTTTAAAGTCTAATAATTATGTATTTTTCCCTTTATGATTGAGCAAAGCAACTCTTTCACACCGGTCCAATTAGGGCTGTCAGTGGGTCGATTCGGTTCTGTTCTGTTCCAAAATTTTCGGATATTTAATAAATGAAACCGTCAGATCTAAATATAATTATAGAACCGTTCGGGTTCGGTTCGATTCCATACCATAATTAAAATTTTTAACATTTACAACAACACTACATAAATATATCTAACAACATTTCATTCGTAACTTTTAGAAATTAACGTAGCTCAATTCAAAAATATATAAATAACTAACAGTCGAATAACTTTAATTCAATGCATACAAATACCAAAAAGTAGATATTAATATTAAAATATCGGTGATCCATATCAATAATTCATTTGCTTCAAGCAACCATCTGCATAAAGAAAATGAAATATAAATTAAAAGTTATAAAAATAAAATATTTTAAGTATTTGTTCTTTAAAATGATTTGGACTTTAAAATTAAAATTATGAAATGATCTGATTTATTTAATTAATTTATTAATTTATTTAGAAAAAATAAAATAATTTAATTAATTCAATAAAAAATAAAAAAATTATTTAGTTTCGATTCTTATTCAGTTCTTGGTCTAGACTCGAGACCCAACCCAAACCTATTGGTTCTCGATTCGGTTACTCGTTCAAATATTTAACTTATGAAAAATTGATCGATTCGATTCGAAACTTTTGGACACCCCTAGGCCCAATCCCCCCTCCCCTCCGTCTCTTTTATTTTTTAAATTGAGTAACTGACCTAGTAACTATATCCCTAAGGAAATATGACTATAGTTACCCGTAATGTGAGCGGAAACTATCTTATAAGAGCTTGATTGCAATAAAAAGTGACAAGTTGAGGACAAATGTTGGAGTCGTTTAGAAATTGTGCAATATATCGTAGAGCGTATTGGAGTCATGGATCATATATGGAACAAGGGTTCAAAGTAATGTTCTAAAAAGCGTAATGTGTGGCGATGCGTGAAGGCCAAGGTATGGGTTAGACGAGACATACATGTAAAAAAGTGTAAAAATGTGTTTTCTTATATTAATATAATTTTAATTTTTAATCAATCAAAAAATCATTTAATAATTAAAAATAATGCATATCAAACATTTAAAACAGATTTATAGAAACTTTATACCTTTATTTCAAAAGTTTTCAACAAAAAATAATAAGTTTCAAATATAAATCAACATTTATGTTTTAACTTAAAAGAATTGTAAAATAATTTTTTTTTAAAAGATAATAATACGTATCTAGACACGCATTAGCCGTCAACGATTGCCATTGATAACTAAATAAGGCAACAAGCCACTTGGCTTGACGTTTCCGCAGTGCATCACGCGTAGGCGGCCTTTTCGAACACTGATGCAAAGGGTAGAATCAGGATGGTAGGAATTGATATGATTGGCCGAGTTTGGCCAGCCGAGGCTGCAACATGCATGCTACAATCAACTGTGGTCGCAGCAATGGTTGCCGCAGCCACCAGCGGCAAACATGCACCCGTTCAATTTTGCACCCGTTCATGGTTTTAACCACAAATTACAAAAATTCTCATATATTTTCAGATATATCTTTAGTGTTGGGTTTATCGTCATTAAGTAGAGATAAATATTATACATATTTCTGTGTATCGTCGAGACAAATTTGTTTTCCCTATTTTCTAAAGGAGAGTGTCACATACGACTTTAAATACACTATAAATTATTGTTCGATTTATTGCAATGAAATCCCCAAACATAAAATACTTCATTTAAATGTTGAATAAAAATGCGAAGTTTGAAAGACCTCATATATTTACAAGCGTTTTATTATTTCTTTACAATTAAGAATTAAATTAAAGTGAAAACTGGATTGGTGATATTTGTCTCTAATCGATAGCTATTTGTAGTATTAGACTATAAATTAATCGTCAAATTTTAAAATAAAAATATTTTAGTTCTCATCCTTTCACTTTTATTGCACAATTAATTTTTGACAGTTTGGTCTAAAAATATGATAAAATAGCAACGATACGATAAATAGACTCTAATACCCTTTTTCAATTATCAACTTAAACATAAAGGTGAAAAACTAACTGTAATTTTTCTTAATTTATATGTTTTAACTTATTAAATCAACAATACTAAATTGAAGAATTCTAGATACTATATAATTTGATTATAATATTAAATTTGGACCGGACTGGCCGGTTCAGCTAGAAAGTTACCTATTATCGAACCGTTCAAATCCAGTTGAACCACACATAAACCAGATCAAATCGGACTGGTCATCGAAGTGGAACCAGATTTTATGTAATTCAAGGTAGATAAAGCCTAATATGTATCCACAGTCGTTTGAGAGAAGTTTATATTCTAAACTCAGTATTCGGTAATGGCCGCCAAATCACCTTATCAAAAAGAAATTGTTAAAAGCGAAGTCAAGTGATAAAAGTCACCATGAGCTCGACTTGAGTAAACACTCGGGTGTGAACGGAAGAATCAAAGTTGATTCTTCAATGAAGAGTCGTGTCAGTTTTTGCAATAGTAAAGAGGACATTTCTAAAGATGAACCAGGCAAGCAACTGAGTGGTGCAAGAGTGATAATATACTTTAGGAATGTTGAGAATTGACTAGTTGGCACTTAGCAGTAGTCTCCTTACATTTGATTCAAATTGTAGAAATTTTTGAATAAAGCTCTTCTGGTATAAAGGTATCATACAACTAAAAAACATCAATACATCTTCATAGTACAAGCACAATTATTTCAACAATGAGAAGCATCCTCTTCTTACTAATCACCCTGTCTCTTTTGCATTCTGCAAATTCAAAGTCTATGCTTCATTTGAGAAAGGGTGCTTCTATATCTGTTGAAGGCAATACTTTCGTCATCTCTCCAGATAATTCATTTACCTGTGGCTTTTATGCCATGCCCAGAAGCAACGCATATTGGTTTTCAATTTGGTTCACCAATTCCAAAGATAAAACCGTCGTTTGGACAGCCAACAGGGACAAGCCAGTTAACAGCCAGGGGTCAAGAATATCTATTCAGAGAGATGGAACCATGGTCTTGACAGATGTTGATGGAAGCATTACTTGGCAAACAGATACGCGCGCTGCTGATGTTTCTGCAGCTGAGCTCCTTAATACAGGTAACCTCGTTTTGAAGAACCCACAGGGAAATATTCTCTGGCAAAGCTTTGATGTTCCTACTGATACTCTTTTACCTTCTCAAATATTGACCAAGGACATAAGATTGATATCATCCTTAAGAAGAGGAAGCTTCGAAACAGGTTACTTCAATTTATATTTTGGTAGTGACAATGTTTTGACGTTGACCTCTGACAGCCCTGAAACATCTAGCATCTACTGGCCATATCCTGGACTTAATATCTATGAAAATGGAAGAACCAACTACAATGGTAGCAGAAGAGCTGTTTTAGATGATTTGGGCATGTTTCAATCAAGTGATCATTTTCAAGCCAATGCTTCTGATATAGGATTTGGAATAAAAAGAAGGTTAACATTAGATAATGATGGGAATCTTAGAATCTATAGTTTGATTAATTCAACAGGGATATGGATGATAACATGGCAAGCAATTTCACAACCTTGTCAAGTACATGGAGTGTGTGGAAGATATGCGATATGTGTTTATGCACTGAAACCCAAGTGTATATGTACTCCTGGATTTGAAGTAAACAACCCAAGTGACTGGAGTGCTGGTTGCAAGCCTGCATTCAGAGAAAGCCTCTTGAATTCGCTGGTAAAATTTGTGGAGGTTTCCCGAACAGATTACTTTGGGTTTGATTTTGATTTCAAACCAAATTGTACACTGGAAGCTTGCCGGGAACTCTGTTTAGGAGATTCCCGTTGCAAGGCATTTACCTACAAGACTTGGGGAGCAGGAAGTTGCTATGTAAAAAGTGAACTTTTCAATGGCCTTATGTCTCCAGATTTTCCTGGAAGTACGTACATTAAACTTCCCTATAGAATGCACGTATCCAAACCATTATTTTTTAATGGTTCCAGCACAATGTGTGAATCTCGTGAAGCAGAAATTCTTGTAGGTTCTCCTTCTATGTATGACTTCACAAGAACGACAGTGAGATGGGTGTATACCTACTCATTCTGCGGGGCCCTTGGGGCAATTGAACTAATATTTATTGTAGTAGGCTGGTGGTTTCTATTCAGGAAACATGGTGTTCCAGCTTCGGTTGAAGCAGGATATCGCATGATATCCAGCCAGTTCAAGAGGTTTAGCTACGGTGAACTGAAGAAAGCAACCAATAATTTCAGGGAAGAGCTAGGCCGAGGAGGATCTGGAATCGTTTATAAGGGTGTTTTGGCAGATGATAGGGTGGTGGCAGTGAAGAGACTGGGAGATGTGTTTCAAGGACAAGAAGAGTTCTGGGCAGAGATCAGAACCATAGGAAAGATGAATCATATGAATCTTGTGAGAATGTGGGGATTTTGTTCAGAAGGGAGACAGCGACTCGTAGTATATGAATATGTCCACAACCTGTCACTTGATAAACATCTTTTCCACTCAAATTTTTTGGGATGGAAACAAAGATTTGCAGTGGCACTAGGTACAGCTAAAGGTTTGGCCTACCTCCACGATGAATGTCTAGAATGGGTAATCCATTGTGACGTGAAGCCTGAAAATATTCTTCTTGATGGTGAGTTACAACCCAAGATAGCAGATTTTGGGCTAGCAAAGTTGTCCCGGAGAGATGGCTCTGGTTCAGAAATATCAAATATTCGGGGAACGAAAGGATATATGGCTCCAGAGTGGGCACTAAACTATCCAATCACTGCAAAAGTCGATGTCTATAGCTATGGGGTTGTAGTCCTGGAGATGATAAAGGGAATTAAGCTCTCGAATTGGGCTGTAGATGATACCGAAGACCAAGAAATTCCTCTTAAAAGTTTTGCCAGGATAGCGAAGGAGAAAATTCAGTGTGGAAACTCGTATTGGGTAGACAGCATAGTGGATCCAAGACTGGAAGGGCGATTTAGCAGAAATCAGGCAGCAACATTGATTGAAATAGGGCTATCTTGTGTAGAGGAAAACAAAAACAAGCGCCCCATGATGGCTTCAATTGTCCAAACTCTCATGGAATGTGAAGATGAAACGGAAATTTAAATTCCTGGAGAACTATAATTGCATTAGTGCTTTTTAATTTCTTGATGTTTTCACTTTTTTCATTTTAGAAAATGTTATTGGAATAATTAGCCTTGTAAACAATGTGAATTTCAAATTGTTCTAGTGCAACTTTGTAAAATTTGTCCACATCATCAGCAACTTACTTGGCCAAGAAATTGTACACAAACGTGTACATTTTCCATCGGACACGTCATCAAAATCATCTAATTTCACAAACAGCTTCCACTCAGTAATGGATGGGATCCCAGTTTGCAAAGTTCGGTGACTATCTAGTGAAGATTTGAAGTTTAGTAATCTTCAGTGACCGTTTAGGGAATTAACCCTAGGTATAAACAACAATCTCCACTGTCAAATGAGTAAAGATAACTTATTTGTTTCAATTTTTACAATAAATTTTAAGTTTTCTAAATATTTTAGAATTTTAAACTTAAGTTACAACATGAATAAAAAATTTGTCAGTATTAAAGCATCGAGGTATTTTGTTCATCATATTTCCTTAAAATAACTTCAAGAATTGAATCGTTAGATTGCTTTCTTTCGGTATTCGTTTATGTTGTTGATGTATCATTTACCTCTGAAAGTTGCTATCCAAGAAGATGATCTTATACCATGTTTAACGAATTACAGATACTTTTAGAATGAGTATGAGAGTATCCCTGAAGATACTTTTAATCTGATTCAGGCACAGGATTCCTGATTTCACTTTCTCCTAAGAGATTTCAATGACTGCTTCCACGTTTCACTGAAATTGAGGACTGGCTCTGGTTGTCTTAAAGATTTTTTCCATTACCGATTAATTTAACTTGGTCTGAACTGGTTGCAAAAATTATTTGAGTGTTTTAGCGATGTGACAATAAATCAAGTGGGACTGAAACAGATTTAGATGACTGATCTTAAGTCCATTGGAAACAAGATTTAGTTTGTTGAAGTAATTTCTTCAGTAGATCGTCAGCAGTATACCTATTGATATTGGTGCTCTTCTGCAACTAACAGAGTATGAGCTTTTGAAGCTCACTTGTCTGTTGTAAACTGAACTTTCCCTTTGGAACTATGCACCTTACCTTGTGGAATATGGCTTTACCACCATCCAGAGGTTGCCTTTGCATTCTATATTACAAATTCCCTTTATTTAAAAGGTTCACTTTGATCTCAGTAGGCAGTAACCACATCCCAACAAACTGAATCAAATAGATAATTAGCAAGTTTTGTAATCATTTGCATCTATAATCAGCAATATTCACCTTTAACCTGTTCAGTTAATTACATACAGAAACTACTTAAAAAATAAAAAAATGTAGATACAGTAAGAATATGCCACTGATGTGATTTAGAGTATTTCCAAAGTCTCTTCGTCGTTAAACTCAACTGAGGAGCGCCCGGATATCTGCACTTGCAAAATGATGCACGGACATATATTGAAGACATGGAAAGATCATAAAATTATTCTTCATGGTTGTTTTTCCAAATTGGACAGTTTTTTCAAATGCATGGAATTATTTTCCTTAATAGTTGATTATGTGATTATCACGCGGTCTTTCCTTATTAGACCTAGATGTAACCTATAAACAGGGACGGACCGAGACAAATTTTTTGTGGGGTCAAAAATGAGATTTCAAAAATGTTTAGGTTCAAAAAAAAAACTCAAAAAAAAAAAAAAACTCAAAAAAAAAAATTTTAATTTTTTTTTGTGGGGTCATCTGACCCCACATGACCCCATGTGGGTCCGCCCCTGCCTATAAATATGATATTTTACTTTAAAATAGTAAAACAAGTTTATTATACACAATTTATAATATTATAACAAAACAAAGTGTTAAAGTGGAGAGAAATCGTATAAAAGAAAGATAGTGGTATCTGAGAAAATTAATATTTCGTATTATCCCACTGAAGATCAAACTTTTGCGTACGGACAAGCATAAAATTCTTAATACAGATGAAAAAGTACTCCAACGTAGCATATGTATATTATGTTATATCCCGAATCTCCAATCATATACATTTATTTAGTAGTAACATTGTATTCTATGGAACCTATACATGTTCATAGAACCTATAGTAAACCTCATGTAATCACATTAGAGCACATCATAATATAATAGTGAGCGCATATTCGCATTCGAAATCCGTTCCCCTGTATTTGGTAATGGACAAATCATATTTATGATTTTAACGTAAAGAAACCGTTAAAGAAAAATCGGGTTTAAGTGAGAACATAATTAGGACAAAATGGTCATTTTAGCCAAGATCTAATTATCCAACGTCGACAAGTTAAAATGATGTAATTGTAGGGAATTTAAAAATATTATTGTTTCTATGTTTTTTGGAGGGAGCGAAAACTAATAATTGTATTGTACTATCTCTATCAACTTGACTGTAATTCCATTATTGAAGCTTAAATTATATAGGTCCAATCAAGTCCCTTTTGTAACTTCAGAAAAAGTCTTGAACTTAATTACACTTGTGATCAAAGTTTAGGGACTTCACACGCAAAAATGCCAAAATATTTTCCTAGTCATTGCAGGACTTGCATAAAACCCTGCACTTATAAACAGGTCTGGGAGGGCATAGATCAGGGCATCTGAACGGCCTTTGTCGCAGCCCATATTGTGCTAATAAAATTTGATTTTCATATTCCACTTCTGTTACTCCAGTCTGAAGAGTCGTGTCAGCAAGACTTGTAAATTGTTGCATTAGTGAAGAGAATATTTTTTAAGAATAATGCTATATAGGTCCACTCGTACTATACCACAAGTTTGGGTGGCGTTAAATGATATGCTCGATGAAATGTGAAATTAAGTGATAATTCAATTATACCTCCCATTTAATGTCGCGTTAGTGTCGCCTAGACTAATGCTTTTAATACCAATTGTGCTAAATAACATTACTCAATTTTTAAAGATAAACCGTGTAAGCAATTGAGTGGTGCATGTAGATTATGCATTGACTTGTTGGCATTAGTCTCCTTGCATTTAACACTGCCCCTCAATTAATTCATTTTCTTGAGCTGTGATGTTTGTCCTGGAATTAAATCTCGGGTCAAATCAGGGGCGCCATTTATTCCTGGATCAAACCAGAGCGACACCCTATTTGAGGGGGGTCTGCCCCACCAATAGGGGGGAGCCTGGTTTGACCCGGGATTTAATCCCAGGCCAAACAGCTTTTTCCCATTTTCTTACCTACAAAATGTTTACTTTTGCAACATTTGTCATCTTCATTAGACAGCACAAATAATTGATCAACATTTCTGCTTGTAAGCAATTGAGTGGTGCAAGTAGATTATGCATTTGACTTGTTGGCAGCAGTCTCCTTGCATTTAACACTGCCCATCAATTCATTCATTTCTTACCTACAAAATGTATACTTTTTCAACTTTTGTCATCTTCACTAGACAGCACAATTACTGAACATTTCTGCTTGTAGATATTTCAATTAACAGCAACTTGTGTGGCCATAAACTTAAACCGTAAGATATCGAGATTTGATTCAAATCATAGAGAATTTTAATTAATGCCCTTTCTGATATTTCACTCATTCTATAAAGGTATCATACAACTAACAAACATCAATCTATATTTCATAATATAAGCACAGATCTTTCAAAAATGAGAAGCATCCTCTTCTTACTAATCACCCTGTCCCTTTCTCATTCTGCAAGTTCAAAGTCTGTGCTTTATTTGAGAAGGGGTGCTTCTATATCTGTTGAAGGCAATACTTTTATCACCTCCCCAGATAATTCTTTTACCTGTGGCTTTTATGGATTGGGAAGCAACGCTTATTGGTTTGCAATTTGGTTCACCAATTCTAAAGAAAGAACCGTTGTTTGGACAGCCAACCGGGACAAGCCTGTTAACAGCCAGGGGTCAAGAGTATCTATTCAGAGAGATGGAACCATGGTCTTGACAGATGTTGATAGAAGCATAGTATGGCAAACAAATACACGCACTGCTGATGTTTCTGCTGCTGAGCTTCTTAATACAGGAAACCTCGTTTTGAAGAATCCACGAGGCGATATTCTCTGGCAAAGCTTTGATGTTCCTACTGACACTCTTTTACCTTCTCAAATATTGACCAAGGACAAAAGATTGATAGCATCCTTCAGAAAAGGAAGCTTCGAATCAGGTTACTTCAATTTTTATTTTGGTAGTGACAACGTTTTATCGTTGATATCTGATAGCCCTCAAATATCTAGCCTCTACTGGCCAAATCCTGATTATGACATCTATACAAGTGGAAGAACCAACTACAATGGTAGCAGATTTGCAGTTTTAGATGATATGGGCTCGCTTCAATCAAGTGATCATTTTCAAGCCAATGCTTCTGATAAAGGATTTGGGATAAAAAGAAGGCTAACAATAGACCATGATGGGAATCTTAGAATCTATAGTTTGATTAATTCAACAGGGCTATGGACGATAACGTGGCAAGCAATTTCACAACCTTGCCAAGTACATGGGGCATGTGGAAGTAATGGCATATGTGTTTATGCACAGAAACCCAAGTGTATATGCACTCCTGGGTATGAAGTGAATGATCCAAGTGACTGGAATGCTGGTTGTAAGCCTACATTCAACCAAACCCTCTTGAATTCAAAAGTAAAATTCCTGAAGCTTTCTCAGACTGATTACTTTGGGTCTGATCTGTATTACAAGCCGAATTTTACATTGAAAGCTTGTCGGGAACTCTGTAGAAGAGATTCCGCTTGCAAGGGATTTACCTACAGGACATGGGGGAATGGACATTGCTATGTAAAAAGTGATCTTTTTAATGGCTTTCAGTCTCCAGATTTTCCAGGAAGTGTATACATTAAACTCCCGAGGAGTGTGAAAGTATCAAAACCATCAATTTTTAATGGTTCCAGCACAACGTGTGAATCTCGAGAAATAGAAATTCCTGTAGGTTCTCCTTCTATGTATGCCTTTGCCAGAAGAACAGTGAGATGGGTGTATCTCTACTCATTTTGCGTGGCACTTGGAGCACTTGAATTGATATTTATTTTATTAGGCTGGTGGTTTCTATTAAGGAAACATGGTGTTCCAGCTTCGGTTGAGGCTGGATATCGCATGATATCCAGCCAGTTTAGGAGGTTTAACTATGCTGAACTGAAGAAAATAACCAGTAACTTCAGGGAAGAGCTTGGACGAGGAGGCTCGGGCACCGTTTATAAGGGTTCTCTGGCAGATGATAGACTAGTGGCAGTGAAGAGACTGGGAGATGTTTTTCAAGCAGAGGACGAGTTCTGGGCAGAGATCGGAACCATAGGAAAGATCAATCATATGAATCTTGTGAGAATGTGGGGATTTTGTTCAGAAGGGAGACACCGTCTCTTAGTATATGAATATGTCGACAACATGTCACTTGACAAACATCTTTTCAACTCAGATTTTCTAGGATGGAAACAAAGATATGCAGTTGCATTAGGTACTGCCAAAGGTTTGGCCTACCTTCACCATGAATGTCTAGAATGGGTTTTCCATTGTGACGTGAAGCCAGAAAATATTCTTCTAGACAATGAATTTCAACCCAAGATTGCAGATTTTGGGCTTGCAAAACTGTCCCGGAGAGATGGCCCTGGTTCAGAAATTACAAGAATTAGAGGGACAAAAGGCTATATGGCTCCGGAGTGGGCACTGAACCATCCTATCACTGCAAAAGTTGACGTCTATGGATATGGAGTTGTAGTCCTGGAGATGATAAAGGGAGTTAAGCTCTCAAATTGGTCGGTAGATGATGCTGACGATCAAGAAACACCTCTTAAAAATCTTAGCAGGACAGTGAAGGAAAAAGCTCAGTGTGGAAATTCATCTTGGGTAGAGAGCATAGTGGATCCAAGATTGGAAGGGAAGTTTAGCAGAAAACAGGCAGCAACACTGATTCAAATAGGGCTTTCTTGCGTAGAGGAAGACAGAAGAAAGCGGCCAACAATGGCTTCACTGGTCCAAACGCTCATGGAATGCGAAGACGAAACAGAAATCAAAATTCTAGACAAACTGGAATTGATATATTAGTCTTCCACTTTTTCATTTCTGCAAATGCTATTAGAATAGTGAGTCTTGGCAAATAAGAAGTATTTAGAACTATTCCAAGCTTTAATCTGCTTTGTATATTTGATTGACATTACAAATCCTTGAAGTGAGAATATATGCTCGTTGTTTTTAGGTAGGGATGAGCGCCATACACATTTACTATCAAATGAGAAGAAAGTACCTATTCAAGTTGTTATTATTCTCAATACCAAATTTTCAATCTTCTCAATATTTGAAAGTTCAAATTAAATTACAGTATGAATTGCAACTTTGTCAAAATTTTAAGGCATTGAGGTATTTTGTGCATCGAATTTACAGAAATAGTTGGCGAATCCCCTTGTTCTGCAGCTTCTGCTATGTATAGGAGTTCCCTTTGTACGTAAATTCCAACCCAGTCTCCGAGATACTCCTGGTCTCTCTCTTGGTGTGGTTGGGATACTTTAGAGGGGTTTTTGGTTCGAGTATTTTGTACTATTTCAGTGTTATCTTCTAGTATGTATGTTGTTCGTCGTGACAATTCTTTCCACAAATTATCTTCCTCGGAAAGTTGACTTATCTTGTTTCTCCCCTGTGTTCAATGAAAAAATAAATAAATAGAAAATACGTAACTTTGAATGGGCATACAGTCTAACCTCTAGTCAATGAAAAGAATAAACCTGAAGAAAACAAGAAAATTACACTTTAAATTGTGCATTCTTGTCATGTTCCTAGTCATCATGCGTCGTGTGAGATTTTTTTATTTTTATTTTTTTTGCTAATGGGCTACTTTCATACTCACTCTCCTCTTCGGAGTACGCTAGTCTAAGTCCAAATGAAGACATGAGGATATCCTATTCCTCCTCAAACTTTTTTTCATGCATATATATATGTAAGTTGAAGATAGCATCTACAACTGGTCTATGTATAGATGGCTCCATCTTGACAGGAGATGGAACACCTTTTTGAGGTAATGCACAATTTTTATACCTTTCCTTGTTCACATCCTCATGAATACGACCGTCAGCTGCATTTCTACCCAATTGTTCATCTTGTTGGGCATCGCCTTTCACCTGTTTTGCTCTTTGGGCAAGATTCCTTAACAATGTCTAACAAAATAGTTATCCCATAATCATTTTTATCACTGGAAGATGACAATTTACCAAAACCCGACAGAACTTCATGTTACATTGTCGACTACTAATTTTAATTCTGCCACTTACAAAATGCCAGGCTTGATTTCTCATTCTCTCAAATCACCAAAAAATGGACTAAAAAGGTTGCTAACAAACGGGCCCTCGCTATTGGAATGAAGCATAAGCCTATTAGATTGTCCTTGCACTTCACTTAATATCCCACCTATTAACAGGTACTAAGGTTCAGATTCATGAAAGCTAATGTCATTGGTCCACTCCTCAACCTGCTTCGCTAATTCCTGTTTCTGAAGTTCGACCCTGCTTACCAATAGAACCATCTCTATTAATATTTTAGCACACTGCCCCCAATCCGTGTTCTGTGTGCAAACCAGTGGTTTCTCCAAGTTGCTCAATCATGCTAGATAGTTGAGTAGCAGTGTCAACTTCATGCATTACTTCTATTGCTATCCTAGCTATCCAAGGTTGGGGACATTTCTGTGGCTTATCATGTATGGCACCGTTCACCCTTACATTCACGGCATCAGTGGTAATTGCTCATTAAAAGCACTATTATTGAGTTTTGTAGCTTTATCCTATTACCGCGCCCTTCTTTAAAACCACAAACAAGTAAAGAATTAAAAGGTTCAATTAAAGTTGAATCGTGTACGAACTAGAGACCAAACATTATTAATTTAGTCAACAACAACATAATATAATTTACAAATGTAAATTAATTTTAATCGATATAAAAACAAATACTATATCAATTACTAAACATTAAAGTTGTTTAATGTAACGAATATTCATAACATGGGATGATATATGTGAAAGCTAAATTGTTCCATAAAAGTTATATGATGTTCTTGAAGTTATATGTAGCTATAAATATACAAGAATTGGTTTGACGTCAAATTTTAATATAAAAAAATTAGTATACTTTCATAACATAAAAGTAAGAGGAAATTTCATATGAAAAGCCAAAGTTAAAATGAGAAAATAAAGGGAAAAAAATTGACAAACAAAAGTCTGCCTAACACTTTTTGGAGCTTCTTTAATCCTGGTACATGACAATCTATCGTTAAGAAAGGGAAGTTTTGAATCAGGTTACTTCAATTTATATTTTGGTACTGACACTTGAATTTAAGAGAGAAAACAAGACAATACAAAGAGAATAGAATTGTATTGAATAGTGTGATTTGTTTACAAAAGAGGCATCCTATTTATAGTTTAACTTGAGAAGAATATTTTATTTTCTAATCAATGTGGGACTAACTAACATGTACATTGTGTATATATGTATATACATTAACAGCCCCCCTCAAACTCAAGGAGGTAAAATGGAGACCAACTTGAGTTTGGAAACTAAATCCTGCAGGCGTCCACGAGGATGTGTTTTAGTGAAGATATCAGCAGTTGATCGGCTGAAGAAACTGATAATAGTCCAATAATCCCACGGGTGAGAAAATGACGTATAAAGTGACAATCAATCTCAATGTGTTTTGTGCGTTCATGAAATACATCATTGTGAGCAATTTGGATAGCACCTTGATTATCGCATCTTATGATAGTGGAAGTAGAATGAGTGACCAGCGAAGCCAAAGAAGTTCCTGAGTTGTATCAGCAAGGGCTCGATACTCGGCCTCTGTATTGGATCGAGCGACTATTGTTTGCTTCTTGTTGCGCCAAGAAATAAGAGAATCACCAAAGAAGAAGCAATAACCGGTGGTGGATCTACGATCGGTGGTGTTACCTGCCCAATCTGCATCTCAGTAGGAGCGAAGCTCAAGTGAAGATTGGGATGAGAAACGGAGATCATAAAATAGGGTCCCTTTGATGTACCTGAGAATCCGAAGTACTGTGGCATAATGGGATGTGCGAGGAGTAGAGAGAAATTGACTGACAATATGGACAGCATAAGAGATGTCGGGGCGAGTAACTGTAAGATAAAGAAGACTACCAACTAACTGGCAAAACAAGGTGCGGTCATCCAAAGGTATACCATCCATAGGAGTGAGTTTAGAGTTGAGCTCTAGATGAGTAGTACATGTCTTACTATATGTGAGTCCCGCTCGAGTAAGAAGATCAGAAGCATACTTTGCTTGCAAAAGATAATATCCCTCAGAGTTTGAAGTGATCTCAAGTCCCAAAAAGTAACTAAGCTTTCCAAGATCTTTCATCTCGACATGTTGGCTAAGATAAGTCTTGAGATCCAAAATTCCAGATGTGTCATCACCAGTGATGATCGTATCATCAACATAGAGGAGAAGAATGATAGTACCCTGGTCTGTTTTGTGAATTAAAATAGCATAATAATGTGAGCTGGAAGTGAACCCAAAATCTTCAACAATGGTGCTGAACTTGGCAAACCAAGTTTGAGAAGCTTGCTTGAGACCATATAGAGCCCGACGAAGTTTGCAGACTTGATGCGGAAGATGATGATAACCAGGAGGAGAGCACATATAAAATTCTTCGATGAGTTCACCATTAAGAAAAGCATTTTCACATTCATCTGAAACAATTCCCAGACGAACGGCGGCAACTGCAATTAGGCTGTGAACTAAGGTGAGGCGAGAAACCGGGGCAAAGGTCTCCTCATAGTCAATCACATACCAAGCGAGTTTTGTACCGATCAATGGACCCATAAGAGTGAGTTTTGATCTTGTAGACCCACTTGCATCCCATAACATGTTTGCCTTTTGGTACATCCACTAGATCCAATGTATAAGTGTTTTCGAGTGCTTGTAGTTCATCATTCATTGATTTCTGCCAAAGAGGATCAGAACTAGCTTCACGATAATACTGGGGTTCATGGTGAGAAAGAATAGTAGAAAATACAACAAAGTCACGAAGATTAACAGAATGAGTTTTTACCCTAGGGAGATCAGAAGTTGTTGGAGTGGATCCATCGGAAGAGACAAGTTCTTCAAAAGAGGGTAAGGTGGATAACTCAATTGAGGAATCCGTAGACATGTCAGTTGGTAATGACATATCTGAGAGAGAGAGATTATGTGTTGGTGGAGATGTTGACTCAGAGGAAGAGTTTGTGCATGAGTGTCAGGAAAAAGATCTGTGGAGAGATCAGTGAATAGGAGAGAGGTGTTGTCATGCGGTAGGGGAAACTTGGATATGGAGGCGAACATCTTGTGTTCCCAGAAAACAACATGACGAGATACTCAGAGACGTTTGAAGTAAGGATCCTAACATCTGTAGCCTTTGTGTTCAACACCGTATCCCAAGAAACAACATAATCGAGATCTAGATTCCAATTTGGTGCGCTTATGAGACTGAAGAAGAACAAAACAGGCACAACCAAATACCTTAAAAGTGTTATAGTCAAGAGGGTGACCATAAATACGCTCAAATGGTGATTGATTCCCAATAATGGGAGAAGGCACGCGGTTCTTGGTATAAACAGCTGTAAGAGCAGCTTCACCCCAAAAGCATTCAAGACATGAAGCAGATATAAGAAGAGCATGGACGGTATTGAGAATGTCTCGATGTTTGCATTCAGCACGCCCATTTTGTTGAGAAGTGCCTAGACATGAACGATGAGGAAGGGTGCCATGTTGGTGAAGAAAGATAAGGACTTTATAGTCTGTGTATTTAGCAGCATTGTCAGCACGAAACACTTTGATATTGCAAGAAAATTGAGTTTTGACCATGGTAGCAAAATTAAAGTACAACTGAGGTAATTCAGATCGATTGCGCATAAGAAATATCCATGTGTAACGACAGTAATCATCAACAAAAATGACAAAATATCTAGAGCTTCCCATAGTAGAAGTGGGAGACGAGCCCCAAATATCAGAGTGAATCAAATCAAATGATGCAGAAGAAAATGAATCACTTTTGTAAAATGGCAATGCAGATTTTTTTGCAAGTTGACAAGGAAGACAATCAAATTGTTCTTTATTAACAAATTCTAAATGACCACTAGATGCTAAAGATTGAAGACGACCAACAGAAGCGTGACCCATACGAGAATGCCAGAGACTGATGGATGGGGTAGATGAGACTGGGGCTGTTGTTTGAACTGATGAGGATAAACGGGATGGAAGGTGAAGATGGATGAACTCAAAGAGTCGTCCAACCTTACGGCCTATCCCAAGAGTTTGTCCCGTCTTTGGATCCTGCACACAACAACCAGAAGCAGAAAAGAGGACAATTAGACTGAAGTCACATAATTGACCAACGGATATAAGATTGAGAGTAAGTTGGGGAATACAATAAGTATCAGGAAGAGAAGTGTTTAATGTCAATATTTTTCTGATATGACTCACAGTCATAGAAGAACCATCAGCAGTTTGAATAGTCGGAGTATGATTAGTAAGATGCTTGGTGGCAAATATAGTGGAATCAGGTGTCATGTGATTACAGCATGCAGAGTTGAAGAATCGGGATAAATTACCTGAGGTGACTGACATAGCAGTAGAGGGTATATTACCAGGATGAGCAAGGACTTGTTTGACAATTTTCTCTATGTTAGAGGCAGAAAACGTCTCACTAGAAGTAGTGAATGATGAACCTTCAGCAGTAGTGGCGGCAAATCTAGAAGGAGTACCGCTAGATATGTATTGCTGGGAGTGTATGTTGGGGTTTTGAAAACAATCACGCTGAAGATGACCTGGGGCTTGCTTCGACAGAATTGGCAAACTCGAATCGAGCATTCCAAGAGAGTGTGTCCTAGTTTCTTGCAGTAATTGCAGAATTTTGAAGATCCAGATGGATGTCCTTTGTTGTTGTGTTGAAAAGATCCAGATGAATGCCCTTTGTTGTTAGGTTGAGGTCCTCTGGGAGTGGCGAAGACAGCATCTATAGAGGTTGTTTTGCGAGGGGCAAGACGAGTTTCCTCCGAAAGAAGTTCAGTAACAGCTTGATCAAAAGTAGGTAAGGGATTGCGATGAATGAGAGATGCACGAACATGCTCAAACTCATTAGTGAGGGCATTGAGAAAGAGAACCAAGTGTTGCTGATCTCGATAGTCGGAAAATTTCTTAGCATTTTTGGCATTTTAAACTCTGGTTCTGAGGAAGCAAGTTGATCCCAAACATAGTGCATCTCAGATAAGAAACTATTGATGGATTGCCCAGGTTGTTGTTGCATACGATGTAGAGTACCCAAAAGTTGGTATTGATGAGACAGATCTACGGTGGTGTAGCGTTTCTGTAGAAAATCCTATAATGACTTGGCAGTCTTGAATCTACCAAACTGGAGACTGATGGAGCGTACACACGTGTTGCAAATCCAAGTGATAATTTGGTGGTTCTTTCTATCACACTCTTCGAGACGGTCTATGTATTTTGTGTTGTCTTCTCCAACGACTTTCTCTGGTTCAGTGATATCACCAGTGACATAGCGCCATAGCTTTTTGCCTTTAAGAAAGTTTGACATAGCATGAGCCCATATGGTGTAGTTGAGTCCTTCCATGATAATGGCAATGGCTTGTGAAGCCTCAAGATGCTCCATAATGTGAACGAAACTAGAGGAGAACAAAGAAAAATAATAATAACAGGAACCCAACTGAACTGATGGAGTGGTGGCTGAGATGACATCGATGGAGAATAAGACTCCGACTATAGTGACGACCCAACAAGTATGACGAGGATATATAAGAAGTTTTTCTGATGTGAAGGATCCACTAATAGTGGCAATCACATAGCATGCTCAACTCTTGATATATCGAAAACCACTAAGAATAGTAACTCTGATACCAAGTTGAATTTAAGAGAGAAAATAAGACAATACAAAAAGAATAGAATTGTATTGAATAGTGTGATTTGTTTACAAGAAAGGTGTAGCGACCGCGAACTTTTAATTCATATAAATTAGTTTTCTCGAAAAACGTGTCGCTAAAACGTTAACCTTAATTTTCTAGAGAAGCGCGTTCGTCTAGCCGTTATAAAATTTAATTCAAATCTATTCGATCGAATCCGATCCCGAATAATAATTTTATTATCAATTTCAAATTATTTTATTTAAATCCAATTTTCATTAAATTCAAACCCAATTATTTAAAATCCAACATTTATGGTCCAATTTCATAAGCCCGATTTAATTTTAATTCTTTTAGCCCAATTCTTTTAAGTCCATTCAATTGAGTCCAAAACTGGAATCTATTTAGTCTAGCCCAATTAGAAAACCCTAAAACCCAAACAAATTGGCCCAATTACCCGTCTAGGGTTTTGTGCCCTAATTCTACCACTATTCATACCCCACTCCCGCACACTCATGCTCACGCAATATCCACTTGGTAAGAATTGTCTATCTCTCCAACATTCTTTCTATTCCCAATGTGAGACAACATTGATGCTAGAAAATCCATTTCTAGCATCAACAGTGAACAGTGAACTCAACAATGCAGCCACTACATTCCAGTCACTCCAACTCCATTCATGAAACCGAGACCAACACTGCCAAGCTACCACCAACCTCACCTCACCCAATCCACTGCAAGGTCACTGCAAGCCCAACTCACTGCCATTTCACACGCTATCCACCATAGCCAACAGACTACACCACCACCACAAACCCACTGCCCAAACCGTGACCAAGGAACACCCGAAAACGAAACCAAATCCCCAAACCACCAAGCCAATTGCAACACCATCACAACACCAAAAGCCAACTCCACCAAACACCAAAACCGAGAGCACAACCCCAAACCCGAAAGCAAAGCCATAGCCAGACCGCCACATCCCCGAACCCGAATGTTCAACCCCAAAATAGCCACACAAAAACCAAGAAATAAAAGACCCATGACTTACCTCACCCTCCAAACCATCTCGAGCACGCCAAGAAAGTCACAAAAACCCGAATCCAAACCTCCATTTTTGCACACCAAAGGCCCAAATAAAAACCTCCTCCCTACCTTGAGCCGGCGCCACCACCGCCGGTCGGTGGTGGCAAGAAAAAAAAAAGGGGGGAGAGGGGCGAAGCCCCTCCCGTCGACTTCTCTCTCTCTCTGGACGAGAGAGAGGTTTCTCTTTTTTTTTTTTTTATTTAACTTAGTTTTGTTTTCTTTTTAGTTTAGTTTATATATATTTATTCTAATTTTAGAAATTGTTAATTTAAGCCTCAAGTTTTAAGTTTTATTCATTTCAATCCCTTAATTGTTTGTGTTTTAATTTCAGCCCTTACATTTCTTATTTTCAGTTTAAAAGTTATTTAATTTAGTCCCTAGTTTATATAAGTTATTATTTCAGCCATTTAAGTTTTAATATATTTACAGCTTAGTCCTTAAACTATTAAAAGTTATTATTTCAGTTTTCAACTTTTATTTTCAGCTTTAATATATTTACAGCTTAGTCCTTAAACTATTAAAAGTTATTATTTCAGTTTTCAGCTTTAATATATTTACAGCTTAGTCCTTAAACTATTAAAATTTATTATTTCAGTTTTCATCTTTTATTTTCAACTTTATCATATTTACAGTTTAGTCCTTAAACTTATAAAAGTTATTATTTCAGTTTTCAGCTTTTATTTTCAGCTTTATCATATTTACAGTTTAGTCCTTAAACTTATAAAAAGTTATTATTTCAGTTTTTAACTTTTATTTTCAGTATTATTATATTTACAGTTTAGTCCCTAACTTTCAAAAAAAATTATTTTAGCCCTTAAACTTTTATTTTAGGATTTAATAAATTTTCAATTTAGCCCCTAAACTTTATTTTATCATTTTAAGCCATTTATTACAATTCCAATAATTTTCAATTAAGCCCTTAAACTTAATTTCAACACTTTAAAAACTTTAAAGTTCGAAATACTAATTCAAACTTATTTTCTATTGACTAGACGAAACGTACGGACAATTAAGAGATTGAAGTTACTTCTCGCACCATTTTCACGAAACTCGAGATTTTGAGGTAGACTCGCCACCATTAATTAGTTTAAATTATAATTGCATGCTTTATGTGAATTACGTAATTTATATGCTTTAACGCATGAGATGAGAATTTATCATATGCGATATTATGATATTGTTATGCTTGTCATAACTTATATGCTTAATTGCATGAGAAAGAAGAGAATCTCTTATGAGATAAGAAGAGAATGTTATGCATAACTTATGTGCTTCATGCGCACAAGAAAGAAAGATTACTCACATCCCATGATTTTAAAGAGCCTATGATTTTCAAAAAAATGAGCCAAAGATGATATCACATTGTATATTGCATAAGTGTGTATTCAATTATTCTGTAAATTAATTATCGGCGATGAGTCTACTGAGTATTTCTTCGAAATACTCACTCTGCTATTTTAACGATATTTGCAGATTTCGAAGGCGATCGTGATTGATCCGGCAGTGGTGGCATAGAAAAATTTGACTATCGAAATTATTATCTCTTTGAAGTTTTGTATTCGAATATTGATAACATTTTGTCGTTTTCCGCTATTTCTAAAATATGATATTTAAATTTTAAATTTCCTATGAGTTTACTTGTCGACGAAGTTTTCAATTACAAATGTAATTTCAAAATTAGGTTATTTCCACGATTTTTGATTTTGAAATTGGGGCAAAAGACGATGATGTGGCAATCCGAGTTAACAGAACTCGGAGCGCTACAAAAGGTATCTTATTTATAGTTTAACTTGAGATGAATGGTTTGCTTTCTAATCAATGTGGGACTAACTAACTTGTACATTGTGTATATATGTATATACATTAACACTGACAATGTTTTGACGTTAATCTCTGATAGCCCTGAAACATCTAGCATCAACTGGCCAAATCCTTCTTATGATATCTATACAAATGGAAGAACCAACTACAACAGTAGCAGAATGGAAGTTTGGATAATATGGGCATGTTTCAATCAAGTGATCAATTTCAAGCCAATGCTTCTGATCAAGGATTTAGGATAAAAAGAAGGTTAACGGTAGACCATGACGGAAATCTTAGGATCTATAGTTTAATTAATCGAACGAGGCTATGGATGACAACACGGCAAGCACTTTCACAACATTGTCAAGTACATGGAGTGTGTGGAAGAAATGCGATTTGTGTTTATGCACCGAAACCCAAGTGCATATGTACCCCTGTATTTGAAGTAAATGATCCAAGTGACTGGAGTGATGGTTGTTCTTGAATTCACAAGTAGAATTTGTGGAGCTTTCCCAGACAAATTACTTTGGGTTTGATCTGGATTTCCAACCAGATTCTACACTTGAAGCTTGCCAAAAACTCTGTTTAGAAATTCCCATTGCAAGGCATTTACCTACAGGACATTAGGAAATGGACATAGCTATGTAAGAAGATCTTTTTAATGATTTTACATCTCCAGATTTTCCTAGAAGTGTATAAATTAAACTCCTAGGGAGTGTAAACGTATCAAAACCATCAATTTTTAATGGTTCCAACACAACGTGTGAATCTCGTGAAGTAGAAATTCCTGCAGGTTCTCCACGTATGTATCACTTCGCCAGAAAGGCGATGAGATGGGTGTATACCTATTCATTTTGTGTGGCCTTGGAGCAATTGAACTAATATTTATTGTATTAGGCTGGTGGTTTTTCTATTCAGGAAACATGGTGTTCCAGCTTCGGTTGAAGCTGGATATCGCATCATATCAAGTCAGCTCAGGAGGTTTAACTACACTGAAGAAAGTAACCAATAACTTCAGGGAAGAGCTAGGACGAGGTGGCTCTGGCGCTGTATATAAAGGTGTTTTGGTAGATGATAGAGTGGTGGCAGTGAAGAGACTGGGAGATGTTTTTCAAGCACAAGGCTAGTTCTGGGCAGATTTGAGAACCGTAGCAAACATCAATCAAATGTGGGGATTTGTTCAGAAGGGAGAGATTGACTCTTAGTAAATGAATATGTCGACAACATGTCACTTGACAAACATCTTTTCAACTCAAATTTTCTAGGATGGAAACAAAGATATGCAGTTGCATTAGGTATGACCAAAGGTTTGGCCTACCTCCACCATGAATGTCTAGAATGGTTTATCCACTGTGATGTGAAGCAGGAAAATATTTTTCTAGACATTAAATTTCAACCCAAGATTGCAGATTTTGGGCTTGTAAAACTGTCTCGGAGAGATGGCCCTGGTTTCACGGGTTACATTTCTTCTTAGCACAGAAAGGGACACCGTGTGGCAGTAGTCTGCTCCGCTAGACTACCGTCCGCCTTTTCTCGATCGTATCGGGACAAAAGTAAATTTGATCACAATTTAAAGAAAGCTTACAACATGAAATTGAAATGCATTGAAATAAACTTGATCATTGATTGCTTGAAAGCTGAACATTACAATAAACGAAAGCAGGAAATTACAATGACTAGTGCAGGGAGCAAACACTAGAAAACTTGAAAATATTTGAAAGACTAATACCCTTTATAATAGATTTCGGAACAAAAACTCAACTGACAGGAGTAGACGTTTTTTGACCGAAGAATCATACTAAAATTTTCTAATTTCTATCTATTTAAATAAATCATTTACAATGTGTGGCCGAAGTTGGAAAAACTACGGCTACGATAGGATCACGGGGTTTAAGCAAAGTTGCGCCCATGACACATGGTTCAGAAATTACAAGAATTAGAGGGACAAAAGGCTATATGGCTACGGAGTGGGCACTGAACCATCCTATCACTGCAGAGGGCAATGTCTATGGATATGGAGTTGTAGTCCTGGAGATGATAAAGGGAATTAAGCTCTCAAATTGGGCGGCAGATGGTACAGACAACCAAGAACTTCCCTTTAAAAGTTTAATACATAAAAGGAAGGAAAAAGTTCAGTATGGAAACTCCTCTTTGGTAAAGAGCATAGTAGATCCACGATTAAAAGGTAAGTTTAGAAGAAACCAGGCAGCTACATTGATTCTAATAGGCATTTCTTGTGTAGAGGAAAATAGAAGCAAGAGGCCAACAATGGCTTCAGTGGTCCAAACTCTCATGGAATGAGAAGATGGAACAGAAATCACAATTCCAGTCAAAATGTAATTGCTTAATCTTCCACTTTTTCTTTTATGTAAATAGTATTAGAAAAATGTCTTGGCAAATAACATGAATTTAGTACTGTTCTAAACTTTATTTTGCTTTATACATTCGATGATATTACAAAGCTCTCTGTAAGTGAGGATATGAAATGACAACTAAGAATATTATCATTATTGAACAAAAAGAAAAAAATATAAAGACAGAATCTTAAACATTTCCAACTTTCTAGTAAAGAGTATCAAACAAGGCCTATCAAAACCTTCAGTGAGAATATATGCTAATTGTTTCTAGGTAGGAATGGACATCATACATATCATTTATCAAATTAGAAAAGAATCACTTATTTAACAAAAGCTGTCTTGTAAGTCATCATTTTAAAAATGATTCTGCATCCAATTCTCATTTTACATTCTTCTTTCTGAGGCTGGTAGAGGTCTGTGTTTAGCAATCGATGCCTTTTGTATGCTAATATGATTGCAGTATCTTAACTAAGCAATATAAATTTTTTCTGTGTCCGTCTAATAGGCTGCATCCTGTCAAGGATTCTTGGTTGGCTAGTACTATTTTGATCTCTATCTGAACATTAGTTTATTTAAATATTGGAGTAATAATTTCTGTTTCCCTTTTCCAAAGAAATATGCTGAAATTTGCTATCCACGCAGATGATTTGTTACCTTCATCTGATTCCCCTCTAAACCATTCAAGAAATTGGAAAATAATATTTCTGGAATCTGGAGAGATAGTGATTCAGTAAGCTGAATAGTCTGGATTCCATGTTAAAATAGGAGAGTAACCCTTTAGATATTAATCTGTTCTGGCACATGATTTCAGATTGCACTTTTCATGAGAGATTTAGATGACTGTCCAAAATTCATTAAACGTCTTTTTAAGTTAATATGGTTTGAAATGATTGTAGAAATTTGATTTTACTGAATTTCTTTGTGACAATGAATTGAGTAAGTTGCATTTGCATTGTGAAGTGCTATTAAATTGACAGAGCAATGAAGACTCTACTTTGAACATTCATTTCATTGCTATTATTTTTCTGTTGAGCTTGAATATCAGGCTTTTGTGATCTGCATGTGGTTCTGGGACTGGTCCAATAAATTAGTGCCAGATACAACAGCAGATCTTGGAGTGTCAAAGTGTGTCAGCCTGCTCGTGGATAGCCTGGCACGTTTTAGGCACGGCCTGGAATGCTTTAAGCGTGATACATGCTACATCGAACTATTCTAGGCCTGGCAGATTTAGGGTGTCAAAGTGCGACGAACCACACATGCTCGAGGGGTGTGGCATGCTTTAGGCATGGACTACGCCTACGTTTGGGCCATATAGAGCCCCACTGTAGAGGCTTGCTGCTGCATGGGCCCACCTAGGAAAGCCTACTAAAATAATGAAGAAGATACATATGCAAAAAAAAAATGTATGGGCTCATGAGCCTCACTCGGCCCGGCTTTGAACAAGCTGTGCAAGGCCAAGGTAGTTTTACACGCAGTACAGGCAACCTCTTCACGCGGCATTTCCTTCCAAATTTTGGGCAAATCCTTTTCCTTCTTCGATCAAGTTTAAGCTTATCGAATGACGTGTGTTAACCTCATTTGAGAGCAGAAAATGGTGTAACATGAGAGCATTCACATACATTACCATTTTCTATTCCTTGGATTCAAGAATTAATACAACAATTCTTTTAATTGAAAGTCGAAACATTAGCTCTCGGAGGCTAAGGGGAAAAAAAGTGTTCATATAAAATGTATATTTGAAAAGCTATTGGAGAAGTTTTAAAGAATCAGTATTTAAAATAACCAAGTTGCCATTTCTATTGAGAATTACTCATAGATACCTGTTAAAGCAATCATTCTTTTTCTCTTCCAGGAAAAGCATGCAAAGATATTACATATTCCCTTGTCATAAAAGGTTCGCTTGGATCACAGCAATCACGAGCATCTGACAAATTGAATCCGAATACAGGATTAGCACGTACGTTTTGTGTTGATCTGAATCTGTAATTAGCAATATTCAGCTCTAACCTTTTCCTTTAAATATGCACAGAAAGAATAGGCCAATTTGGTGATTTTAGAGTCTATCTTAAGTTTCTTTGTGGTTTGATATCCGTGCTCTGAAAATGATGCATGAAAAAAGTAGTTAACGTATAATAAAAAGATAGTGGTGTAGAGAAAATTTTGTCTTTTCCATTGTGCCACTGCAGTTCGGTGAGATGTGATTACTATCGAATCAACTTTATCCAAAATTTTACCTATTAGTAAGAGAGAGGCTTATTTATTTGAGTGATGTTGGACATGTGGAATTTTCATAATTGAGTGTGAAACTTGACACCAGCACTTTATTATGCTTTGTACCGTGTTCAACTACACAATCTAAAAGTTCAAGCCATCAGTGAAGGAGGAATTTAATGAACATAATTTGTACATTTTTATTCTCAACAATATTTTCCATCAAGAAAAAACCCTACGACATGCCTTGATGACTAAATAATGATCAATGCTTTCATTTGATGTCCTATAATTAGTCTAGTGTAAAGCTAAAGGACTTTATGCTAGGAAGTTAAGGTTCCTCTCGGGTTGTTCATGATGAAATACTTGTTCCAAATGTGACAAACTATAAAGTACTGTAACGTGACAGAAACGCTGAAGGGATAGGAGAATTCGTAAAACTGTTCTGTCTAATGAACTACTGAAAGAAAAAATATAATAATTTCAACCTGCTATGCACAAATTTCCGGTGAATCCCTGGGATCAGCGTTGCTCTGATTTTGGATCTTGCAATACAAGTTTAGGTGGAAACATCGTCTTCTTCTGGGTAGAAATGTTGGAATTCCTTGTGTTAAAAGATTGCAAAGATTTTTTTCTGAAAGCAAGGAGAGCTGCAGGAGTTGCGAAGAAAGGTGCCTAATCATATACACAACAGAAATTCTCAGCTAAATGCCTAAAATTGTTGTAAACTTCTAGGGCATGTTTGGTGACCAACTTCTTTTTCTTCCTTATTCCTATCCAGTCTGATGCAGCCCACATATGGAAATTATCAATTATTTTTTGGCTAAGAAAACCCTCAGACCAGATGCTAAGAATTAATATTATATGGTACTACTAGATTTTTCCTTCGGTTAAGGTTTTGTTTTTGGTAGTATTTTGATTACTATCTTAGATTATGATTCGAATTTCCTTACTTAGTTGAAGTATAAAAAGGCCCCACGTGTCTTTAAAAAAGTGGGACTTCATGAAATGAAATACTGAGTGTTTTCAATTATGTGTCCGAAGTCTCGGTATTCTGTGGGTATCAACGAGTCTTTGATGCCTAATTTTCTAGTGTTCATGAGTGAACATCATGGATTAGAAGGTTGTCCGTGAATTCCGTGTTATTACGCTTCTGTACACTACCCTGCATCAAGTATTGTCAAATCCAGCCTTCAAAACCTGCCATTGAGAACATCATTTACTGCTACACGTCCTCATGCAAGCTATATATATGGTAGTTCCAGGGAGATAAACTTGTCAGAACGAAGAAACTGCTGCTAAAAAAACCTTGTATTATGAGGAAATGACATTTATTTCTATGATATCATGAAATTGCTTACCTTAGCTTGCCATGTAGTTTGCTGCCTGCTACTTTGGATTCTTATGCACTTGTGGTATAAGGGGACTGACCAGGTAAGATTTCGAGCTTCATGAATAAGCCAGTGCAGAAAATTGCTCAGAGACAACTTAGCATATGTTATGAAAGAATAGTATCATGATCAACTGAGAGGTAAGAATCATGTTACCTTTAAGGGCAGGTACCTTGTGATTTTCTGGTTTGTGCTGAACTAAAGAATACATCATGGGCATATTTGGTTGAGAAGATAGGATAGAAATAAGGGAGAAATAAATTAAAATCTTGAGTCGAGTTCTATCTAATACTACATCTCAAACATGCCTTATACATTGTCAGGGAGGACGGGATAATCCGCACCCAGAGGACTAGATGCAATAAGTAGAATAACCATCTAAACCTCAGGATGCAGATTACCTGATCCTCCCCCAATATCATTCACGGTTCAACAGAAATGAATAGAGAGGAAAACAAGAACAAACTTATTAATTTCATGCAGAAGAGGTTGGTTGATAAACCATATGCATGGGAGCGACGAATTTATAATCCTTGATAAAGCTGGCACAAAAATTCCTAAGTTATAGGTTTGCATGCTGTAAAGAAGCTAGTAGTATAAAGCATTATAAAATGTCGTCATCTCTAATCATCGTAGTCGATTCTGTTCCCTGCTAACCAATGATATGGCAAGAACCTTACTTTTCTCAGATAACTATATTTCTTCATTGACTGCTTTATCAACTGGACCAGATCGCTCTCTGGCTCAAAATTCATGATATTCTGAGCAATGTAGAAATTCAGAAGGAAAATAACAAGATTGAGTTGTCCCCTGTAAAACAGTATTCCAGAAGAAACAAGGACACTGTTATCAGGAGTGTCTTCTACCACTGAGCTAATAGACTGTCGTATGAGCTTCTCACTGGGGTCCCATTGTGCCAAAAGCGAGGAATAAATTGAGACTGACTCAAACAGAGTAGAATCTTTCATTGTTCTAGCTTATCATGGTACTTATTCAATTTTAATCTCCATGAACTCATACATTCAATTAGGAAAGGGAAAAGGCAACATTTGCATGTTATAGTACTTCAGATTTCATGATCTTCTTTAGCTTTTATACATTTTGCATAATATATTCCCTTGGTAATTGGGAGACATAGAATTTGGCCCTAAACAACTAGTTTGGAGACTGAGTTTGAAGGGAATAGCATGAGAATAATTAGTTTCTTGAAATACAGAAAGACTAAGGACTGAGTTTATGAAGTCCAGAATAATCCGCAAAGTTTTTTATCTGACACGTCCGGAATCTTCTCAGACGAGTAAAAAGGGGATAAAAGTGATAATGGCTACACTGCAAAATATCTCATTCACGAAAGACCAAATGACTATCAACCTGATGCTTATGCCAAGATTAGTGGCGACGTAGGCAACATGCCCACAGAACAAGGAACGTGTAAATGAGCAATGTGTAGTTCATGTGGTCCTTTTGCTTTTGCTTTTTATCCGAGAATATCAATCTTTTAGGGTACGTTTGGTGTTGCAGTATTTTAACTTATTGTTTTTTAAAACTGTTTTGTGCCATTAAATCCACCTTCTATTACGAACTTTTTATCATCCCATCCAGAAAGTTTTGTGGATATCCTCGTCTAAGAAACAATAGTAACCAGAGACTTAATTTCTTTTCTTTTGAAAAGAAGTACAAAAAATCACCGTGTAGTTATGAATTAAAGAACTCGAGCCCACAAGTGCTTGTTTTCACATGGAGTATGCACCCATAGTTTCTCTCTGACAATTAATGAGTACTTTGTGGGAGAAATATATTTGAATTTGATACAGACAAGAAGATGGAATATGCGTCTTAACCCGAATGAGCATATACATATATGGCTTGTTTCATAGGGGGAAACTCTCCAACGCTAAACAGAAGTAAATTGCTCTGCCTTCCAATTCAGCTAGGGTGCAGACATACGCGCATGTTTTTTACAAGAGTTTTGCTGATTGTATAGGGCCACCTATCCCTTGGTGCTTTACAGGGTCAATTGGCCCTAAACAAGTAGCACACTCCTTTTGACAATAAACATAACAAAGGACGAGTAATGCTACCCGTTCAGAGTGGGGCTTCACAGGAGCCCGACAGATCACACACAAAGGGGGGGAAACATATGCGCATGTTTTTTACAAAAGTTTTGCTAATTTTATAGGGCCACATGTCCCCCTGGTGCCTTACACGCCAGTATGACATATACAAGTAGCACGCTCCTTTTGACAATAAGCATTATAAAAGACCACCAAGTGTAGAGTATATTTCTCTTGGCTCCTAGTATATTGGGTTTGTTAAGTTTTCATTGAATGGAGGTCAAGTCTTTCATTCGCGTCTCTAAAATTTTATATTTTATTTCTTTCCTTGTATTAATAAATATACTCAACCCACACAATGGTTCGATTAAAACAATGGAGGAAAAAGCAATATTTTTTCTATTATCATAGCTAGTACTGTGTGCCACTATCAATCTACAGGGTTCTCGGGCAAAAATAGCATTTCGCAAAAAATATAACTCACGCTCCTTTGGGTTCTTTAAATTTTGTGAGCAACGGGTGAGCTTACGCTTACTCCCAGCCTCTTTGGTTGGTAGGCGGGCGGGTTTGAGAACTAGTAATCACTAAAAAGAGTACTCCTTCCCTGCCATTGAATGATCGAAGATCAAAACTATGCAAAGATTGTATTCGCAATGCCACCACAGTTGAAAGCAAACATTCATTCATGCACGGCTGCCATTAATAACCACTTGAGATAACACTGTTATCTTCATCGTGACTATTGCTCGTATGGCCCACAATACCTCTCCTGTCATTGAATAAACATACAAAACCTTCTTCATTAAGCAATGCTTTTATTGTTTGGCATCTGATGCAACTTGGAATAAATAGAACACTCACATCAAACTCACTTAAAGAGGATGATTTTTATCAAATAAACCTTTCACATCGTTATGATTAAGATAGAGTTGATGTATCAGAAGTTCCCAAATTCCCTGGGAATATCTGATATTTTATTCCACCGTTGCTTGAGCCTGAAAGATGCCGGTCGAGTTGTCAGTCCACTAAAGACACAAACTAAAATAGATATGTAAGAAATAAATAGCAAATGCCACCACAAAATCTTATGATGATACAAATCATCAATGAATAGAATATGATGCAGGATGAATTAGAATTTAGGGTGAATTAGAATTAAAGCCAAGAAGTTAGAAGGGAAAGCAAGAAGAAGAAGAAAGAAGAAGCCGTGAAGAAGAGGGGACGGGGAGGAAGATGGGAGAAAACGACTCCGAGCCACTCTTAATTCATCCTATTCATCAACGGTGTAAATTACAATATGAAAATCATATAAATAGCGAAAACCTAGCTAGTAACGGGTTTAGACCAACCCACTACTAGAAAGCTTTGAAGAAAAAGGAAAAGAGAACTTGGTTTAAAGGCTGAACAAATCTCTATACGATCTCAAACAGGTGTCGAGGTGTTGGTATAAGAGATTTGATTCCTTCATCATAAACCTTGGATACAACAGACTTAGTTCATATCCTTGTTCTTACTACAAGAGATTTGGTGATGGTAACTTCATTATTCTGCTGTTGTATGTTGACGACATGTTGGTAATAGGCCCCAACAAAGATCGTATTAAAGAGTTGAAGGCACAGTTAGCTAGGGAGTTTGAAATGAAGGATTTGGGACCAGCAAACAAGATTCTAAGGATACAAATCTACCGAGATAGAAATAATAGGAAGATTTGGCTTTCATAGAAGAACTATTTGAAGAAAATCTTGCAGCGCTTCAACATGCAAGATTGTAAGCCAATTTCTACCCCTATTCCTATTAATTTCAAGTTATCCTCAAGAATGAGTCCTAGCAACGAAGCAGAGAGAATGGAAATGTCTCGAGCACCATACGCATCAGCAGTGGGTAGCTTAATGTTCGCTATGGTTTGCACAAGACCAGACATTGCACAAGCAGTGGGAGCGGTTAGTTGATACATGGTGAATCTTTGTAAAGAGCATTGGAGTACTGTAAAGAGGATCCTGAGATATGTCAAGGGTACCTCAAATGTTGCATTATGTTATGGAGGATCAAAATTTACTGTCAGAGGCTATGTTGATTCAGATTATACAGGTGATCTTGACAAGAGCAAGTTCACCACGGGTTGTGTGTTTACTCTTGCTGGAGGAGTTGTAAGCTGGGTTTCGAAACTGCAGTCTATCGTGACTATTTCTACGACAGAGGCAGAATACGTCGCAGCTACACAAGCTAGCAAAGTGGTAATATGGTTGCAAATGCTACTAGAGGAGCTCGGACACAAACAAGAGAAAATTACTTTGTTTTGTGATAGTCAAAGCGCTTTGCACTTAGCAAAGAATCCAACATTTCACTCAAAGACAACGCACAAACGAGTTCAGTATCACTTCATTCGTGAGAAGGTAGAAGAAGGAAGTGTGGATATACAGAAAATCCATACTAAAGATAATATAGAAGATATGTTAACAAAGTCAATCAACAATGACAAGTTTACTTGGTGTCGATCCTCTATTGGCCTAGCAGAAACATAAACAGTAAGAAATGGCAAATGTAGAAAGGATAGAAGAGTTATGGCAAAAGTGACTTTAAGTGGGAGAAATGTTGGTTGTAAAGCCACTTTTTGGCTTTCTTATTCATTAAGACTTTTGTCTTTATCTTCTTCGCAAGTGGTTAGCTACAAAGCTAATGGATAAAGTTGGCAAGTGGATAGCTACAAATAAGCTAATGGATAACCACCTCACCACCTTTATATATATGTGTGAGCTACAACACACATGGAATCATCCCATTTTGGAGTACAGAAAACACAGAGAGAAAGAGAGAGTTTTAGAGAGAAAAATAATATTGAGTTTCTCCTAAATAATTTTAGTCTTTCCTTTTTCAGAGTGTGTGTTTCTCCTATTTAAGAGAGAGGGTATAGCCAATTGTGCTCTCCGTATCTACAAAGAGAAAGTGTTGTAATCCTTTTGTTATAGTGAAATCCTTCTATAGTCTGCCCGTGGTTTTTCCACGTAAAATTATTGTGTTCATCATTTTTCCTCGATTTTTCTCATTTCTACTTTAGTTGTAATTAGGTGTCTCGAACCACAACGTCCTAACAAACCTGATAACTGGGATCATTTGAGGTAAAGTTTCCTCTGGAAGTTCAGGGGAGTAATCAATTCACATTCTGGTTAAAACGTCTTACAGCTAATAAAATTGAAGGACGTAAACAAGATTATTCCACCTAAACAACAGTAAGAACAACAAACTGAGCCTTATTCTCCATAAATTTGAGTCACCAACACAACATCTGGGATTATTTAAGTTGACTTAAAGTCTAATACTGATTGTAGATTACATGAATTCAATTCAAAAAAATGGCATTTCACAGTGGTAATTATTCTATCAAAACTTATTATGCATATAGTAGAACTCAATAGTCAGTTCTAAATATAGAATATACAAGCCAAATGTCAAAGCACCACAATAAGAACATACATTAGTACTTATTGAGGAAACAAAATGGTTAGTATGTAAATTACCTTACAATCTTCCAGATCTTTAGCTCTCATTTGATACGAAAGACACCAACCAAGACCGTTTTATATATGTTTTTTCAGAACATTTGCTCCTAAAATATACAAACTATACTGAACTTCCCTCCCTTAAAAACATCGTTTTTAGCTAAATACTTCCATTATATGATCATGCGAAAGCTATACTCCCAGAATTCACACTGCACACTTTGCACAAAACTACTTCACATCCTTAACTCTTCCATTCAAAACCCATAACTCCCATCATTTTGCAAATTCATGTCATAAACTTTTGAATCTTTACTCTTCTCATAGCCATTGCCCCTCCTACGCTCTCCAGCTCTACTGTAAACTCCATTTTCCCTTGCATCCGACCCCTCTGAGTCACTTGAATACTTAATTCTATCCCCCTTCTTCCCTAACCTTCTGTTTGGAAAAGGTCCGCTATTACCTTCATTTGATACGTCCTTAAAATTCTCTTCTGTAAAGTCATCCCAATTTCCTTTGTTATTCAATCCAAGTCTCGTTTGTCTTGCATTCTTATTATAAACTTTTCTTTGCAAACCCATTTCCCCATCACTTTCAGTGCCCGAGCCATCGCTAGGTTTCTCAATATTCCCATAGGGCTTGATGCTATGAACAACCCCCTTGGGGAAAAACCTAGCCGTGGGCATCCCATTATCAGGTCTGAACAATTCCGGTCCATCTCTTTCAGACCACAAGTCCAACCCTCCGGGCTTCTGGAACCGATCAGCCAAGACTTTCAACTGCTCGTCAGTACTCACAGAGAACAAAGTAGGAGCCTTCTCAACAACCTCCCATGGCTTCTCTAGTTCAGATACCGCAGCCTTAAGCTCGGCCCTCTTTCGCATCTCATAGATTTGCCGTTCTCGTGCCAACCGGGCCTTGAGAAGCTGCTTAGCTTTTTTGGCCTGCATCCTCTTCCATTGCCACTTCGAAACCCCTCCTGGGTATGTCCTGGGCCCACCCCCCATTCGAATCGTTGTCGTTTTCCGGGGAATATTGCTGGAGTTAGTAAGAGAATGGTGTGGAAATCTTTTGTTAAAGAATAATTGTGCTGCGCTCGAGCCGCCCGAAAGAGTTCTTGATGAAGAGAGGGTGTGTAAGGGTGCTGGGATTGAAATGGACATTTGGAATATTGACATTTTTGGATTTTTGAGTCTCTATATCAAGGAATACCTTAAGAATTATCCAGATGCAAGAGGTCAGAGATGAGGATTGAGTAGTGTGTGAAGAAGACGGAAGAACGCCTGTGAGCTGTGATAGTGGGCAATGTTCGGGCTTCGATTTCTCTTTAGAATGGGCCTCGGGCCTTGGGCATCACTGACATACATTTTTGAAGAAAGCTACTCTTACAGAACTGTAGCATTACAGAAGCCTTACACCAAAATTAATTTCCAAAAATACCCTTCTAAGAATAATTTGCAATAAAAAGCCATCACAAGAATATAAAAACTTCAATTTAGTCCCTAAAAATTTATAAACAAAAAATTTACTCCTAAAAAATATTATCTTTTATGAGAAGACCCAAGAGTAACAAAATTAGCAAAATTTGTAAAAAATTAAGATATAGATTAACTTTAAGATTTTATATATCCATAATTAACAATAGATTAAAATTTTCTGAGTTAAAAAATTACATAGAATATACAAAACTTTGAAATTCCACCGCCTCTGCGCACCCTGTCCAGAATTGGTATCAGAGCCATGTTACGAACCTAAAATAATGATGAACATAATGGATGAAGAAAGTATAATTGAAGAATTTTTGGATAAGATAGGAAAACATAAAAAACCAAATTATCCTTATTTACCTAAAAGTAGTATAAATGAAAGTTTTGAAGATGTATACAAAAGATTAGAAAATCTGGAATATAATCTACAGATAGGAAATGCTCTTTTAAATAATAATCTTAAAGGAAAAGATAAAATTATAATTAATCCACCTTTAGATTATAGGATAACACAAAAAGATGAAAATAAAGGAAAAAATCAAGAGATAAATCAATATATGATTACGGAAGTTGAAGAAATAGAGCAAAAATTATTAGAATCTACTGGCGAAGAATATAATGAGTATAAAAGACAGTTAGAAGAATTAACTGAAAAAATGGAAAATATAAAAATGAACACTAATCCATCATCCAACTTTAAAAAAGAAGATTTTAGTAGTGATGAAGAATATGAAAAATGGCAACCTCATCATCCAATACCTAATAGGGATGGCCTTAACCAATATAGGAAAACACAAAAGAGGTATACTGGAAATATAGGGAAACAATCTGTAAAAGAAATAAGTCCTATGAAATCTTATAATGAACCAATACACACAACAGGAATATGGTTAGATCTTGACTGTGTAGATAAAGATAAAGCTATAGATATATGGGTAAAAAGTACGGACTTAGCAATACAATTTAATAAATGGGAAACATATACAGCATTTGGATTTATAGAACATACATTCAGAGGAATTGCATCTGAATGGTGGAGAAAATTACCAGAAAATATTAAAAGAAGAATTAAGTATGGAGAAGATACAACTGAAGCATTAGATAATAGAAATGCCTTAAATGATCAAAATATACAAGAAATATTAAAAAGACTTGAAAGAGCCTTAAGAACAGAATTCTTAGGACATAGATTCAGTTCTGATGAAGAATCTAGAAAGCAAGAAGAATATAATGCAGGAACAATAGCAATGGAAAATTTAAAAATATGTGATATGTGTGAATTAGATAGGTATACATGTAAGTTTGAAGAAATATATTACTTATTAAACCAAGGAGATTACCAAGAAAATAAACCAATATTAAGAGCCTATTTTACAAAGTTACCATTCCCCTGGGGAATGAAGTTATTAAAAGAATATGAGAAAATATTACCAACTGGAGAAGAAGAAGGTATAAAAATAGATAGTCTTGGAACTAGAATTGAATTTACAAAACGAATGATTAGTACTTGGTGTAGAGAAGCTCTAGAAAATAAGAAAGGAGAAATTACATGGGGCAGGTGTTTAAAGTTTCAAATTCAAAATTCAGGGACAAAGTTTCAATCTTCAAAAATCAGGTATTATATAAAAACCCTAACCCTATTTTTTTACCCTCCACCCACTCCACTCTCTCTCTCTCTCTCTCTCACGCCTGCTCTCTCCTCCCCTCCCCTCTCGCTTCACGTCTCCTCCTCTACCTCCGCCTCCCGTTTCCTCCTCCCCCTCCCCCTCCTCATCCCCCCCTCTGCTGCGAAATCGCTGCAGCTGCGATTCTGGAAGCAGCTGAATCGCAGCTGCTGCGATTCTGGTTGGCTGTTGGAATCGCAGCTGCTGCGATTCTGGTTGGTTGTTGATGATTTTTTTGTGGTTGTGATTTTTTTGGTTGTGATTTTTTTGTGGTTGGTGATTTTTTTGGTTGTGATTTTGCGGTGGAGGCGTGGTAGTAGGTGTGTTGGCTGATTGCTGTTGTTGGCTGTTGGTGGTGGTGGTTGGCTGTTGGCTGGTGGCTGGTGGTGGTGGTTGGCGGGTTGGTGGATCTATTGTTGTTGGCTGACAGTGGTGGTTGTGGTTGGCTGTTGGTGGTGGTGGATCTGCTGTTGGCCGGTGGTTGTGGTGGGCTGTTAGCTGGAGGTGGTGGATGTGGTTGGCTGTTGGTGGATCTATCGTGGGGTTCAGTCGTGTGTACTGTGGCTGGGTAGTCTGTGTTGGTCCATCTGTGACCTGTGATCAAGTATCGGTGATAGGCGGTAGTATGTGACCAAATTTTTGTTAATATGTGACCAATTACTCAAATGTGACCTAAAAATTTAATAATTTGTGACCTCGAAATAATATGTGACTAACTAATTTAAAAATCTGTGACCTCGAAATAATTTGCGACGTACAAATTTTTTGATACGTGACCTCGAAATTATTTGGGATCAAAAAATTTGATGATATGTGACCAATATTTATGGGACTTGGAAATAATATGTGACCAATTAATTTTAAAAAATGTGACATGTGACCAATATTTATGTATATGTGACTATTAATTACATAATTGTATTCTTATTATATTTAATTAATAAATATTGTTAATTAATTAATTAAAACCCGATTTTTGCACTTTCAAACATAAAACCTGATTTTTAAATTGGTATACTCCAAACCCCTTATTTATGATTTTTTCCCAATAAGAAAGCATATAAGATAAGGAAAAATTCTTTGTGTTGTTACAAAGATTTAGGCCAAATAGAACAATTTGGGTGTTACAAAAAGAAATATAAACCTTATAAGAAATATAAAAGAAAATTCAAAAATTATAAAAGGTTTAAGAAAAGAAGTTTTAAACCAAATAAAAAATATTTTAAAAAAAGAAATTGGACTATAAAGCCCAAGCCAAAATATGTCAAAAAATGTAAATGTTTCATATGCAATGAAGAAGGACATATTGCTCCTCAATGTCCTAAAAAGAAAGATAAACAGAATGTAAAAACACTAAGAATTTATGAAGAATTCAAGGATGATAGTGATATAGAACCAATTGAATATTTTGAAGATTTGAGTAGTGAATGTAGTAGTATTTATGAATTAGATACATCCTCATCAGAAGAAGATTCTGAAGAGATAGTGTATATGAATCAAGAAATACAACAAATAGACCAAGAAGTAGAAATAGAAACAACTGAAGAAGTTGAAGATTCAGTAGAAGGTATAAAACAAGAAATTACCTTTGATATTAAAAAATACAAAGGAATAACCAAGCAGATATTAGATTTATAAGAAAAAGATGTATTTCATCAGGGATTCTTAGGTATATTACCAAGGGTAAATAAAACAATTGTAAGTATGAATTATAGAGAAATACCTATTTATATAGAAGATATAATGGGAAAAACAAGAATTCATATAATCACAAAAGAATGGGTAAAACAAAAGTTATCTAAAATACCAGAGAATGTAAGAAGCAAATTGAAATGTATTGAAATAGGAGGAATACAAGTTATGGTAAAAGGATATTTTAGAGAAGGTATGAATATACCAATAGAAATATATTGTATGGACAATAGAATCTTACAAGATCCTGTAGATGCTCTATTAGGAACCATTGTAGGAAATCTAGTTTACCAAAAGATAATGTTCACAGTAAGACCAAATTATGCAGTGTCATTAATTGATGAAAATATAGATCAAAGTTTCAACCTATACTATAGAATTGGAAATTTAAAAATGCCACAAAAAAGTAAAGCTATTAGTATAAGCATAAAATCAATTTTTGCTTTCAGTACTAGCCATCATAATAATTTAAGAAAAATAACTGATAACATTATCATACATAAAGAATTTAAAGAATTGACTGAATATATACCTCCTAGAAAATACCAAGAACATGAAGTAACCATACCAGAACAAATAATGCTTGATTTTCATAAACAAGCAAGAGAAATCAATTCTGAAGGAAAATTGATAAGAAGAAATAGTATTAGTCTAGAAGGAGACAATCTTATTGCAAGATTCCCCTCCAAACAAAACTCTAAGACAAGTCAACTTAGAAAATTAAGTATTTCTGAACCAACAAGTTTACAATATTATATCAAAACTAGATATATTAATCAAGAAAGATACAAGAAGAATCTTCTTGTTCTTATAGATACTGGAGCAGATAAAAGTCATGTAAATGCTAAATTTGTTAGCCATTTAGTAGACTTTGAATTACCCGAACCATATATGTTTAAGGATTATTTGGGAAATAATCTTGAAATAAGAAAATATGTAAAATTCCCTCTTATATTTGTGGGAGAAGATCAAAAAGAATTTACTAAAGAAATAATTCTATATAAAGACGAATTATATGGAGTCAATCGTTCACCTATAATACTAGGAATGAACTTCCTTGGAAAATTTAGTCCTTATAAAATTTGTCAAGGATATTTAAAAATAACAGTTGATGATAATCCAATCATCATATCAAGAATAGATGAAAATATGAAATCATTGTTGTCATGGAAAGAGTAATAAGTACTAATCCCATGAGTCCATATATTGAAATAACACTCAATATAAGAAGTTACTGCAGAATTAAATTTCATGCATACTTAGATACAGGAAGTACAATAAGTTTGTGCTTACCAAGTGTACTACCATCTGAGTATTGGAAATATGATTCAAAAAAGGTTGTCACCGCTACAACGGCAGGTGGAAACAAAATAATATACAGCAAATATGCTACACAAGTACCTTTTCTAATATCATTTAGAGAAGTATTTGTTGATACAATATATATGTCAACAACAATTGGATGTGATATTTTATTAGGACAAAATTTCCTACTAAAATATGCACCATTTACACAATATATTGATAAATATATGTTCACAACCCCTTGTGCACACAAAATATTTACACCAAAAATCACTAAAGCTATTAGCATAGCATATAAAGAAATTAAACATCAGAGCTCCTCAACCCAGCGTGGTGGATGTTGGAGTACAGAAAAATTCAAACCAGTTACAGTTTTAAAAATGACAACAGAAAATAAGTTAAAAAAATTGAAAAAAGAAATCTCTGAAACCTATTCTGAAAATCCATTAGAAAAATGGAACATGGATAAGGTAAAAGCAAAGATAGAATTAATTAATCCAGATACTCTAGTAAGAGTTAAACCAATGAGATATAGTGTAGAAGACCAAAATGAATTTAAGGTCCAAATAAAAGAATTGCTAGAAGCCAAACTAATTAGGCCTAGTAAAAGTCCACATAGTAGTCCAGCCTTTATGGTTAGAAAGCATAGTGAAATAAAAAGAGGAAAAGCTAGAATGATAATTAACTATAAGAAATTAAATGAAATTACTAAATTTGACGGATATTACTTGCCTAATAAGGACACTCTTATTAAACAAGTACAAAATAAGAAAATATTTTCAAAATTTGATTGCAAGTCAGGATTTTGGCAAATTGTACTTACAGAAGAAAGTAAACCACTAACTGCATTTAGTACACCTAATCCTTTAGGACAATATGAATGGAATGTAATGCCATTTGAGTTGAAAAATGCACCACAAATATTTCAAAGAAGAATGGATGAGGTAATCAAACCAATCACTCATTTTTGCATTGCTTATGTTGATGATTTACTTATTCATTCAAATAATATAAATGAACATATTGAACATCTTGAGAAATTTCGTTATATTATGAAAAAGCATGGTATTACACTTTCTCAAAAGAAGGCTGAGATAGCCAAAACAGAAATAGAATTTCTTGGATTATACATAAAAGAAGGAGAATTGCAATTACAATCTCATATTGGTGAAAAACTTCAATAATTTCCTGAAGAAATCAAAGATAAAAAACAGTTACAAAGTTTCCTTGGTATATTGAATTATGCTGAAGGATTTATTGAAAATTGTGCCAAACTAAAAAATTATTTTCTTCCAAAATTAAGGGAAAATGTAATATGGTATTGGGAAGAACAAGATTGCAAGAATATAAGGAAAGTAAAAGAGAAATTGAAAGTTTTGCCTAAACTTGTAATTCCACAAGAAGAAGATTTCTTTATCCTTGAAACTGATGCTTCAGATAATTACTGGGGTGCAGTATTAAAGGTTAAAAAGAATCATAAAGAATATAATTGTGAAAAGAACTGTTCTTGTCCCGAGATACTTGCAGGATATACATCAGGAACATTCAAAGAAGTCGAAACAAGGTATGAAACAAATAGAAAAGAACTCATTGCTGTTAAGCGAGGAGTACAAAAATATGAAGATTATTTATTGCCAAAGAAGTTC
Organism: Fraxinus excelsior; assembly: GCA_019097785.1. Classification (NCBI taxonomy): domain Eukaryota; kingdom Viridiplantae; phylum Streptophyta; class Magnoliopsida; order Lamiales; family Oleaceae; genus Fraxinus; species Fraxinus excelsior. The sequence continues at coordinate 5,100,477 of CM032643.1, read as the reverse complement.
TTAATTAGAACTGATAATACTCAAGTTAAAGCATTCTTGAAAAATAATGTTGATCCATCTATTGCTAACAGATATATTATTAGAATTCAAATTTGGTTTTCTTATTTTAAATTTGATATCGAATATATAAAAGGAAAAACTAACTTTCTTCCTGATTATCTTAGCAGGGATGGAGCTAGAACAACTAAGGACGAAAGTCCAAATTCTTGAAATAAAAGTTTCCTACTTGGAAGCACAAATGCAAAATATCCAAGATAGCCTTCGAGGCAAAAATATAGCCCTTGAGGCAGAAGTAACTTGTACCAAGTCTAGTATCCATTCACCGGGACTTGTGAATACTAGCGCTCTTCCCGATGATAAAGGGAAAGACAAGAAAACAATAGGAACCCCTTCACAGGGAATACTCAAACCTATTGTTGGTAAAGAAGATATAAAAACCCCTATCAGGGATTTACAAGATATCAAAATTAGCGATGGTAGTTCTTCATCAAGCCAGAAATTACCAAAGCTAACTATTGAAACTATTGACCCAAAAGATGTTGTCAAGATATGCCATGGAATGAAGATACCCAAAAAGGATAACTATGAAGAAGTAATATTCTTTCTTGTTATTTTTAATATTTTATCTGATTGGTATCTTGAAATAGGAAAGTGGATGAAAACTCTCCACTATGGAAAATACAACAAGATAAACTTTTATCCAGAAACACCAGCCAACTGGGTAAGAAATTGCTTTGAAATAGGAAATATAGTCTGTATATATCCTAGCAAGGACCTCAAAGAGATAGCTCAGCTCCCGGCAGATGTCAGGAAAGCAATTAAGAGATATACAGAGGTTGTTAAAAGTACAAATATATATATCAGGTTCCACTCGGCTCCAATGGAATGGGATCCTATTCTTGAATATATGCAGCCATCGTTCCATGTTATAAAATTGGGACTCACGAACCAACATTTTTTACCAACCAGTCAAAAGGTTGTGAAAAATGGATATCAAGATATCATTAACATGATGCCCTACAGAAGAGCAAAAGGGTATAAAGAAATATTCGAACATGTAACTCAGTTAATTACTGAGAAAGAAAAGATATGGATCTATCCATCTGAAGAATATATAATTTATTCTAATGCAAGGGTTCCTACAAAAGACGAAGACTTGTATCTCCTTGACAATTTACTCTCCACCATAATTTCAAATCAAGTTAATGGATCAGAAGATATGTCCAAAGAACTGTGCAAAATACTCTGGGATTACAGTGATCATCATTGCGAGCACTGTGTTGTAGAAGATATGAGCCAAGGAGCATCCCTCAACAGTGAAGAATTCCCTGCTGAATTCTTTGAATCAAGAATGGAAAAATGATGGAAAACAAGAAAGTGACCCTTTATCACTACTTTAATAATTCACTTTATTAAAGAAAAACTGTGGTCACTAAAAGACAGAAGATATTGGAGAAATGTCATAATCCAACTCAAGAGATAATATTCCACACAAGATATTGATGGACACCCGTGACCAACACAAGATAGTGGGAGAAATTATTTTACTACCTAACAAAATGAAGTGGGAAGACAGCTGTAAAGATAAGATTCCTTATCACTAAAGGAATGCCTCAAAAACCTCTATATAAGGGGAAGAAATCCAGGATTGAAGGCATCTCGAAATATCTTGAAAGAAAAACACATCTCAAATTCTCTTCTTTAATCTGTATACACCACTTGTATTCAGAAATATTGTTAGATAGCTTGAACATAGCAAAGCTTGTAATAAGATAATCATTTATGGAGTTCTAAACTTCATAAGGTGAGTACCAAAGGTATGTAAATATAGTGTGTAAGCATGTACTGTTTCAGTTTATGAATATAAAGATGAAGTTTGTTATGTTCAACAAAGCTTTCATAAAAGGATTTCGTTAAGTTTCTCATGATTCCTCGGCAGTACAGATAGAGATTTTAAAAGATTTTCAAAACATTGTTTTGAATGGATGTTAGCCATGCCAAAGTACCCGTCTTGGATTAATGTTTTAAGGGGAAAAAGGCAGATTTCTAACAAAATTGTAGCACCTTGTGTGTGAGTTTATCTTTTAAAATTTCGTTCCAAGTAAGAACTTGTTTCTGAAAAGAGTTTGAATAGATGTGAAAACAGAGACTCTGAATACTATGAGATAACGTCTGTGGCAACACGGCTAGTTCTCTAAGAATGAGAAATGCAACCTTAATTGAAAAGCCTTTTGCGGAAGCAGTTGTGGACCCAAATGATTTAAAAACATTTTAAATATTCATCTGATTCAGAAGATTGATTAAGTACATGCAAAGCAGCTATAAGAACATACTGGAGGGAAAGCCTGTTTATTTCCATTGATTACTGTAAGTCATTTACATGTTTTTATATGCTTATCTTTACATGTTTATGCTTTAATTATTATGAACACTTCACAAGCATCCACATCCAATGATGACGGCCTTAAGTTATATTTGGATAATGTAGATGTCTCGTTTTTATTAAGATTAGTTAAGAAATTTGAAAAAGTATTTCCTGCTGGCCAAGAAAAACTTGAAAGTATATATCTTGATATAGATTATGCTTGTAAACATAATATAGGATTTGATCCTGTAGAAACTAGTAGAGAAATAAAAAAGGTAGAAGATGTCATAAATGAATATAAAAATATAGAAGAAGAAATTCCAGAAAGAATTGTCCTTGGCTATATAACTAAAAAAGATCAGCCAAAAGCCTTTGAAAAACTAACAAAATATAGAGAGTTTTTAGGAAATATTGAAAAGTTTAAGAAAATATTATATACTCCTGATTAAACTTATGAACCACGAAGAAAGAGAAAATTTAGAAAGATTTAGGAGAATCCAAGATAATACTAGTGAGTTTAGATCTAGAGAAGTTAGAATACTTCTTGAAGAACTTAAAAGAGAAAAAGATCAAGAAAGGTGGGACAAAATAAGAACAACTATAAGATATCACCTATTCGAGCAACAACAATATTTGATTTGGCTACAAGAAAATACTGAATTAAGATTTCCAGGTTTAGTTCTAAGAACTTACGATCCAAATAGAAGTATAGAAATAAATAACCCTGAAAGACCTAACAACTAAAAGATATAGGACATATCTTGCAATTTATTTCATTAAGGGCAAAATAGACATTTTAAGTCTTTCTGTTAGCCTTCTGTCAAAATTTTCTGTACGTCTAGCATTACCCTACATTTTTACCAAAAAGTTAAAAAATGCTTTCATTTTTAATTTTTTTCTAATTAAATGAAAATTAGGATCCAAAAGAGTTTGACACTCCCCAATCGATGCTCACATGCGCGTGGAACTCTGGTGATCAAAATATCTAAGAAGGTGCTTTTCTAGTGTGAGTGTACTATCATGGAGGGTGTCAACATAGGACTATGCTATTTTGCCCGAAAAAGGGGCGCCCCCTACCAATAAGGATGCGAAAATTAATCATTTTTTCAATCGATCTCATTTTACAATATTTTTTTTTTCAAAAGTGCCTTTTTTTCATTTAAAACCAATATTTCACCTTTTCATTTGAGAACAACATTATACATGGTACCCTATTATGTATCGTATCTTACTTTCTATTAAAAAATAAATATTATGCACGGGTATTACGTCATGTATTAGTATGTTAATTTTTGTTAAAAATCATCAATTCATGAATTTGACATGTTATCATATATTTTTTTATTGAAATGTTATGTTTTATAGAGGTAACATGTGTTACACAATATTCCTTTTATTAAAATAATTCGAAATATGTACGAGCAACATATGCAGGATTCACATATGGTTACCATATGTTGCTCTTCGTATTCCGCTGCAACCACCATTATGTTATCGACATGGCAACATATACATATATAGATTGATAATTACAAAAGATGATGTACATCTTAAATTTTCATAGCACTGGGTTTGGTGGCGGGCATGGGGTTGTGATTTATTTGATTTGAAATCAAATTTGAAAGTGAAACAATGGTCGATGAAAGAGTGGTGACGAAGAAAGATCAGAGCTGGACCTGAGGAGAGGTCCAAGAGGCCGCTGCCTCATGCCCAACTCTTTAAGGGGCCCAAAAAAAAAATTTCACCTTTTTTTAAAATTCATTAATCTCTCACTCCCAATTTCCAACAACCGTTGAAGAAATCAAAACTTAGACGGCTTGAGGCTTCATCGTAAATGACTTAATGGGTTATTTTCTTAGGTATTTAACGGCTCGAACATGCCAGAGAATCTTCCTGAAACTCTCAAGAACTACATCTCTTTTTTTAAATCCACTAATCTCCCACTCCCAATTTCCAACAACCGTTGAAGAAATCAAAACTTAGGCGGCTTGAGGCTTCAACATAAATGACTTAATGGGTTGTTTTCTTAGGTATTTAACGGCTCGAACACGCCAGGAAATCTTCCTGAAACTCTCAAGAACTTCATCTCTGATCTCTGGCATTTTTCTTCACCGCGTTCACCTAATGATTTGTTTCCTATCTTTTTACATTATATATGATATTCAGGTCTCTGTGTGATTTTTTTTTTTTTAAATTCTACGTTATGCTTATTTCTTCATTTTCTAGAAGTTTTGCAATTAGATAATCCTTCTCCGGATTAATGTTCTTCGGGAAATTTGAGGGGAAGTATAAAACAAAGAAGGGGATTTAAAGTCTTTGCATAGGGCATAATCTACCATAATCCATTAGCCAAAAATAAGCTTAATAAATTTTAATCCTAATTTCGAAAACGTAGTGGAGTTAGTTGTAGAATGTTTAAATCATTGTAGGGGTTCGGAAATGATAACAATAAAAAAAACCTAGTAGACATAAAAAACAAGAAAATCTTTTATTATAAAGAGGAAATTGCACTAGATGTCAATTTTTTGCTTTGCATATACAAAAATGTCACTTTTTCTAAGTATTTCCAAGATTATCAATTTTGGATATTTTTGACCCTCTACATAATTGAAATTTCTCACATGTCTAGCATTAATTCAAATTTGACTATATTTAAAATTTGTGCAGAATGTCAGTATTATAGTACATGGTACAAAAACAAAAAAACCAAAATGTTGCCCAAAGAAAACCCCTCGTAGCAAGAGAGTCTATTTTCTTCTTACTTTCTTCCCTAAATTCTCTCCATTCCCTCCGGCGACGATTCACGTCCTTGGCAATCGACGTTTCCATAATAAAACCCATCCCCATTGGACTTCTTCTCACTTTGACTTCCAAATAAACACAGAACAACAATGGTGTGATAGGGAGGCACAAAATCTGCTTAAACTAATAGAAGCCCATGTAAAAAATCTGCTAGTTTACATTGTTTCTCATGTAATTCACTGCTCAACTATTTCATTTTCTATTTTATATTACCATCATATTTTGTTGCGTGTTTAGTTTGACTATTGTTTTCAAGTATGACTGTTCCTTTGTCTCCTATTTTCAGGGTCTAATTGCTGGTTACCAAAGTGTTTGGAGAAGATTTATACCCGCATTTATTGCATCTTATGAAACATAGTCATAGTCCTACTCACAGGATGCTCAAACCAAAAACGAAAAGCAATTCACTGTGTCACTCAAATTTTTCGCTTCAAATTCGTCTCCCTCTCAACAAAATTCAAAGAAATGGTAAATCAGTTTTGGAATTACTGAGTAACTTCGCACTACATATATGTATGAGTTGTATTAAAATTTAAGATGAAGTGTTTCATATGCTTTTCAATTTTCACTCATGTTTGCCTGTCGTAGATTTTGCTTCTGTTTTTCGTTTAAAACACCGCGAGATTTGAACGCTTTTTGCTTTTTGCTATTCATTTGAGAGAACGGATTAAAATACGCTGAAATGAGTTTATTAAGACGATATTTTAATGTTTAGTTTCATTTTTTGGGCAATTTTCTATAAAGTGAAATTGAATTTTAGTAATTTTATTTATATTTTAAGTTTTTTTTGTTATTTTCCTCGGAATTGATTTCAGATTGACGAAATTTTTTTCTCGATGTTCAAAAGCAACTTATTAAGTTGGATTTGAAAATTTACATTTGTCTATATTCTTTTAGATCCTTAATGAGTAAGGAGTTTCTTAGATGGATCGGGAATATAGTTTCTTAGTATAATTTCACGTGGGGACTAGAGATATATATAATAGTTTCTTAGATGGATCGGGAATATAGTTTCAAAGAAACTGCTTGTGCAGATTTCTGTTTTCTCATAGCTGATTGTATATTTTGTTTTGGGCAATAAATTTGATATGTTATAAAACTGTTCAAGTTCTTCAATGATGTAAAAGTCTTCTGATCTAAAATCACCGGCAAATATATGTTTGAGAACATGGGGAGTGTTGTTCTATGTAATAATAAACATATACCATGTGAATAATTCTGTGGAATCTCGAGCTTGAATTCAAACTGACCATGAGTTCTATGATACAAGAGCAGAGATTTTAGGTTGATTAAGAGGGCTAAGTGATTCAAGACTTTATGTTCTTGAGAAATCCAAACTAAAGTTGTAAGAAAGAAATGACAGTTGGGAGTATTAAAAATGTATTTTTTTTGATAAACAGGAGGTTGTATACACAATATTAAATGCTTCTGTTGGAGGTTTTCATATCATATCTGGGGAGATTGAAACATAGTCATTGTTCACGAAAATATGTTTCGAATTTAAATCACCACAAGTGCACGGTTCGTTGACAAGTAATAAAGTGGAAATCCTAGAATTTCGAGTATCGTTCCCACGAGGATTGATTTAACGTGATTATTATTATTTCGACCTTAACCGAATCTATTAAATTCAAGATGATTGTTCTAGATTTTATGAGTAATTATGACTAAAATGTAAATTAAACTAAAATTTCGACTAAATGCAATAATGATGGTTAAATGTAAAAGTTGAAGAAATTAATGTATGAAAAAGCGTACTAGGATCCCGAATCACCAAGCAAGTTCACTTTGTAACTCCTATTTCACAATTTGACAACACGATAAATTGGTTGAAGAATCAATGTTTCTAACTTATTCAATAATCTCTTTCGAGTAGAATTGAACTTATTCTAGCATATCATTTGACTATATTTCTATGAGAAATGCAATATACAAGAATGCATGACGTTTTGTAAACACTTAGAGATTCACATAAAGCATAGCGGTATATTTCTATCCCCTATCGGACCTTACGATGATTTATACCTTGTAGAATCTATTTCCCTTCTTTCGAATGTATAAAATAAATCACCCAAACTCATACAACTATTGCGCATATAATTGTAGAGACAAGAATGTGTATATAAATCATTCAACATCCATCAAACGTGTTTAAATATCAAATTGCAAAATAGAAATTAAAAGTTCACAATACGAGGTTCATCGTTCACCTAATACAATTAAAAACCTAGCCTAGCATGGATAAATTAAAATAACAAAGAAAATATTTAGGAGAAGACATCACCCAATTCTTGAATGTAAAGCTTGAAATCTTCTATCTTGGAGTGAAATCATTCGTCATTGCCTTCGTTCTCGCTCCAAAAAGGTTGTTTTTCTCTCTAGGAAGGCATAACCCTAGTTTTTGGACGTATTTTAGCTTTTATAGTTGCCCTAGAATCATTACCATACGTGTTGGAGTCGGATAAGGAAACCAGAAAATTCGCGCCGAATTTCTTCCTTGCGGCCGCAAGAACAAATTCCTTACACCCGCAATGAGTAATTTTTTTCCCAAAATTTTTCCCTGTCTCCTTGCTTACGGCCGCATGGAGGATTATACCTTGCACCCGCAAGGAGTAAACAACTATCACATATCTTCATTTTGGTCCTCGAACTTCATTCTTCTCTTGTCTTGACCTCTTTTGTTCATTCTTTTCTTCCAATCATCCCATGCATTCCTCAATGTATGATTAAGCTCATGTCCGCTCTTGAGTTGGCCTCGGGTCACCTTTTGGTTATTTGCATTTTGGTCCCTGAACTTTTGTTTTCCTTCGTTTTGGCCCATTTTCTCTACTTTTCTTCTAATTTCCACCATAATCTTCATTGTTGCCCTACAAACACAATTCACACAAATTAAGCTCTATTCCGAATGTTTATCGATGATTATTCATGTTTATGAACTAACATAAACATATAAAAATTGTCTTTATCAGTCATAGTCCTATTTTTAGGGTCCTATTGCTGGAAATCCTTTACAAAATCTATCGAGGAGAGGTTTGGATATCTAATGTTTTTTTAATCTTAAGAAGCATTATATCGTCTTTCTTGTTTATGTCATAGATCATCGATATGGTGCAGGAGTCACTTTGCGTTCAGTTTTAGGACAGTGAGAGTTTTATAGATGGTCTTATTTGGTCTCTTTTTTGCAATTTGGAGGTTGAGTTTCCATTCAGGACTATTGAATTTGTACAGTTCTTATCAGCCCTTTCAGAAGGAGCTTGGTTCGCAGAATGCACGTAAGTGGCACTTGGTATTGCGTTTCTTCCATTTCCTTACCTTGTGCAACCATCTCTGTATAATAAATGATTGTAGTGTAGTGCACATATCCACACTAAGGCACTCTCTATTTGGTCTTCATGGCAAGCCAGTGGTAGATCTAACGTTATTTATTATGGGGCTGATTTTAGCATTGGCAAACGGAGTTAAGATTTAATTAACTAAATAATATCAAATGGTGGCTACTGTCCAAAATACTATTACTTTTTGGTTTGGGAGGTTGGGGAAGGGATGATGAGGTGGCTCAACAGATGAACTAATTAAATGGTTTGTATTTAGATTGAAGCATAACATGGGTTTAGCATTAGTTTGAAACAAATGAAGAGAGATTGTTAGTTTTATTTATTATTCTTTTTTTGGCAATTAAGTGCGTGGTTATTGAGATGCAATGTATCGATTTCTAAACCAATGGAAAGTAAAGATGTTCCAAGTTTTCTCCCTTAATTTAATGCCATGGATTTTATCGATTTCCACATGGTATTTCGCCAAAACACTAACGTGTTGTTTTGGAATCAACTACTTATATATATTGGCCACTTCTACAATAGATATAATTTTCTTGATAAATCAACCGCCCAAAAGAGAAGATAGCAACCCTTGCACTGACTCCCCTCATTCGATTCGCTGGAACTCTAGAAAGTCGTTGACTACCGCCGCCCAAAGAGGAAGAAACCAATCCTGAACTCACTTCCCTCATTCGATTTGATGGAAAAAGAAGATCCCCTAAAGTCGCTCCCCTAACCAAAATCTCTGGCCACTACTACCGCGAAATCATCCATTTCGTGGAAGATAAGGAAGCAGACATCTTTGCATTGGAGGTAAGCGATTTTTTTGCAATGCCTATCGATTATTTTTGAAGTCTTACTGTTCTGAATGTTGTGCATTTGGGAAAAAATGATTTGTATCGATTTTGGGACCAAACTAATTGAAGTCTTTGTGGTTATCTTTTGTTACTGTGTACATGAGAATATAGTTAGATGAGAAAAGGATGGAGAGGGGTGGCATTGAGGGATGTAGTTAAGGACTTGAAATTGTGTTAACTTGGGATTTCAAACACTTTGGAAAATTGTTACTCGTTTACAGTTGAAGAAAATGTTTCTGTTCATGTACATAATGTACGAATTAGTGATTGATTTGAATCAGATTTTAGATCACTCTAGATTAATTGACTGGCTCCATTATGTTGTGTATAGCATAAATCAGTAGTTTATTTTTTTTGTACACGGAGGATTGATTATTTTTCTTTGTGGGAAAGACGTTGGCAGTCCTCAATGGTTTGAAATATATAATTGTATACAATCAAAAAATTAAGTGCTCAATTAGAGAGTTTATGCACGAGGGAAAATTGTGAAAACTCAAGTATACTACAGTCAAGCATAAATGAGTTTCCCCCTTGGGTAGAAAGAATATATGACATTCACTTGTTTGTAAAGCATCGAGATGTATTTATGAATATCACTGCAATAATTGGTGAAATAGTTTTGAGTTTCTCCATCTTTATTAAGTTTTTATCAACCAGTTTAGGGAATCATCACCTTGGTCATACAAGTGTTTCCATATTGAGCAATCCCAGCTCAATAGGTTTGCACCAATTGAGTTATTATTTCAAATGCATGGAGCAATGCAAAATAGTGCTGGCCATTTCAGAGTCTATAATGCAAATAGAAACATTGGTCGCATATTTTTATGTATGAATTTTTATCACATTTTCTTTTGTGTTTGGTCTTTTTGTGATTCAAAAGAATCATCGTGTGCTCCCAAAAATAGATTGTTACGAGTCATACTTGGCATTGAGGTATCTACTTCAAAAGAAACTTTGTATTTTAAATGACCTGGTGTTGATGTAAGATTTCCACATAATCATGAACGATAGTTCTCGACAGCTCAGCTCAGTAAATCTCGACAGATGGGTGAAATATGGTTAGGTGAACTATTGTTCCCGACATTTAGCTGCAATTATTCTCAGCATTTGGGTAACATCTGGATACACTAACTATCGTTCCCGACATTTAGTCGTAGTCATTCTCGACAGATGGCTTCTGTGTGAAATAATGTGGATCACACATTTTCTTGTTCTTGTTTTACATTGGTCACATGTTGTCCCATGTTTCAATGTGTGACTATTTGGCTCTTGTCATATGATCCTCGTATTTTGATTCTTCACGATTATATTGTGTTTTTGTTAGCTGGATTCTACACTTATCAAATATCACAACATGACCATTTTCTTTATTTAAACATTGCAGGGAGCATGGATTTCGAATTTCTGGTTCCGAAAGACGCACGATTGCATGCACATTTAAGTAATGTCGAACCTAGATAGTGGAAGAATTTGCTTTTAGTAAACATTAGTGTGAAGAATTTTATGTAATTACGTAAATCATAGCTTCTTGAAGGATATGGGTCATGTGGTCGTACGTGTACATTTGACTTTGAATATTCATTAATTACCGTTTATTAATTTCATTTACTCATTCGTGATGCTTGTATGAATGTCGAGATGCATATCGCCTACTCAATTAATTGTTGTTTAACTCATACATCATTTCATTGTGTGATCGATCAAAAGTACACGTCTTTGATCTACGGTCCTTCTCAACGAGACACAACGGATTGGTGCATTTCGAACGTACACCAATGACAACACAAGCCGAATTTATTGAAAACAAAAATAGAATGAAGAAATATAATCTTAAAATGTCATTCGCATCATAAAAAAATTGATGGCACTACTGCAATGTTAATAAATTATGAACTAATTATTAATTTCGTTTGCAAGTATACTAATCTATAACTATCCACCAAAGATCCGGGAACATTATAAGAATAATGTCAACACTTCTCCATAAGTTACACTTCATTTCCTTATAACCTTTGTTACACTTCACAAGCATGGTTCTTATACATCATTTGCCCCATCACACATTCCTATCTGAGGGAACTGCTAAGAACTGCATAGATAAAATGTCGGGAACGACAGATTAAATATCGAGATTGTGGTAAAACATTGTTTTGTATGCGGATATTGTTTTGTCGTACTTGATTTTGTAATGTCAAGGTTGTTATTTCCTAATGATTGAGCCCTAATGTGAGGCCAAAGCATGTCCCGCATGCATATCTTCTTGTGATTACATTATGTAGTATGTGGGAAACGTCGAGAATGACTGAGACAAACCGTCGGAATCGGCACATGAGTTGTCGGGATGTAATGCATGTATTATGTTTGGGCAACTATTAGGATGGTGGTGCTTATCCGCGTGACGTGGACACATAAAGAATCAAGCACAAACTGTAGTTTGAGTCATTGCATGTGATTCAGTAAATCGAATTGAGGATACATAATAATTTACAACAACATAACAATCAATAACGTAACGAAGATGATATATTAAGTTCGAAAATGTAAGGAGGGGTACATGTAGTATTACAAAAATAAGCACAGCGGACAAGAATCAAATTTTACACCAGATGTGTTACATGGCGGTCGAACATGTGGTCCAATTATGACCTACAAAAATAAGCATGTGCGGACAAGAATCACATCTCCTCATGTTGTAAATTTTGGTGACATCCGTTACAGCAAACGAACAATCTGGACAATCTGTATCCCTCCCCATGCCAACACTTGAGAGCTTGATTTCTGAAATAATAACGCATATGGCAGTTTCATTATGAACTGAAATGTATCAATTTAAGTCTTCATCTTCGCGTATTTCGGCTGGAGGTATATTCAAGTTCGGGACTTTGAACTTCAATTCAATTTGAGTGTGAGGATCAAGAATACCAAGTTTTTCCTTCAATCGTAGTATGAGTCCGATTAGGATAATACTTGTCGACTCTAAAACAGAAGTGGTTATGTTCCCTCTTCACTTCCATTCGTCATCAACATGAACAAACTGTCCCTCATACGACACGATGAATCTCAAATGATTACTTATACTTGAAATGTTGGGATTGCAACGGTAAAAATTTCACACAATAAATATGTCTACATTAAATAATATGAATGTGGAACTTTCGAATATTGAAATTCATAGAGTAGCAGAAGGTGAAATCAAGGACGTGTTAACAGTTTTCAAGTGTCAAATTCGACAGTTAAATTGTCTATCCCAACAGTTCAGAAATGTTAGGTTTGACAGTTCACATGTTTAAACCGACTGTTTCAACAGAACTATTTAACAGATGAACTATAGGAACTGTCGGGAAACTTGAAAACATGTATTTGGTATCTTTGAAAAAATTATTGAAAACATTAATGGTGATAATAAATTCTCAACTACAACATGAAAATATATTCTCATTAATAAATAACTCAATACTTCATTAAATATGAAATCCTTCATTTTTGTACAGGATATTTGTATTTTTATCCTTTAGGAATATATCAAAAACCAAACAAATTAATGAATAATAGTTTCAAAAATTTCTCTCATTGAATTTGACCATATTGGATTTAACATCTAAAAAATAGTAATATATAAGATAAAATTATAAACAATTTGTAATGACTAACCTCTAAAAATAGATGCTGAATAGTAATGTGTTCTTGATTAAAAAATGAAGAAGGTGGGAAAGACGTTAGAGTTTGTTAATGAGAAAAAGATGTGTGGTTATATTAATATTTAAAATTCTTTTATCTTTTTTTATTTATTACAAAATTCATATTACTCCATATAATATACCTATAAACAATTTTTATAATATTTAAATTAAATCATAACATGATAGCATTAATTACATTCAAATCAAACATTAAATACTCTTAAAAATGTGTTATTAAGGGTAATTTGGACATTTTGCAACAAAAAAGTGACATTTTGATCACAAAAAGTGAAAGTAACAATTTTTTTTGGAATTTTCAAATTTAGTGACATTTATGAAAATTCCCTTCCATCTGTAGGCAAATCAAATGAACAAAAGCCAAAATATAATTACTCAAGGCAATGCACTAAAATTTTGCAATTAAGGTTTATAACTTGCTCATTTTCAAATTTAATTTCTCATTTTTTTATTAACTAACCGACATTCAAAAGTTGCTAGGAGGAAGTAAAAATATTTATTTACCTATTGTATTTTCAAATACACGAGATTAACAATAAATACAAAAGTTCAACAAAAATAATTCCAATACTTATAAGAATATATGAACAGAAAATCATCATCAGTTACAAGATATAATAATTAATCTTTTGGGTGTTTTTTTTTTATTGGTTGATTTCACAATGTTGCTGAATTTTAAATTTTGATTCATTATGGTTAATTGAAAATTAGTTCAAGGTTTAACTTTGAAATTTGTCTGCTTATAGTGTCCTGTATTCTATACTAAAGATTTTAATCTTTGTATGGCTTGAATTAGTATAGTTTTTGTTGAATTATTGATGTAATTTATAGCCATATGTTTTAATCTTTCTTTTTAAAACTAATTTGAGTCACTTTTTAGACTCAAATTTCAATTAGTATTAGTTGTTGAGTGATTTGATTCAAATATTATGGCTCATAAATATGTGTTTGGAGCTTAAAAAAAAAAAAAGAAGAGGAAAAGAGTAGATGCATTAATTCGAAGTCATGTTGAAAATATGAATAAATACTTTAACGGCAAGAAAAGAGAAGAGAAGAAAGGAACGTCGAAAAATTTAGTGATTGAGGAACGACATAATCAAAATGACAATGATAATATGGATAAACCGAAAGAGAATGAGAAAATGATTAAATCTATCAATATGAATGAGTCAAAACAGAATGATGAAAATAATATTCAACATGAATATTTAAATCAAGATAATTGCTTTTCTTTGAATTTTGATGATCGTGAAAATTGAAGGACATTTACATTAATCAAAAGATGAAGGATTTTTTAGTTGAAATGAGTCTATGGACATTCACATTAAAATTAAGATAATTGCTTTTCATTTTATTATTGTTTTATTGTTGATTTTAAGTTAATAAATTTAGTTTCGTAAAACACTTATAAATGAAAAAAATTGATTACTTGTTACGATTTAGGAACCCAAATTTTAAAATTCTTCTCAGATCCCGCGAAACACAGGTCTGACTCTAAGAAAGATGGTCATGATTTGTGGGCTGATTTTTCCAATTTGTTTTGTGTATGGTTCATTATAATCCCTTTATGTGAGATGACGAGTGAATTTCACAAAATCTATGAATAATAAATGAATAGTAGTTGTGACTAAGCCTTCGTTTGTTTCCCATTCTTTTCTACTAAAAATGAAAAATATGATCGTTATACATCACATTAAGCCTTCAAAATTGAATTTATATTTCTTGTGTGGGGCCCAATAACAACTATATTTTTCATTCTCATTCTACAATAATGCGAATCAAATGAAGCCTAAAATTAAAATTCTTAGTTTGAGAATTATATGTTATTAGTAATGAAACCCGAATTGAAAACATAAGCTTATAGACTTTTTTTTTAAATGCTATATTTAAAAAAAAAAAAAAAAAAAAACTTTCATGTTAATGTTAATTAAGTTACTTACTCATTTTATTTTTATCTTAAAAAAAATAAAAATTTGAATCTTATTTAGCCCTTGTTTTACAACCATTGTTTAGAAACTATTCTTTCTACATGCTTATTTTCAACTACAAGTTCACACAATAAAATATTATGCATGTAAATTCAAATTTTTTTTTCATACTTTTTAACCGTACATTCTTTTAAAAATCACTATTCAAATTATTATTTTTCTGAAATAATGATTGTCAAATAGGGTTTGAAGTTGGGTCAAACATGTTTATGGTACGATGTAGTTAAGCCCCTGTTTGGTATCCTTTAATTTACTTTAATTTATTTTTTACATTCATTTTTAATCACACATTCACACAATAAAATATTCTACATATAAATTTAAAAAAAAAACAATTTACTTTTTAATTACACATTCTCCCAAAAATACTATTCAAAACAAGGTTTGTAAGTTTAAAAGCCACCAAACAAGGCTGGTGTTTAAGTTGGAAAAAGTCTTCCATACAATTCTACCAATTTTTCTTTTTAAAAATTCTACTGATGTTGTGTATAGAATATTAATCTAACTCGTAATAATAGCATGATAGTATTAACCTAACCATATCATGAGATCCTAATACTAATGTTCTCGAACCAGTCTAGGAAATTAAGTCCATGTTTGAGCTCCATTATAATTAATTTTTGAGAAAAATAAATAGATTTTGTAATAGTAATTTTTGAAGAATGTGTGATTAAAAAAAAAAATTGATTTACGTGTAATATTATTTTATTGAAAAACATGTGATTGAAAAGAAGAGAATGAAAAATGTATTTTAAAACTAATGGAGCTCAAACATGGGCTAAGAATGTGTTTGGTACATATTTTTATCTACAAAAAATGACTTTTCTGCCCGTTATGTTCAAAAGTGGCCAACAATTCTTGACTACATGTGAGTTATGTGGAACCAGCCAACCATTGGTAACAATTAAAAAAAGACTAAAAATCCAAACGTTCAGCCGCACCAGGCAGAGCCTAAATGACATCAACACTTGAGTAACTATTTGTAATCCATCATTGTAAAACATTTTTTTCCCCGACAAATTGTAAAATAATTACGACTAAATCCATAATATATTAAATATCACGTGAGAATTATTTTTTGGACGATTTTATCTCTACCACAATTCAATTATTTCAATAATACTTTACTTTTCATTTTTTAATATATTAGTAAATATTACAAAATTCTTATGTATGAATTTAGTGTAATTAATTTCCAATTAATTAATATTCATATTAATCTAGATTCAATAAGTTCTGAATTTATGAATCTTGATCTACATAAATATAGAGTTAATATGGATGAATTTATTTCTATTCACTTATCTAGGAATCTTAATTAGTATATAAATTCATGTATTAGAAATTAACAGTTCTTATATACCAAATGTATTATAAAAATGTTGCTCATTTGTAGTATTTCATAATCAAAAAAAAAATTGAATCATAGAAGTTGATTTTTGAGAGTACAATTTTTTTCTCTTAAATTTATATCCTAAATTTTATTTCTTTAACTTGCTTGAGGTTCATCAAATTCTTACAACAAATTGATATTAAATATTACTTTTATAACACTTAAAAAATATTGCAAAATAATATGCAATGTACATTCTAAACATATACTATGATCTAATAAAATAAAATTAAAATAATATATATGTGTTGTGGCGGTCTATCCAACAAGCACCAGTGGTCTAGTGGTAGAATAGTACCCTGCCACGGTACAGACCCGGGTTCGATTCCCGGCTGGTGCAACTTCTCTTTTTTTTTCCCCCTTCTAAGAAAGAACCGAATGTGTAACCAAACCCTAATTCCTGTTATCTCCTTCGCCTCTCTTTAAACCCTACTCCCTCCTCCCAAATTCCTAATTTTTCTGCTGAGTTCTTTCTTCAACTTTCCAGCACCATGGTACCTCTCGTCCTCGCCCTCTCACTTCCTCTCTAGCACACACGCCACACTCTAAAGTTTTGTTTTCTTAGGCTTTGTTTATGCTCTTTTTTCTTGAAGTTTGTTTGTTTATGCCCACTGTTTTTTATGGATTATCTGTACTCATAGACTGCGGAGGCTGTGAATCCAAAAGCGTACCCCTTGGCAGATGCCCAGTTGACTATTACAATCCTGGACTTGATTCAGCAGGCTGCGAACTATAAACAACTCAAAAAGGGTGCTAACGAAGGTTCCTAGCTTTTTCATTTTCCTTTTATTTTGATAATTGCGTTTTTCATTTGTTCATATTCGATTAATAGCTTTGTAAAGGAACCAAGAACTGGTCTTTTCTTGTTTTAATCCCTGATGTATTGCAGCAACTAAGACACTGAACAGAGGTATTTCTGAGTTCGTTGTCATGGCTGCCGACACTGAGCCTCTTGAGATCCTTCTTCACCTTCCACTTCTCGCTGAGGATAAGGTAATTCTTTAATGATAAATGTTGGTTCTGATAGTATGTGTGCCACGGGATTGTTGAAAATCAATGAGTTCTGTTATTAGATAAAAACTTGATGGAATTGCTTGGAACTAGAGTATGATACATTTAAAGGAAGAAAATTTCATTCTGTGTAATAATATATTCATTAGAATATAGTATCAAGATGGAGTAAGAATTGGAATGAACATTGCTTAAGAATAAGGCTTGAAGAAATTGATAAGGTATATGCTGTACGACAGTTTGTGTTTTGTTATTAGAATATTATGAGTTTGGGATGTTAGATTTGCTAAAATATGGAACTACTCATTGATTAATGAGAAAGAGCAGAATTATTACAATAGTTAGGATTGAATTAGGGTGTGTTTGAACCACATTATTTTGAAAGAATGTATTTTGAAATAGTAAATTGATGGAGAATGTGTGATTGAAAAAGAAGGAAGAATTATTGATTTGATGGAAAATATTATTTTATTGAAAAATGTGAGGTTGAAAATGAATAGAAGAATGATAATGAAAATTATAATATGGCTCAAACAGAGGCTTAGTTTGATATAGGAAAAAAAAAAGTAGAATGCTTTCAGTTAAGGTACCATTTAGTACCTTGAAAGTAATTGAATGATATAGATATAAGTATTAGAGGCATTGTAAGTTATTGTCTTTGCTCATTTCAACATTACGAAAGCAACTATAGTTCGCCTCATTTTGATATCTACTTGCTAAATTTATAGTTTTTGTAAAGGTCTCCAGATTCTTTTAAAAGCCATATTTCGTTTTTTTTGAATTGGAAATGCGTGTATTTATTTTTTATTACAGTTAATGTTTCAGCATGCACTATTTATTTCTAATTCTGATGCACCAGATTCATTGTGCTCTCTTCTTTGATTATGAATGTATCGAAGTGATAATGCTCCACTTGCTCTCTCTGTTTTGTTTTTATTTTGATATGTCTTGTCATTTCTTTTCAGTTGTCATAGTTCTTATTTGATTACCAAAAGCCTTTCTGGTATTACTTAAGATGCTTCATATGGTCATATTCACAATTATTCTAAATAGTGAATAGTATAATTTTGTATTTAATTGGAAGCTTATCATTTTTCCTTTTGGTAGTTAGGACCCATCTTAGAATTCCATCAATGACTGGATACTGCATTCTGTAGTGAGTCTAGTGACCGTTGCTTGAGTCCACCATGCAATAACAACAGCATTCACGTGTTATTCTCACACGGTAAAACTTATATTCTCTATGGGGTATTCCCGGTCTCAGTATGTGAGGAATTATGGATGGCTATCACCTACTTTCTGTGGCATGATGCGTTACCATTTTCCGTGCATCTAGTTCACACTTAATATTGCATATTATTTATTGGGCTATAACTTATAATCTGTCATTGAATTTGGCAGATGGATTGGAATTCAGAAAAAATTGTTGCCGTCAATTTCTAATACAAACTGACTTCATACTAAAACTTGAAGCACCAATAAGATTCCACCCTATCTTTAGATTTGTGAGACTGTACTGTGTATGTGGATCAAGGGTGTTAATTAACTTAATTTTACCTATTCTACCATCTCACACATCTCTAGCCAATTATAGGTATTCACTTAATCTTGTTAGGTCTAGGTGTTTTTCTTCTAGTATTCAAGCTCCCATTGGACCATTTGTATCTATATGCATCAGAATGCCGATTCATATTGGAACTGTCCATATCCGGTTTATCCTTCGGAACCCTATCACACCCTGGATCTGATGAAATAGGATGTTTTCAAATAAGTCAATTAATTTGGGACCTGTGTATCCGCTCTTTTTCCTATTCAAAGATCAGCCCCCCGGCTCTGCTTCTAGAAGCATAATTGATTATTGCTTCTGAATTATTACTCACTTGTTACTCTGTTGGTCAAATTGAAAGTTTGGATTTTTTTCATTTTCAATGTCTCAAAAAAGCTAAGCTTTTAGGTGAAAATTGCAGAATGTGCCTTATGTTTTTGTCCCATCAAAACAAGCTCTTGGTCGTGCATGTGGAGTTACGAGACCGGTTATTGCTTGTTCTGTGACAAGCAATGAGGGAAGCCAACTGAGATCTCAAATTCTGCAGCTGAAGGTAATTTGTGAATGGCTTTATGTCACAGGGTTTCCAATTTCCACAAATAACTACCAATTTTATTCTCTAAAATTGTATCTTCTGCAATTCAGGATGCCATCGAGAAGCTCTTGATTTAAATGTGTGAAGCCTTTTCCAGTGTGATGGGCCTCTGGATGAACATTGAGGCTTTGACTGAGCTAGAGTTCCTAATCAGGGGATGATTTCTCTGTTTGGTTGGTTTTTCTTTGCACTCATGTCGTGTTACATGTATACTTACTATGGCACTTAATGAGAGAACTTATTTTGCGAGTTGTAATGCTATTTGCTCAGCGAACCTTTTTAATGCTACAAGATTAGCTGTTCTATTCAATTCTGTCAAATATTGCGATAATAATACATAACCACTCATTAAAATTACCTTTGGGTTGTCTGTTACTCATCATCTGCAGAATATTGGAGTCAAAAACTCCTTTTAATCTAACATTTTAAGAGAATGCACAGTAATTTAATGTTAAACATAGCAGATATCGTGCTCCCTTAAATTGAAATTCCAGTCTCTTTTTCTTGGGGAATTTCTCCCTTTTTGCAGACAAACCCCAAAAGAAATAGCTCCAAATACAGTGAAATGTTAACAAAATTGATATTGACGCTGACGTGGTCGAATATGATTGGCCTATTTTTATTTCCCTCTCTTCATCTTCCAATAATTCCAAGTAATGTGTTGTCTATCAATTTCTTGTACCTGTAGCACGATTGCAAAAAAAATGTTGGCAAAATTGTTCACACATTTTTGTAATGATTAATAGCATAAAATCTCCTTAAAAACATTTCTATTTGTGATACTTCATATTTATTGAAAATCGCAGAGAGGCCCCCGTGTTTGAAACATTTTGTGCGAAAAATCCCTTATTGCCAATTTTTTTGTTAAAAATAATAAAAATGTCAAAATTAAAAAATAATAATTGCAATTTTAGTATCTAAACTTTTTATTCTTTTAGAAATTATACTCAAATTTTGTTTTTTTTATGTATCACCCACAATTTCAATCTTTAAAACTTCATCTTCCACCCCACTTCATTTTCTTCCCAAAAACTTTTTTATTTTATTTAATCACTTCCAAAGCCTCCTAAACCCCTTACACCAAATTCCTTATTTCTTCCACTCATTTCCAATATTTCTCAATTTCTATAAAATAAAAAGAAATACAGAAATGGGAGTACGGAAAATAAGCTCTATCATTGGGAAATATATGAAGATAGGCTAAAAAAGGAGGCTATTTCTTCATTTTAGCATTTTACCATTCAAATGTAGCAAACTACCAAAAATACCCTCAAATATAGAATTTACAACTAAAGTAATCATAATATAAAGAAAATAACAATTTAGTCCTAAAAGATTTATTTTAATCTTAAAGTGATAATATTTTCTTAAAGCTAACTTAACTATGACTAATAATTATAAAATGAAAAGACCAAGAACTAAAAGAGGTTCATATAAAATTAAAACAATTGCAAAAAATAAAAAAGAAATTGAATTTGAAAATGAAATTGATAAAATAGGATATCAAGAACAATTATATGCTGCTCAAGAAATATTAAAATGTTATAAAGAAAACTTAATAGAGAATTTTGCCAGAGGAATTGTGAGATCTATAATTATAAAAGATATACATGATATAATATATAAATTAGAAAAAAGGAAAAAGAATATCTCAAAATATAATATACCTTTTGAATCAAATATTGATATAATAACAGATCTTGATATTATAAATTCTCAAACATTAATAAATTTTTAAGAATTACTTAAGAATTTATAAATGAGAAGACCTATTACAAATAGATTACCACAAGAATATAAGAACTTAAAGTTTGATTTAACTTTAAGATTTTATATAGTCATAGCCAATAATAGATTAGATATTGACAAATTAAAAAGATACATAGAATATACAACTATTTAAAGATTAATTAGATTTTAGATTTTAAGATTTATTTGATTTTTATTCGATTTTTATTCGCTCTAAGTAGCACCCCCTTTATTGGTATCAGAGACATAAAGATCATGGACATTACAATTACAAAAACAAATTGATATTACAAAATAGAAGAAAGAAAAAGGAAGTAATATATTCTTAGAACATATTCCTAAGAAATTAAAAGCAATAACATTAATGATAATTAAAAAATTATCTCGAGAGATAAAAGAACAAATTATAGATAACCTTATATTAGGATTATTAAAAGATGAATATATATATGAAAAAATTATTATGGAACTTGAAAAAGAAGAAATTATGTTATATTGCAAAACTTATGAGTAATAGAATTATAAAAATAGATAATTATTATAAATTAGAAACAGAAAGATGAGATTATATATTTTTAGAACATATACCCAATAAATTAAAAATAATAACATTAAGAGTAATTAGAGAATTACCTATAAAAATTAAAGCACAAATATTACATAAACTAATAGTAGAATTAATAAAAGAAAAAAATATATATATGAGAAAATAATAAAAACTTTTGAGAAAGAAGAGATCAATTTATATCTATCTATATATAAAAAGTGCCTATTAAACGGAATATGTTGGTTTAATGGAAAAACTAACGGAATTTTTTTAATTTAAAAATCTTTTAACTCCATAATTGGGTTTCGAAATTTACAATTCTAAAGCCCATGTAGAAGTATTAGACGTCTGCTCATTTTATAGATACACTTCTCTCCAAAGGTTTCATAAACTTCCAACGTGGGATTGTGCATTTTATATATACTCTTAACTCCAATAGTTTTATACTCTTAACAATTATCTTGCTGATTTTCTAAGCATGAATATTGAGTTCGGAGATGGATAATATCAAATAGGAGATATCAGAAATAAAATATGCGGCAGCATTTGCCAAAGATAAAGCCGATGATATAAAAATTGGAATGGAAACATTAGCTGAAACCTTAAGTTATAATGTCAAATTATTACTTGAGATCCGTGAATCCCATACCAAAATTACCAATGAATTAAAAGACCGAATCGATGCTCTTGAAGCACGATTAGAGTCTACAAATACCAAAAATACAAAGATTGATGCTTTATCACAATCTCATGATACCAAATAGAGAATACCAAAAATACAAACAAGTACACAACAAGGAAGCAGCAGTGGACCCAGTTAAATAAAAAGAGATGCGATCATGGAAAGTCCCCGAAATGTGACAATAAAAATGATGATAAGCATATAAGGGTAATCAAAATCAGAGCAGATGAAGATGATGAAACCACTTTAACGCTAAAAGAAGAAGAATATAAAGCTTTTGCAAAGATTGTTTATGAATTACAAGATGATGAATCTTATTTCATCTTCCCAGGAAAACATGTCTACCCAAAAATAATCATTACAAATGATGGAGACCCTAACATGGTCAAGATGACAGCAGACTATGAATTGTTGGACTTAATTTATCCAGGAAAAGATTTAAAAGAAATCGATAAATTTGATGATATCTTCCGAGGAGAAGTTTCAAAATTTGCCAAAGGAAGATCAATATATTTTAAATTTTACTCAATCAGTCCAGAAATTGATGGAATGATATATTATCCTGCAGAACATATTATTACAGTCGGATATGTAGGCCGAAATTTCCAGATTGAAGTAAGCCAAAATAGAAAGCCATTACCAAATATTAACAAATCATGGATGAGATCCCGAAGAGTACTAGGGATGAAAGTTCTCTATAATATGACAAAAAAATTATATGATAAAAAATTTCAATGCTTATGCCAATATGAAGGATGGACACTCATGACAAATAATGGAAAGGAAAAATCTTCAATTTTAAAAGAGTATATCCAAAAATTTGATATCCATCAAATTCATGGAAGTCCATCAACTATACAGGAATCATGTCAATTAAGAGAATACCCCACGTGCTATCCGAATGAAAAGAAAACAAAAATATAAAGAGATAAGATGTCTTACCACTATGCCATTAAAGAATCTTGTCAACTCCATATGAGGACAATAGAGGAAAATGAGATGTGAAAGAAAGGTGGACAGCTGGAAGAAATAATAGAACTACAATTATGTAGTGAATATATTGTTGTAATAATATAACTCCATTAGTGGAGTATGAGACAATGAATGATGTAAGAGACCAATAATCGAGTCTCATGTAATTGTATAAATAGAAGTCTTTGGGCTAAGATGAAGGCATAATGACTTAGAAAAACATTTGAGCTTTCAAATTGCGAGAAAAACACTTCTGTCTTTTGATATAATTTTTGTACCAATTTCAGAATATCAATAATATTTCATTTCTTTCATAGAAGAGTGAGTTTCTAAATTCTCATTCCCATAGATTCTTGATAAATCTAAGAAGAAACTTCTTTCTTATTTTAACAATAAAGACAGTTTTTTTAATCCAAGTTTAGGGATTTGTCTTTGGAAACGATATAGTGAAGGCAAGAAGCTGAAATAGCAAGGATCCCGTTAAGGGAAGAGGCCGTTGAAGGGAACAATTTGCACATTCAGAGCCTGAAGGTCACTCGATTCTAAGAATAAAGATCCAAATCAAAATTAAGGTAGAACTACTATTTCTTGTTAAATTTTGAAAGAATTTTCTTAAGATCTTAGAGAATCGTAGGGATTATAAATGTTTATGATTATTCATGATGTTTGGATTATTATCTACCATAATGTTTATATCATTGTTTTATAATGCTATGATAATTTTCATGATCATAGTATCCAATCATGCCATGATATACAGTTAAAGAATTAGACGATTTGTTAGAAAGGATATTTGAAAAAATAGAAAATATTAGATTCAAACTAGAAAATATAGAGAAAATGTCTGAGGAATATGATAAACTTATAAAAGAATACGAACAAAAGATAGTAGATTATGCTAATACATTATATCAAAGAATAGATTTATATATTAAAAGTCAGAATATAAGAAATACAGAACAAATCCAAAACTTATTTTAATATAGAATGACATGTCTTGCAATAAAGAAAACCATTTCATTAAGGGTAAAATGGACTTTTCTATGAAAATCTCAAATAGACTAAGTCAACAGGCTAGTTTGAAAAATCTCCCTCTATCATTAGGGGAAAAAAAAGATGGAAAATGACATTATGCCCTAAAGAGTAAAGACTAGTTTGAAGTTGCCAAAATTGTGATTTTTTTTCTTACCAGAATTTATCAGGGGCGGACCAGGAAATTTTTCCAGTGCGGGCGGACCAAGAAATTTTTCCAATATCGAAACCGTAGTTGTTGTGAAAAAGCTACATAACATGGCTACAGAAGGTGATGATTGAGGAAGAATTTAAAGCGGAAGTAACCTCAATTAGCAGGTCTAATCACAAAAATCTAGTTCAATTCATGAGCAATGGCTCTCTTGCAAAGTTTATGTTGAAAATTCAAGCCCAACTGGTACAAAAGACTGCAGATTGCATTTGCAACAATTTACTTGGTTTCAAAATTGTCCCCCAGACACTTGAAACCAACTGGGCCATCACTAGCGGTTCCAAATTTTTCCCCAAACACTTGAAACCCAGTTGGAGGAAATACGGTATTGGTTTCAAAATTTACTTGGTTCCAACTGGGTTTCAAAATTTTCCTCCAACACTTGGTTTCAAAATTTTCACCAACCGGCACCAGGCAACAACAGCAAGAACATGCTCCATAGAATTCATATAAGGTAAATAAAAACATTACCCTCATAATCCCTAACCGCACCCCCGCGAGTTGTGAAATTACAGGAGACATTTAGTTGTGGTTATTCACTTCCTATTTCTTCCCCTATAAATAACTAATAAGCGAGGTAGTTACCCAACAATACCCATTGCATATACTCTACACTCTACAACCAATAGCACTATAGCATATGCCAGATGAATGCTAATTGAAATTATAGAAAACTCACCTACCAGATGAACGCTGGATGCTGGGCGCCTAGGCCTGGTTCTGTAGTTCTGTGGTTCAGGGGACGTGCGAGTCTGCAACGGTGCGTGGATGCAATGGCCGGGCGTGGATGTAGGGGCTGAGGCAGTGGCAGATTCTCTATTGATATGGGAGTTATGGAATAATGTAATTGGAGCTAATTTGCAGGGTTGTATCATACATTTTTGGCCAATCACTTGTTTTCATTTTTTTTTTTTTTTGGTATTGGGTTGCTGAAAAAATTGGATGGCCCAAAGCCCAGTGCAGGCAGATGCCTGCACTGGGTCCGCCCATGGACTTCACTATCAGAAAATTCTATTATTGTGAACAAATAATTGTAAAGCACTGGATTGAATCTCATAGTCAACTCCAATCTAATATCATCGTTTTCAATATGATGAGGGCTCGATTTAAAGCTCGTACCTAGGCTCAGTAACGATTCCAGTGTTTCAACGGAGTAGGAGTCGTTACTAGGGACTCTCCTCAACTGATCCTCAAAAGCTTTGTAATTTTCGGCGCAATCCCATCCCATCTCACTTCATCTTTTTCTTTTCAGTGCTTCCATTTTTCTTTTCCTAATGGGTTCATTTAGCTAGCACTTGCGAAAAGTCTAGGAAGCCAAATCCACCAGAGACACCAAGAGGTTGAGTCCTCACATCCCAGCTAGGATTTGACTATGTAGTCGAGTTCGTTTGCACACCATCAATTGCAAAATTTCAATTCAAAATGCTATCAGTTCAAATTGGGCAGATGGTTTTAAAGTGTAATATTGGGAACGAGAAGAAGAAACGAGGAATTTGTAGTGAGGGATTGAAGAAGGTTTTAGAAGGGAAGAAGATGAAGTGGGGGTGGGGTGGAAAATAAAGTTTTAAAGGTTTGGGGATTGTGGATGGTATATAAAATAAATTTGGGTATAATTTGTAAAAGAATAAAAAGTTTAGATACTAAAATTGTAATTATCATTTTTTAATTTTGGCATTTTTAATGTTTTTAACGGCAAATTTGACATCATGGGGGGTTTTTAGTACAAAAAGTTTTAAATAGAAGGTTTTCTACAATTTTCAATATGTAGAGAGTATACGCAAATGGAAAACGTTTCTATAGGATTTTTTTGCTATTAATCCCTTTTTTTTTTTTTTTTGGTAAAATCCAACTAAAGGGACTCTCCGCTTAAACCACATGGCTATGAGATCTTCTGTGGCAGACTCGCAACGTCAACCCAACACCAATTTGTGTAAAAAAACGCTCTTCCAAATTTCCAATCTTACTTCAAATCTTGATATAATACTTTTCTTTTAATTTATGGCAATTTTCTTATTTTCTATTGTCTTTTATTTTGTACTTCAACACATTTTAATTTCTATTATATTCCTTTATTACTTAAATATTTAGTTTTAATTATATTTATTATAATTTAATTTATTAACATTTATAATAAATTGTAATCAAGTAATAGATAATAATTAATGAATGCATTTAAAAGTAAAATTACTTATTAAAATTCAGAAGTTACAATTGTGATAATTACAAATTAAGAAGAAATGGGAACTACAACAACATAAAATATTAAATACTAAAGTTAAAGTAAAATAAGAAAATAAAGGAAACACAACTTATTAGGTAGAATGGGTTGGAGATGATTAAGCCTCTATTTATTTCCCATTAATTCCTCATTTATAAAAGAAATCCAACCGCTAGTGGATCCTACCCAACTGCAACATTTGACTTACTCCTCACATATTTTCATTGGTAACAGTCACTTTTCAAAGGTAACGGTCACATTTTTTTTCTACTTTTACACAGAAATTGGGAAACAAACTGTAAATAAGATTATGCAAATGTTGCACTATTTTAGTAAAACGGATTGGAGACGGCCTTAATATAGGAATTTTAAAGTCATTTTGAATTGCAAATAGTAAGTTCAGATGTTCACAAATGAAGAAATATTTGGTTCTTTTTCAAATAGATCCTCAACAAGTCGGTGATATAGTTCACAGGGCCAAGCTGTTTTCAATTCAAAGGAAAACTTGGAACACAACTTAGAAGGAAGTTCACTCTTTTCCTATTTATATATTGATCATTCTACCTCGTTATCACAGATTTTGTTTTAATGTTATCTGATTGTATGGATCAGATTCTATTTTTTTTTTTTCTTGAAAGAAAGAATGACTTTAGAAGAACTTGGTCGGATTTTTCCTTTTACTATATCATGTGCATTCCTAAAGAATGATGAGACCTTGGTCGTTCAATCATTTTCTTTCATCGAAAACATATCGTAATAATCTTATTGAATATCTTGAGTCTATGCGAAAATGCTTTCTTGGAAATAATCCATATGCTTTTCAATTAGATCATGTGAGGACCGGTTTTCGTGAGAACTTTTCGGGCCTCATTGGAGAACTTGTCTCTTAAGCGAGGCTCTACTGGGTGGATGGTGAGCTTTATTATCTGCTAGACCTTAGGTGATGCATATTTGAAAGTTGCAATGGCAGAAGTTGTTGGATATTGTTGGACAAGCTTCACGAAACAAAATATCAGATTTACTAATTGAGTACTGGATATGCAGAATAGATATTGTATTAGTTAATTTTACTCAAGGCATGGGCACGCCTTACTAAATTAAAATTATGCCATAAGTGAAAGACTTACACCGTATTAGCCTTTAACAGGATATGCACTAGCAGATTCAATAATGTGTCAAATTGTAGTAAAGTATAACAAGTAATAAAATTTTAAGTAGAGATACAAAATATAAATTTGCATAAACGAGTGACAAAAAAAAAAAACTTTTAATCCGAGGCCTATGTTACATACAATTTCCTTAAAACGGATTCATTCTCTCACCGTCTGTTGAAAAATAAAAAAAAATGTAGCAAAACGTAAGCACTTCTAAGGGGTCAATTTGATCACACATTCGTGTACGCGGGTTGCGTCCGCACACAAGTTAAGGGTTTGAAGCCTATTTCGGTCCGTAATTTGCACCTCCCTTGCACGCACGTGGAGAGAGCCTCTATGCTACATATGATTATATTATTCTAAAGTGTAATATTTTATAAAGTGATTTTAGTTTTCATCCACTTCCTACGTGGGACAAACTTATTTTTGATTTTTCCACCAACATAAACTCCTTTCACATGACATACTTTGAACTTCAATTTCTCATTAACTCGAGTATCATTTTTTACAAGTAAGTATATGATTTCGATATACTCACAAAGGAAAACATAAATCAACTTTTATTTTTCAAAATAGTCAAACGAGTCCCGCTCAAAATTCGTGCCAAAGTCAGTCACAACTCAATTTTTTTCCAACAAAAGTATCAACCGCAAGTATGCTTGGAAAGCATCGGCATAAAATGATTTAACTCCATTTTCATAACTCAATGTACGATAATTTGTGCCACGTGTGAATTCGTATATAGTTGTATTTAATGTAATGATCGAAATCTTAACGAGTAATGGTTGAACAAATTGAAAACTAGCTTTTTAAAGTTGAGTGATAATCGAGAAGCGTTTAGAAATGCAATGATATTTCGCCGTGTTTAATTTGGTTAAAAATGGCCCGCGATTAAAAATTTGATAAAAATTGGGGACGAATCAACAATTAACTCCCCCACACGCCATCTTCTTTTCTCTCAAGAAAACTTAACCGACATCGATCTTCATTTCTTCAGTCTCTTCTTAATCGATTACCATACTCTCCCCCCGCCCACCCCCTCATCTCACACAAAAGAACTAAATATGGCGACGGAGCAGTCAGTTATGGCGGTGATTAGGGCGGCGCGACCGATTTTCCGGAATCCCCAGGATAAAGTGGCGTTTGCCGTCCATGCTTGTTTCCTCTCAGCCGGATACATTCTCCACTCAACCGGTCCCTCCGCCTTTGAAAACGACGTCCTCTCCTCCGCCTCCACCGGTAAGATGAATAATAAAAATAACACCGTTTAGTTATTTTGCTATTTTCTCTACATATTTTTACACCCTTGTACTACACGTTGGACTGTTTGCTTTTGTACATGTGAATTTGGTTAACTATTTTTCATTTTTGTTGGGTAGATGAGGTGGGATTTGAGAATTGGAACGAAGATGAAGATAATTATGCATTTGTATATTCTAATCCCGACAAGGGTTCACAGAAAGTTCTGGTGAAGTGTTTAGTAATGAATGATAAATTGCTTGTTGATGCTTTGAAAGAAGGTGATTCTGAACCTCTCCATCTTGAAATTAAGTAAGTTCAGTGCTCTCTCTTAGAAGGGAAAAATGTTTGTTTTGTTTTATTGAATTTGCTGTGTTTGAGTAATGGGTATTTTGATTTTGGAATTTATAGTGTTAGTGACTATGCCGAAGAGAATGCTACTTCAAATTACAGTTCACAGTTCAAGAATTTGAGGAAGCTGGTAGCAGATGTTAATAAAGAAGTCTTGGCTAAACTAGATGGTTCGGCTGCAAGTTCATCTGCTCAACCATCTAGGTGTTTTGTTTGTATTATTGTCATTGATTGTTCTAATTACTTCTAAATTGCTTCTAATACATGCATTGTGACTATCATCGAAATATTTTATTTCTTTGGCTCACATAAAAGCTGAAAGTACTAAACTATATCAAGTAAATAGCACA
This sequence comes from Fraxinus excelsior, assembly GCA_019097785.1. Lineage (NCBI taxonomy): Eukaryota > Viridiplantae > Streptophyta > Magnoliopsida > Lamiales > Oleaceae > Fraxinus > Fraxinus excelsior. Next base: position 5,070,400 of record CM032643.1, on the reverse strand, counting down.
TGTTCAGATGGTTTTGGTGAATGTATTCAATATTTCAACTTTGTTTATATTGATTTTCGGAGTTCTGTTTGCAGTTCTGATGATGGGTTGAGAGACGATAGAGACCGATCTAGGATGGGAGTTACTGACCCCAGCAATCCTTATGTTTTTCCTCATCCTTCAGGGTATTTTTTAATTGCATAATGATGAATTTCGTTTGATTTATAAGCCACGTGTGTATAAATTTGTGTCCTTTCTTTTTTCCTTTCGTATGAGGAGATTTAGATAAGCTTGTAATGCTGTACAATTAAAGCTTGGTCTATTTCATAAATATCTGCTGTTGCCTGAAGCTATATAACATTAGTTTGATTAGAATAATATTGTTTATAGTAGTTGATCAAATTCATATTCAATTGTTTAGTTTTATTTTTTAAAGACAATGGCAGGAAGCAGCCTTCATGATATACCTGATAAATATTTATTTCCTATTTTGCTTTTGCATTCTGGATCTGCCTCTGCAATTTATTGACTTCTCAAGAGAAGAATAGGGAAATAGATGGCATATCATTTCTTGGTATCTAGAGGTGCCAAAGTCAGGGTACTACAAAGCATGATAAGGGTTGGGTTGGGTTGCAAGGATTTTATGCTTTTGGTCTGTAACTTGGTAGAGGTTAACTCTTGTCTAGTCTTTTGTTGAGAGTTTAATCTGATGTTGGAAGCATTTTCTGGGACGCATCATCAAAATAGAATGTTTTGCTGCCAAGACATCTATAATTCTACTGTGCAAAAAATGAATCCTGAGTTTTAGGGTGTGTTTGATGGATATTATTTTGGAAGAATGTATTTTTGAATAGTAAATTGATGGAGAATGTGTGGTTGAAAAAGAAGGAAAAATTATTGATGTGATGGAAAATATTATTTTATTGAAAAATGTATGCTTGAAAATGAGTAGAAGAATGAGAATGAGAAATTTAATGTGGCTCAAACAGGGGCCTAATTAGTTTTGGCTGCACATTTTTTATGCTTTTGGAATAACTATGACTCTGATCTATAACCTTTTTGAAGAATTGTTAACATCTCGTTCATATATCTAATGATTATGCTCATCTATCACGAAGTTAATCTTCCTCTCTTTTCTCTCTCTGCTAATATAGACTGATTGTTCCTCCGCTTCCTGGTTCTGGCAGCAGTGATCTCTTTCCTGGGCTTGGTGCTGGAATGTATCCAACAAGGTTTCATAGCTTCCATATATTGTGATTCATAATATGATTGTTTTTCATTTATGTCAATGCATTTGAGGAGTTGTTGATTGTTATATTTGATTTTTAACTTTTGGTAGGGGTGATTTTGGTGGTGGAGGAAGCATGCTCATAGGTTCGTAAGTTGTTTTGTTTCATACCTGTTTGACAATTACAACAGCAACACTTGTTTAGGTTTGTAATTTCTTATGTTCATATGCAGGGCCACATGATCCCCGATTTTTTGGAGGAAATAGAGATGGTGTGCCTGGTTTGCCAGGAGGTCAACCGTGAGCTCTCTCTCTCTCTCTCTCTCTCTCTCTCTCTCTCTCATGTATGTATGTATGTAGTATTTATGTATATATGTGCTTGTTTGCATCCTCGTGCGTGTTCAGTATTTTCTTAAATTTCTCGTGTCGCCGGTTGTTGATTAATCTATTGATGCAGAGGTGTTCCACCTGGTGCCCGTTTTGATCCTTTTGGCCCCCCTGATGTTCCAGGTTTTGAGCCCGGTCGTTTTGTTAGGTATGCTGACACGTATTCGATTTCTTCGTAAATTTATATTGTCAGTCAAGAGTATAATACAATTTTATTGGTTCAATGAGTTCTAGACAGGCACTGTGTGAAGTCAGTAGTTCTGTTACTTTTAGTGCATTCCCAGTTTCCATCCTGTCGGGGCAATCATCACATCTTGATTGTGTTGCATGCTACCAAATGCCCGTTTTGATCTTTTTCTCAATTTCACTAAGGGCGTGTTTGATACGCCACGAATTCTAGGGAAAATGGAATTCGTTTTCCATTTTCCCACTTTTCAGCCGTTTGATGCGTCTTCTTTTCCAGGGAATCCATTTCCACCTATTTTCTAGGTACAATCATTTGATGCACAAAAGCTTGATTTTGTTTTCCCACCTAATAGGTGGGAAAACATTTTCCACCTTTTTTTTTTTTTTTTTTAAAGCAATGGCAACAAATTCTATTAACTATTGCAAAAAGAATTTTCACTTTTGTTGACAATTTCTATACAAAACAAAGTCAAACGAATATGATTTTTTTTTCTAATTGTTTAAATTTTTTTTTTTTTACTTTTTGGTAATTAGAACAAATTCTAGACTCAGTGGTAGAAAATATTATCATTTTAATGGACAATTTCTATAAAAAAATGAAATCAAACGGACACCAAACTTTCAACATTTTCCAGGTGGAAAATTATACCAATCAAACACACTTAATTACAATTCCCAGTAAAACAAATTCTAAGCATTTCAATTCCCAGTAAAACATTTTCTTTCCATCCATTTTCCACATTTGCAATCAAACGGACCCTAATTCAAATTGAAGTGTGTAGTAGATGTCATGCGATGTACACATGCTCAGCATCCAATACTTCCACTTAATTAACACATCGGCCACAAAGTATCATATTATCTTTTTGCTTGGTGTGAATTCTATAAGCTCATTTTGAACCTGTTTTTAGTGAATTATTGGCTGTTACAGTAACTATGTACAATTCTTGGTGAGGGCGACTTTGTCATCATTCAATATTGTCAATATTACTTGGTTCAAGTTGGCGACTTTTGCCACTGAGCTTGTTTTGTAATCTTAAATTTCATCCTTCAAGCTTCTTAATCATTGAATAAGAAACAATTCCTTTACAGGATTCTTGAAAACTTAGTATTCTTGTTCGTCATAATATCTGATCAAACAAGACATTTTTGTTATATTGGATAAAGGTCTTGGTCTTCCATGCCTTTATCTACAACATTGGCCAACCCTGAAACATGAGGTTTTTATGGTGTCACCAAAAGAGCGCTTAGGGAGTTGCTTTGGTGCATTCTTTTAATTTGTTTTTAACGCTAAAATTCTGTGCAGAAACCCAAGGAGGCCTGGTCCTGGGACACATCCAGATCTGGAGCATTTTGGCAGCGACTCGGATTTTATTTAAACTTGTTCTTAGGAAGAGACGTGTGTTTCGCATTCACCTCTAATTTTCTCTCGTGGTCGAATAGAGGATTATGAATTTCTAAACTATGTATAATGGCTGATTTCTTGCATATATGTTTTAGTTCTCTCTTTAATAAATGCAAGTTTGTGTTGCCCTGGAGGGCCATAGTCGTTTTCCCAATCGAGAAGTGCTGCAAGTACATAATGTTACACATAAAGGTGTTCATAATTATATGTAGTACTGGATCCAACATTTAATTCAAATTTCACACTTTCACATCAACAAGAAGATTTTGTCCACATCACATTATGGACATCATTATGTACCCAAATTATGTACACATAGAATTTTCCAGGATCCAACATTTAATTCAAATTTCACACTTTCACATCAACAACAGGATTTTGTCCACATCACATTATGGACATCATTATGTACTCAAATTATGTATACATAGAATTTTCCTTCCCAATTTAACTTTTGTACTCTGGGAAGTTGGGTTAAAAAATGGAAAAATCTGGAAGATTATCCGGACATCTGTACATAGAAGGTGGCTCCTACAAGAAACATTATTTTAGTAAATTTGCACAAATGGAAGCTGCCAATGAAAAAGGAATAGTCGACGTCGGTATTCTTTTCTAGAAGGCCAAATTTGTAAGCTTCAATTCAAATGGAACATTCCATTGATTCTGCCTAAACAAAGACCAAATCTTACACTATAATATAAAAACACAAGAAACTGCCAACCATCCACCACATCGATCGCTACAAATTTTCATTAAACGTTCGAATTGGAGCACGACAGACATGGGTTTATTTAAGCCTTGTCTATATTTTGTGATGATGTTTGTTATATTCAGTTTTGCATCTCAAGAAACTACAAGAGCAGAAGCTAGGCAACTTCCCTTGCCACCTCAGCAAAGTAAAAATCCATACTCTTGTCCTTGTTTTTGTTTTCTGTAATATTTCAAATTCTTTTTCTACTTTAATACTGTTTATCATCGTCTAATTCATAATTTTACGGGTTCATTTAGAATACTCAAAGATTTTTGGAACTCTTGGAGTGGTTTGTCAGTGCTGTGATGGTTCTGCTGCTGGTTCTGCCGCTGGAGGAGAATGTAAAGATACGTGGGTTGGATCTTGCTCCAACCTCCACTGTTTTCCATGGAAATTTCATTAGCCTGTGTACATGTATTATGTATAGACATCTTTCCATTCATTTTAACACTGATATATACAGAAATGTGTAGGATCATTCTTTACATTTTTTTTTTCTTTTTGTTAAATTTTCAATCGAGAAATCCATGAGTCGGGATTGTGTTATACGGCTGAAAGGACTGATTGAAGGCAAAATATAAAAATAAAATAAAAATACAACAAGAGCAGCAGCAACTGGTCTGATGAACATAAGGGTGATTGTTTAGGCTGAGAATATGGGTGGAAATTTCTAATGGGGATACAACAATTAGTCAACAAAAATAAGCTTTTGTCTAGTTGTCTCTCTCTCCAATTAAGTAAATCTTAATTCAAGCTTCTAGAAGGCATGCCCATAGTCAATGATCGATTGAACATAAATACTGTACTGGCATTCAATTTAAAAAATTTATAAAGAAAAACATACAGCTGCTTTTATTATGAGCAGTAATCACTACCAAAAACAGCAATTATTGGCTTCTTACATAACTTCTGTCCACTCCAATGTTTCTTGATCCATTCAAGGTAGTGTGTAAGCTGGAGTTAATTGTTTGAACACTTAACGTCGCATTTCACTCGCTCTACTTCAATTTGTACCACATTACTCATTGAACTTTATAAAGTTGCACTCCTTTACTCATTAAAAAACATTTGTTACTAAACATTGCCTACTTGGAAAATGGAATTCACATCTGTCACTTAAATCCCTCCAACAAAAAAATGAAATGCCATCTCATTACTCTCAAACATTCCACACCCTTCTCAATTGAAATCGTGAAAATCAAACCCTTATTTCTCAAACACTACGCTCACAATTGCCGCTTCCATTTTTGAAATTCCCCTAATTGGTTAAAGGCGATGACGAGGGTTGGGAAAGAGTGGAGGAAGGAGAAGCGGTTGATGAGGAGTAGAAGAAACTTAAGAAAGATGCTACCAGGAAGAAAGGTGTTTCTGGAGGTTCATGGAATAACCATGATGAGCATTCTCAAATACCTTTAGCATCTCTCTATCAAAGACAAAAGTTAAATGCTATGAAGTTGATATTGCACATTTTAGTTGCCCTAGAAACCAAAGTCAGTTTTCATCATTTTCGACTATTGCAAATTCAACAAGGAAGGAACTGTCATTTGCATCAACTACAGTAACTGTTAACTAACTTTCTTGGTGCTTCGATATCAGAGAAATAGCATCCAAAAAGAAAAAAAAAGATTCAGGATTTGGTGGTAGGGTTTACAAAGGATTGGGCTTTCAGTTTTGGGGGAGAAAGGTTTGATTTCACGCTTTCATCCTTGGTTTGGCTGAGTATTTGGGGAGTGTTAAGGAGTGATAATGTGGCATTTCATTTCTGAGATGGAGAGAGTTAACTGGCCAAGTGTGTATTCCGTTAGCCACGTAAGCAAGAATTATTAACAGATTTTATATGGTGAGCAATGGAATGCAATTGCAAAAAGTTCAGTAAGTAATGCGATGCAAATGTAAGTACAATGAATAAAATGTGACATTACCCAAGGTTCGGTGTGTATTCAAACAATTAACTCGTGCATGCTGCAATGAAAATAATTAAGATTCAGAATTCAAATATTTAAGAGACACTGTGCATAAAAAAAATTTAAAACATTGTTTATGGTAGCTAGCCAATGGACGATTATAATGTTTGAATTATTCAACACTAGACAATATTTATCAAAAGAAAAGTTAGAATTCAATTTAATAATGCTTGCTCAACGTATCACGTACTCATTTTTGATATAATGGATTTTCTTCTTCTCTGACCGTGATTTTTCCATCTAGATTTTTCACATAAATTTGTGTGTTCTTATGACTTTTTATTTGGTGACAATACATCCATCCCTAACTGTGGGCGTCGTCAATCTAAGCATCTTGACTTCTTGAATTCTTACCCGTTCAAGTGGAGAATCAGCTTATAAGAATAGTATTACAGCTAACTAATTGATATATTAGGAGTTTTTCCAAGTATATCAAAATTACATTATCCGTTACAAATTATACTAAGAAAAGTATAAGTTTGAAAAATAAACAAATTATTAAAACTATAACTCTATGACTTATTGTAACTTAACATAGCATGATCGTAAAGGTATTAAGTCAGTTTTTATTGTGATATTGACTCTTTGAATCCTATTCGGTCGATGTTTTGGCCCACTAACTTAATTTTGTTGACTTCAATTCATTAAAATTTAGGTCTCGAGCTCACCAAGTTTGTTGATTTTATTCTTTTAAATTTAATTTTCACGCGCTTCGCACGTGATGACGTATGTTTGGGAAAATATAATTTTTAGATGCAATTTCTCTTTTGTTAAACAAATTATTTACTATTTCTAAGCACTGAATGTATTATTGATAATTGGTACTCCATTTTCTAGTTTTTTATTATTCCTTTTTCTATTCTGAAACCATTTTAAATTGTTTTTCCAACCCTTAGGCTGCAAACAGCGAAAGTTTCTTAAATGGCAAAAAGATAAGGCTGTGGAATCGAACCCAGGTCACCCGCATGACATGCGGGGATGCTCAACACTATACCAGGACGACTGGTTCAGAGTGTTAATTTTATAAAATAATATTAACGGAAAGTTTCTAAAATTTCAATAAAAGGAAAAAGAAGCGCCGTTGCCGGGGATCGAACCCGGGTCACCCGCGTGACAGGCGGGAATACTTACCACTATACTACAACGACTTCTTGAAGTAGATTTTGATATGTTAAATTTAAATTTAGGAGATGTATAGTTTGTAAAACTGGGAATGCCAGAAGCCGTGATAAAGGAAAAGGTTTGCAGGCTCCTCATCTTTTTCATTTATGATTGCATTATTAGATGAAAATAATTGGAATCCCTTTCTTCAGTATTGTTTATTCTGTTCAACTCGAACCCTTCTTTTTTCGTTAGGTTGTGAATAGTCCACACTCCAAAATGAGCTCAAGTAGAAAGGATTAATTCATTTGTCGAGGCAAGGATCTAAGACTAATGCCTTTTTTTTTTTTCCTCTCAAGATAGAGTCAGCTCAATAGCTGCAACCTCAAAAACGGGATTGTGTATTGGGAATACATAGCACTCAGCTTATGACAATATTGATACATGAATTAAATATGTAGCCTTGGAAATTTAAAAAAGAAGAAGATACATGAAGGAATGAAAATGGTCTAATTTGTTCATTCTTCCCCAACTGAGTGGTGTATCTGTGAACTACCAGCCTCTTTAAACCTGCAATATTCAACTGAAGGAGATGTTGATGTTTCCCGAGTTGTACTCGAAAAGGAATCTGATCTTCCAAGGTTGCTCAATTCCTTCCCTTTTGAATCAATGCTCAGATAATCTGTCAAAACCTTTTTGACGCCAAACCCGCGAAGGGAAAGCTTGTTGCTTTCTATGTATGGAGACCTATCTCCATTTGCAGGACTTATGTGCCGTGCAGGTGAGAAGCTCGGCGTTGCAAAAGCTGTTTTGTAAGGCGTGCTGGACAGGACTGGGAGTCGAATGCCAACACTCTTATGAGCGATCATCCCGATGTTTGAGACTGGTAAGAGCTTATCTGAATGTTTGGTCAAGTCGTCCACATAGAGTAGGTGATCTATACGCGACACAATATTGAATGCTAGGCTCTCCAGAACTCTTGAGTAGCTCTCTAAAATGGATTTGCCGACATCCTAAAGGATGACATGTATTAATAATGGTAGATGGCTTAACTTTAAATAAGAGGCGTTTAAAGAAAGAAATCCACCAAATAATGAGACGAGGCTTCAGGTTTTAAGTAAAACCTTATTATATTGGATTTTGCTCATATCCAGAGAGGTCTGAGGGAGACCAGGAAATCGTTGCTTCAAGCATAGAAGCAGGCTTTCAGCTCTGCCTGCAAGCAATTCTCTCTTATCTGCATCAACCACAAAATCCTTGACCATTCCCCACGATGACTTTGAATTGGATCGTTGTGCCTTTTGTAATGGTTTTGAGTTTGATCTTCTGTGCCACACATGGATTGAGGCCTCGACCCTGTTTGCAATTTCTTGAGCATGATGCTCAGAAGACAAATCAAGACAGTCGAGCAAACATTCTGGTGAAAACTGATCTGAATTAATGTAGCGATAAATAAGATCCCCCAAACTAGCTTTTCCATTCTGCCACCATAACAACCACCACAATGATGGAGAATGAGTAAATAACCTGCTCTTTTGAGCACATAACAATAGACTTTCATGTTTCTGAGCATGACTGGCAGTGCTTAAATCTAAGTCAATCTTGTTAAAAAGTTGTTTTTGCCAAACATGATTTTCAAAGTTATCGTATTTTACTAATAAAACTTAACTTTCTAGATAAGTAACTCTTAGGCACAGCCAAACATGCTCTGAGTGCCTCAGTACCTTAGGAAGAGCTTCCAGATATGCATCAGGAATATCCATTTCAGCTAAAGCAGAAGTGTTGATAGCCAATGCAGCTTTAAGGATTTGGTTTGTGCAATCACGACTGTGCTGTAGCCTCTTTCTTGCTTCTTCACTGAGGCCACCAGTTGGCACACGAGGAACCGGAAGCCACCATTTTTCCTCTTGATGGGGTAGTGGCATGCGGAAAGAGGATGCTCCATCAGCTTCTGGGGCTGAAATACCATGGTCGACATACCAGAACTCTGAATTTTCGAAGCTGTCTAATATTTCCTATAAAACAATGCTGAAATTTAGAATAAATGTTATATTGTACAGGTAATCAATCAAGAAGAAAAGACAAGCATCTTACAAGTAGCATATTGTCTAATTTCCGTAAAGCTGGCAGGTTGATGTATAGATCTGACCGGGGTCGGGAAGTCATGATCTGAATCAAAGCATTGACATAAACATGTTACAAATTCCTAACGCTAACAAAAACAAAGCTATCTTTTTCATTAGCCATATAAACCAAATGCATAATACCAATACATCTTAATTGGGTGTATACTTGCAAACCTCAAGCAATTGATGTAATAGACAATAAGGCAAAAAGATATTGAATTTAATTGTTCCAAGTTTATTAAGATACCTCGAGCTTGCTTCCATCTGGAAATGTCTGCCAAGAAGGTATCAATTCAACAACATGATCGCTAACACAAAGAAGCCACTCCATTTCCCTTCTCCACATCAGTTTCTTCTCAGTTGGTAAAGGTTCCAATCTCCAAATTTGCCCAAAAATTGTAGCTAATAAAACCAATAAAGCACATGTTGCACACACTGATCATAATCGAATTCATTCCAATCTCAAATTAAGCAAACATGTCTACTAATCGATATTAATTAAGTGTTTAAGTAGCATACCACAAAGATTAGTAATAGCATTTGATATAGCCAGAGCAGTACAAACCCCATTTCCACAACCAGACATATCTTCCCCAAGCAGTAATTTTGAAAATCTTTCTTTCATCATCTCAACTTCTACACAGCGCGAAAATTCAAGGAATTATATTAATCAATAGAAATATATGATCATATAAAACACAAGCAAACACATTACTAATATAAATAACAAAAGAAAGATATGAATAATTAGTACCTGACATAGATGACCCTTGCTTCTCTAATTTTCTGTTATCCAAATGGGGTTTCTCAACCTCTTCAGAAACATCAGACTTGACACAATGTGGCCTCTCGTTCTTCTGCATTAACCAACCCATTGAAGGGGGTGAAGAAGAATCCTCAGAACTACTGTTCTCATCATTCCTAGTAATTTCAGAAGCCAGAAAATCAGAACTTGAACTACTCTCTCTAATCTCCTCTTCATTCAGATCCAAAAAGGCACCAATTTTACTCCTATTCTCGCTAAACCCAACATTTCCCTTTTCTACTATTTCACTATGCATTACCAAACCCTCCATTGCAGCCTCAAAATAACTGGGAGAAGCACAGTACACAGAGTTATTCACTACCATACCATCAAAATGGAATCTTTTACTGGAAACCCCATTTGCCACTTTGGCTCTATTTTTCAAGATTCTAATAGATTTTGAAGCCCAAAACGACAGTGTAGAAATTGGGTCCGAATCTCTTGAACCTGTAGTCTGCTTCAGAAGTGAAAAAGGCTTGAGCTTTGGCCGGTGCTGTACAGTGGCCTCTCTTCCTTCTTGGTTTGAAAGAGTTCTATCCATAAGGAATTACCTTCAATTTCTACCTCAACCATGTCTGGTTCTAAAAGTAAAAACAAAAGGCAAGAAATGTGGTCTGGATTTGTGGAAATGGCAATAATTATTCAAGACTAGTTGCTCAAGCACTGAAGAAAGATGAATGATGGACGTGTGTGGTAAATGCAATAAAGAGGTTTGTATCACAATGATATGTAGACAAAGAAACGGGGTGAGGCTCCTCCCTGCTGGGCTTTGCTTAAACCAGGCGCTTTCACTATGTTTGGCTTTGCTTAAACAAGGGCTCTCGCATAATTATTACTCGCTAAAGGATTGATTAAAATAAGAAGATAGTAGTAATTGCAAAAGTTTTATAATATGAGTTGTCTTCTTGAGTGTTGAGAGGACAGGTCAATGGAGTCTTCTAAGGGATGAATTTACCTTTTATATATATATATATATATTTTTTTTTTTAAATTTCGATGATTATTGGTAGTCTTGATATATAAATCAGAAATGGATTTTAGCATAACAAAAACTTTTTTTGTGCAAAATTTATACAAGGACAATAATGCCAATAGTAAAAGTTCATAGCCAATCTTAATTTTACTAAAATGAAATCTTTGTCAAATGATTTATACTGAGGAATGAAAATTAACTTTAGCAGCCTATGTTTCGTTGATGAGCCTAAACAAAAAATGTAATATGAGGCCAAGATAATGTGCAGCGTGACAATTTATGTCCACTGGCTCCTTAGCAGCCAATGCCATAGTTGAATGGCAATGAGGACAACCCAAGGGATATAAGAATCCTAACAGATGATAAAATAAGGTAGTCTCAACAGAAAATATTTTAAAAAAAAAAAAGAACACTCTAAAAATTTATTTTTGAACAGTATTTATATAATAATGGGGACGTGTGAGACATTATTCATATTTACACAAACATGCGAGGAAGGACACAACTGAGAGGTTGTGAAGGTCAGGCGAGGTGTGGGTAGTTTGGTGTTCTATTTCGAAGTTTGGATATAATAGTTGCATATTGAATTGAATAAAATTAAAGTAAGGGAAAGAGAAAAAAGAAAAAAAGTAACTTAACCACCCACCAAACCTCGAGTTTGGGGCCTTCACCTCGGAGTTTTCTCCACTCTACCAAAAAGTTGTAAAAACTGATAAATACAAATGGACCATGAATGATTTTAAAAGAAACATGATGGCAGGCTTAAAATTATTATCTAAGTGATTTTTACTTGGACCACTTTGTTGGTTAAGATTTCATGATAATCAAATGAAATTTCTTGCATTTAATTCCAACAGCAATTTGTATTTGCTAACTTTCCTTTTAAGGTTTTTATTTAGTCCTTACCAATTACTCATCTTGGTCATAATGCCGGTTGTTCCGCCTCAACAAATACAATATTGACAATTATCTACCAACAACTTGAACAGGATGCACATATTTGAGCCTGAAATTCATTTTTCATTTTCGATCGTACATTTCATCGGACTCGTAAAATTTATCAACTTTTCAACAATGCATTTTTAAACTTTTATCAAAATCTATTAAAAAATCAAATTTTAGCTAAATCGATCATGAGCATTATATTGTTCAATTAATGATCAATTTGTATTTTGGGTGTGTTCCTTTTAACCCAATGAAGCTTGATGCCGATTGTTGATTTTGTTGAACATGGACAAAGAATATTAGCGCTCAAACGTAGAATAAATTTCGATTTCTATTACTCTACGTAATAAGAGATTAGGTGTTTAACCAACAATGTCAGGTGTAGATTGAATTTGATTTTATATCAAAGACTTGACATGTACAGAATATCACAAGTATACAACGATATATGCTCTAACGGGGAGAGAAATTTATTTTTAGTTTTATGTTTCATGTATTTGAATAGAAACATGACAGAGGGAAGGAGGAACTTGGTTTCAAAAATCAAAAACCGTTGCCAAAGTGTTGACACTTTCATTTGGAGGGATGCATATACAAATTTCTTGGACAAATTTAAGAGTATATTCCAAAGAGAATAACCTTTATTGGGCATCCCATGGTGACTTCCCAATGCAGTTTCAAAAATTTGGGCTAAGCTTAAAAGTTTTATTTCTGATTAATTTTAAAGAAGTTACTTATTATTATAATGGTGAGGAAATAAAAATGTATTAGCAGTAATTTAAACTTACCCAGACATGTTTTTTTACAGAGGTAACACTCGAGTCAAAGAGGTGTTTAAGATATTTGTTCGTTTGTACCATAAACAACTCCTCCGAACTTCTCAAATCGCGTACATAATACTTGTGACCTTATGCCTCGAAGTAGTTAAGGTTGCGACCCTTACAACATAATTTGTAGTTCGTGTAATTTTAGTAAATCGACTACTTTAAAAGAATTTGAATATCGTGAAAAGTGTTTTGATAAAAGAGAACTCCAACTCTCTTTTTATGGGAGAATTGGAAACTCGATTATTTTAAGATTTGTTTTTTTTCCTCTTCCGTTGACTATTGTCCTATGCAATGACAGCAAGCCCATAGATTGTTTATCCATCGAGAAAACAAAACTTTCGAAAGTATTCTCTATTGTCCTATGCACATGTTTTTTTTTCCGGTAAATTCACCGTTGTCTTTATTTATTCATTTGTGATATTGATTTTCTATGTATTTCACTCTAGGTAAACTTTAACACGTATCAACTTTTGATTTACTTTGCTTAGAATTTTATCGACAATGAATGTCAATTTGTGAGGACGTGTAACATATACCTAATAACCACATTTTATTAATTATAAAGTGTGTCTTCAAAACCCTTCGACTAAGCATGGCAAAGGCTTAAGATAAGAAATCAGGAAAATATTGATTCAGAATTAACAATTAATTTAATGAAAACCCTCAAATTTTATAAATTAAATTCCTCAGCAGGCGCCATATATATGGCCCCGTTTGAACCATATTTTTTCCTCTCTAAAATGAAAAATATGACCGTTATCCATCACATCAACATTTAAATTCAAATTTTCTATCTCTTGTGTGGACCCCAATAACGGCTATATTTTTCATTCTCATTTTCAAAAAAGTTGGCTCAAACAGGGGCTATATATATATATATATATATATATATATATATATATATATATTCAATTAAATGAATTTCGCTCAATTATATCTCAATCCGCTCCTAAAATTATGTAAATGGTAATTATATTTACACCACAATTTTTGTTAATTTGTGACGGATGTTCTTAACCTTTTGTCATTTTTGTGTATATATCTCCACACTTTCTCTTCAATCTTCTATTGATTTGTACACCAAATATGACCATATATTCGTTTTCTCTTACTACATTTTTATTCAATTCCATGGCCATGCAATCCATTTCTTTGAAGAAATCCTCGTTGTCGTTGATGCTTTTGCAAAAAGGTTTTTTAACATTTGTGGTATACATAAGAATGAAATAGAGAAATAATGAGTGTAGTAATTATTTATGACATTTTACTTATAACCATATTATTAAAAAAAATAAAAAAAATTTAAAGCATGGTGCAAAAAACATAAATCACCCAAAAACAACATATTCAGAAATACATCTCTGAATAAATAACTAAGCCCATATTTGTTCTGCATTTTTAACTAATTTGTATGAGAATTGTGACCGTTGCACAGTGAGCCTAGCAGACATTTTTGACCTTTTTGTGTGATAATGGGGCTCAATGGTTTGAATAAAACGGTCACAAAATTACTACTAGTTGATGGAAAATGTAGAACAAACACGGGCTAAAACATGTAACCAGAAACAATTCATCTAATAAATAATATCTCATCCATAAATCACAGCCTCCAATTTATTTCTCATTTGATTTCCCAACACAGTAGGTAAAAAAAAAAAACAGAACTCAAAATTACAGAAAGAAATCTCTATTTATTTATTAAAGAGGATGGCTATTTTAAATATAAATAAATATTATTTATTATTCAGCGCTTGTGAAAATCTGGATCCTTGACTATGGTAACAGGGCAAGCTGCATTTGTGATCACATAGTTGGTTACACTCCCCAAGATTATCCTGTGCAGTAACATCACACCAAAAATTAGTGTCAACAATCAAGGGACTTGTTAGAACTAGAATTCACTCTGTTATCTTGATTTGGTTTGATTATTACCTTTTGAGGGTGCTAAGGCCTCTGCTGCCCATCACCAAAGAATCCAACTTCAAATCTTCAATGGCGTCACAGAGTTTCTCTCTGGCGTCTCCCCAGTAAAGCTTGGTCACGATGTTTATCTATTAATCAATCAATTTCTCATTCATTATTACTAACCAATTCGTTTGGATCTTGATTTTGAATTCGAAACAAGTAAAGTTCATGTTCAAGTGAAGCTCCAAAGAAATAAGTTACCTCCTTTTGTCTAGCAGCAGTGTCGAGCATATCCAGAACTTCAATATCAGTCTGGATATCATACTTCTTCATGATTTCAGGCACACGAAACTCCGCTAAGGGAATCAGAGCTGTAAATAAACCCACAAAAACAAAATCCCAGATGAATAGAATCATTTTATCAGAAAATATCCCATAAATTAAATTAACAGAAAAGAGTAACATACGTGAACCAGATTTGGACCATAGTTGATTGCTGGATACATGGGATTTGATGTGAATGATGTAAAAGGTGTCGCCTTTATCAGCCAGATTGTCAATAGCCCATTGCAATGCCATTTTGCTGCTCTTTGAGAAGTCCATCGCAACCCCGATTTTCCTGTCTTTGCACATTTTTGTTAACGTTTAATTTCTCGAGTTTGTTCTTCAGAAGAGATATATATATAAGTTATTGCGTGTGGGAATTGAAAGTGAAAAAGATCAGATGCTTGCACGGGAAGATGGCATCTCTCTCACTTTATAGCGTAGAATTGAGGCTTTGGCGTGTGTGTTTGATGATTATGCCCTTTTACTGTTGGGATGGCATGTCTATGTTTAGCATACGATTGATTCCATTAAAATAATAATTCATTTCTCTCTTTAATTATAAGTCACATATTTTTTAATAAAAAAATATTACATGTAACGAACTCGAGCATATGCCCATTTTGTGGAACACACCCTTTATTCCTCGGGATAAGCGCGTGGTGCTCGAGCATATGCACCATTAGTTTTGATTGATTTGATGACAACTGTCCTCGAGATTTGTCCTCGAGGATATATGACCCCAGATATTGTTGCATCCTCGAGCCTTTTCCTTGGCTCAAAGGTTCTCTTAGACATAGGGCCGACTTTACTCTCTAGGAATTCTAGGTCTATCCAAATACCTCATGTTAGGATTCCTATGCAAATGAGTCTACATTAATGAGCGTTATAGTCAAACTGTGACTAGATCCACAGTTGTAGAAGGGAATAATTCAAAAATCAGGTGTTAACTTTGACACAATTCATTTTTCAGGTGTCAAGTTTCAAAATGCAAAATTCAGGTATTTATTTATTAATTAAAAATATTTTTATTAATTAATTATTAAATAATATAATTAACTCTCCCCACCTCCACCACCCCCTACCATTCCGGGGACTATTCCGGCCACCGTTTCGACCACCACTCTTCTCCGACAACCGTTCCGGCGACGGCTCCGATTCCGACAATTATTCTGGCGGTCACAGTTCAAAAATTTTATTGGTCACAGGTCACATATTTCAAAATTAGTTGGTCACATATCAAAATTTATAAGTCACAAGTCACAGATTTCCAAATTAATAGGTCACAGATTTTTTCACGGTCACATATTCTATAATTTTTAGGTCACAAATAACAAAATGATTGGTCACATATTATAGAATTTGAAGGTCACAGATTATATTCAAAACAAGCTTCATAATTGCATAGAAGGATTGCAAATAATATCTTTCTCATTTATTAACATCAAGAATCAATTAAGAACCTGTAAAAAGAATGAATATTGAAAGTCAAGAGGCACTCAAGAAAATTTTCCTTTTTAAGGTTCTTTTGAAATGAAGAACTCACTGTGATTCACAGCAGCTGAGTCGAGGCGCTGCTTGACGCTGCTGGGGAGGGGGAGGGGGAGGGAAAGGCGCGGACGGGGAAGGGGGGAAGAGAAATGGTTGGGTGGGGTGGGGAAGAGAGAGAGTTGAGATAGATTAGGGTTTTAATAGATTTGAGGTTTTGATATATAAAATAAAATACCTGATTTTTGAACAATTAAACTTTCACCCTGATTTTTGAATTGATGTAAACTTTACACCTGATTTTTATAATTATCCCGTTGTAGAACAATACACATCTCAAGTAGAACTCCAAGTCCAACCAAGAATGGGCTGCCTACCTTTATAAATACAAGACTCCAATTTATTATTCAGTTACGTTTTTACATATAATTTCAACACTCAAACTTTTTGCATATTCTTTCTCTGACTTAAGCATCGGAGGTGTTTAGGATTTTAGGGTACCGAAAAGTCACGTTCGTGCTCATTCTCTGTCGTTAAGCTCGGAACTCAATAGGTGCGATTTTTTGTAGCATCAATTTCATTAAAATTATAATTCATTTTTCTATTTAATTAGAAGTCACATATTTTTCAATAAAATAATGTTACACAATCTCAAAATTTTCTTTTTGAATCACACATTTAAAAAAAAAAACACTATTCGAACCATTAAAATTTCAAATAATGGGAGCCAAACAGAGGCTTATTTAGTTCCGTTAAAATTTGGCTTTTGAAGAAATGATTAGTACTTGTGAATCTTATATATAATAAATGTTTAATTTTATCTCAAAGAACTCACAAAATTAAGGTCATGTTTGGAGGAGCTAAAAAAATAAAAATTTAGTATATTTTGATTAAAGATAATGAAATGTGTGCTATTGAAAAATTGATAAAATTTATGGTTAAAATTAATTTTTTAAGTTTGCACCAAACACGGACAACCACAATCAAACTCCTGGGCTGGTAATTAATATATGAAATTGGGCCATGCGCCATTTATCAATCATCGTTCCCATGGACTATGTGGCGGACAAAGTGCGATATGGTGCCACACTTATTTATGCAAAATTATGGCCCGCTTGAGGGATGCGTGAGTTGTGAATTATGCATTAAAAGCTGTACGTTACCTTAACGACAAGTAGCAGAAAGAATCAAGAAACTTTTTAATTATTTATTTGTTTGGCGTGAAAACAGAGCACGTTCACGTGATAGACCAAACGAATCGAGAAACTCTTTCCTTATCCATATCACATTTTATTAATAATTAATTGTTACTCCTTTGGGGGTGATCGAGTTGATGGAGCAGATGAACGCAGATATCGAAGATTACGAGTTCAAACCTTTTGCCAACACTTTCTCGATCGAGCCTGTCGCCTTGCGGTTTATCTCTTCTTTGTGATTTGCGGACTACTGCACATAGAACAATGTTTACACAGTGCGCGCTCACAGATAGCGACTGCGAGTTCCTACGCCAACAGCAACAACAACAACAATAATAATAATAATAATAATAATAATAATAATAATAATAATAATAATAATTGTTAAACTTGCATAACGAACCTAACTAGTTACTAGTAACTTGTTTGATACAGCTCAAAATTCAATTGAAATTGAAAATATAGCCGTTATTGGGTCTCACTCGTCTAATAAAAGTCAATAATAACGACTAATTTTTAAATTTTAATCCAATTTCAATCTTTACCAAACACGCCCTAGATGTCATGACACAACAGACTTAAAATATTAAATTAAACAATGCGTATATAAGTAAATTATTTAAATGTGCACATGGTTGGATTTCATCTAATTTTGGTATTAACAAAAATCCAACATGTACAATCAAATATTTTCATGTCATGAAACCCCACGAGACAAAAGCAGTGGCGAATTCAGTACCTGACGAGCATCGACGATCGTGCGTGTTGGATCCGTAGGAACAATATTATTATTATTTAGAATAGATAAAGTTTGAGCTTATATATCTGATAATTCATTTTGTTTTCAAATATATTTTATAGCTCAATTGGTTAGAGCTTCCACATGCAAAGTGAAAGTCTTGGGATTGAATCTCATTCAAACCAATTTATTATGCAATTTTACGATTTTTACCAAAACAAATGCGATAAGGAGGGGTCCAAACCTATGATCTCTCCTTTAAGATTATTGAGAACTTGGTCATCCTAGAATTCGTTGAATGTTGACACTAAATGGTACAAAATAGTATATGTTCAGTTTTGGTGGTTTTAATGCAATTAGAAAGATTCGAATGTTTCTTTGAATTATACAAAACTTGACAACCATGTCATTTGGTGAATATTGTTGATATATATAACAGAATTATATATATTTAGTTTTAGAAAAATATTTGTTATATTTATTTTTTAATATTTTATTGCGCCCAACAATCTACGATCGCACATACTTATTCAAAATCATGAATCTGTCACTGGACAAAACCAATCTCTTTTGGTTCGGTCCAGTTCAGTTCTTTTTAATATTTTTAGTGTGTTTAAAATTTTGTATTATTTTTTTTTTTAAAATCGCAAGATTATTTAAAAATTTGAATCAATTAAAACTTGGTTTTGTAGTTAGTTCTTGATTCTAGGATCTTTTTTTTAATTATCAAGAAATGAACCTTTTTCGCCTAGTTAATTTTTTTTATCTGCCGTTTAGAGTAAACAAATTCTATTTTTTCAATATTTCTTAATTAATTATTTATCCATTTTGTAGCTGTTTATTTTAACTTATACTATTTCAGAAGTGAAATGAATCCAAAAAACTGGTTTCTACAATCAGTAATATTAACATCGTTACACTACTCTTTCATGAGGCGGCCACATGGCCAAAGTGAATTTATTAGATCCAACTCTTAAGCTACAGTAGATATGTCTAGCCAAACACATACTAATCGACTAATTATTACAAATTGACAACATGACAATTGATATTAACATAATAATACTTGATAAAAATACAATATCGGTAATGACATTTCAACTACTCGCGTTACTTTTTTTTTTTAGTCTCTGTGACCCAAGACCATCCCACTATTGTGATATTACGAATTAAAACCTTCAATTACTTTTCATCTTTACATTGTTTCTATGCTGTCTAACTTGATCGTAGAGTGACAAAAGTCGACCTGTCTCGATGGTGTCCGAATTACTAAATTTTGTTTTAGTAGACAACATGTACTTTCTATTGTTGGAAGAATCCAACAAAAATCTGAAGTTTTTTTTAAAAAAAAATCTTGAGAGAAAAAAATAAATAATGGGATCCTTTCGACTATAATTAATGTTTTCTTCAATAATTTTAAGGGTGTGTTCGATTAACAATTTTTTCCACGAAAAATATGTCTTTTTACCCTAATTTCCTACTTTTGTGTTGTTCGATTGACAATTTTTTCCACGAAATTTTTTTTCCTACTTTTGATCATGTGATCATATTTTCCTTGAAAACAAGGAAAATATTTTCTTTAGGGAGAGATATTTTTATTTTTCACGTAATTCACTTTATTTTTCCCTCTCTCATTTATCCACTCTCTTATTTACCAATCAATAAAAAATAGACATGCATAATATTTTCTAGGTTGAAAATTAAATTGATCAAACACGTTTAATTAATAATTTTCATACAAAATTTTAAGCAATTGAATTACCTAAAATATATTTTTATTCCATGCAAATTTCATGCTTACCCCCCCGAATGGAAAGACTTGTAAACTTCTCAAGTAACATAAAAAATTCTTGGCCTTTGGAAAGGAACTTTTATAGTGCAAACGTCCCTATCTTTCTTTCTTTTTTGGCATTTTCACCTCTACATTCCACCTTTCATTGTGCAAAAGGTCATTTTCAACTATTTTTTTCAATAAAATGACGATTTTACTCTCTATTCAAATAAAACAAAAAGAAAATAAAAAAAGGTGGAGTCCGGTTGGGGTGATGGCCAGAAGGTGGTGCTATATGGATCTATAGGTGGCAGCTTGGTGGGGTTGTGAAAGTGGTGGTGGTGGAGAATTTAGGACTTATATGTAATTTTTTGAAAAATTTAGGACTGTGATTGCAATTAGTTGTTTATTTTTTCTTTTCTTTTTTTGTTTCATTTGAATAGGAGGGTAACATCGTCATTTTATTGAAAATAGTTGAAAATGATCTTTTGCGCAATGAAAAGTAGAAAGTAGAGGTGAAAATGATAAATTATGAGAGGTATGGACATTTTGCACAATAACATTTAAAGGTATGGACATTTTATGTTATTTACCCATATAGCACATCAATTGTTCCTCTATTTCACTTGATAAATAGCACCTCAAGACTGTCAACCTCAAATATAAATTATCTTCATTAATGTTTGAATGTGCATCGTGTTTCGAATATTATTCAAGATTCCCACGAGACGTCAACAAACCGCCAATAGTGACATGCTTTTAGCATTATCTGTTTAGTTTTTTCAGCATTGCAAAATAATGAATATTGCAGAAAGAAAGATGGAGGAATTGTTATATCATTTCATTGACTTTGTGCAGTTTATATATAGAGAAATACGATATAAATGGCAAGCTAAGTCTAAGACATTGAAGTGGTGATCCTATTGTAGTTTTGAAAAATATTGATTTTTATAAATGTTTCAAAACTACAATATAAATCGAATTTTCCTATTTTGCCTGAAAAATTTAACATAGGGGTTCACCGACACTCACATTCGCGTTTGGATCCCGCTTTAGTTAAAAAATGGCAACTCTCCCATGTGTGTGTGTTTGGTCATCCCCTATGTCATCCTCTACGTTCGTGTAGCATACGACGATTATAGTCTACATAATTTTTTGACGTGAATACAAGCAACTTAAACTCCATTTATTCCTTCGTATTGTTTGTAGTTTTTTAAAATTAAAACTGACAAGCTCTGTAATAATCACAATACATCTCGTATTGCGTGTCTATGTAATGGGTACAATCATACTTGAACCTCACACATATGTGAGAGGAATGTGTACAAAGATGTGTACCAAGAATGTACAAGTGGATTTTCCCTAATGGTTATTAGTACTACATCTCGTATTGTTTGTTTATGTAATGCAGATTATAAATTGTATAATGATCATATTATATCTTGCATTTTTTAATTTAACAATTATTAAATTTTAGAGTATATTATTTTCCTCCATCTTTCTTTCTACAATATTCATTATTTTGCATGGTATCAGAGCAGTGAGACACCATGGCAGATGCAAACCAAACACCAACAGAAAATTTACTTTCCAAAAATCCAAACACTAGCAACCTCATTCCAGGTATGGATCCATCCACTCCATATTTCGTCCATCATTCCGATCAACCCCGTCATATGCTCATTCCAAAGAAACTCAACGGAGCTAATTATCCATCATGGAATAAATCCACGATTCTTGCCCTACAGCCAAGAACAAAATTGGTTTCATTGATGGATCTATTGAGCGTCAATCACCACACCACCAGTTACCGAATCTAAAGTTGCAAAACACAAAATGTAAAAGTAAAGACCTTAGATTCAGCCCCAAGCAGATTGATTCATTCACATATGCCCGTCGCAAGCACAAAAATGGATTAGCTTCATAAACACAAAAAAGAACGAGAGATTAAGGTTTTAAAATCGGAGTGGGCGGGTGGGGTGTAAACACAGAGGAAAGAACGGTCGTGACAATGGTTGTGTCGACTGCTACTTCAAATCGATACCACAATCATCGAGCCACCACCGGTCCATCATCGCCGCACCATTTACGAACGTCACTTCAATCGTCGTGAGAGAGAGAGAGAGAGAGAGAGAGAGAGAGAGAGAGAGAGAGAGAGAGAGAGAGAGAGGTAAGGTTGATTTCTACGTTAATTGAATTTAATAATAATATATTAATTAAAACATCTGATTTTTGAAATGTTAAACTTCCCACCTGATTTTTCAATATGAATCTTGAAAAGTAGGGTTTCCTGTAATTTCCACTTGTTTAAACGGGCAACCTACAATGGTGGGCCTAATTAATATTTTCTTGTAAGAACACAAATAATTCTTGAAGCCCAATTCAAATAATGGTGGGATAATACCTCAAATTGGAATAGACTGAAACTTAGAGGACAATTTAACCAAATAAACATGAAGCCCGTTATTTTGTTAAAAACACAAAACCTTAATATTTCAAATAATACGAGAAAACTACACCTAAATGTCAATTATATTTGAATGAGTACTCAAGTCTTTATTCAATTTTTTATAACTCCGTTCAGTAGAAATTAAAGTCAAAGTTAACAACTCTTCAATTACATAGTTTATGCTTTACGATTTTTTTTAACCACAATATTTATTAAAAAAATTAATTTTTAAATGTTTAAATGTTACGTTCTGCACCGGCTATCACCATAAGAAACAAAAATTGACCAAGGCTGCTACGTGCAAGATGAATTAAGAATTTGGAAGAAGAAGAAAATTGTAATTTATTTATTTATTTTCTGTTATGATCAGATTTCAATCATCCGATGTGAAAGTTAATTTGTGATCGGTAAAGATAAATTAATTTTTTTTTATCAACATTATATGAGTTAGATGTGAATAAAATTTTGTCAACATGTTAAAACAGAAATGAAAATGTAATTTTGAAATTGTTTGTTTCGGTCCATATAGTTTAGGTTTCGACTATTTTAAAATCAAACCAAATCGTTTAAAAATGGTTCGCTCTAAATTACTTGCTATATCCAAAATATATCAATTTATACTTCAAAAAAGTCACTTGCTAGTCCGCTTATATGGGCTCTTTGGAGAAATAATGATTTATTTATGATGATAATTTCTTATCGAAACAATGAAATTACAATATTAAATTTTATGGTTCAACTTCTATTAATTTATTGCTTTCAATTTATATAGAGACAAATATATTTTTGGATCATTCGATATATCTATGATATAGTTCTCAAAATGAGTTTCGAGATGACATAAGTGATTTGTGGATTCGACTAGGATACAATTGTCAGAGAATTATAACAATTGATATGTTATTGAAATTCTCGAAATATTAGTTTGGAACTGCCTACTTTGACAAACCATAACATGTGCTACGGTTGGCCATTTCATGCGCCATTAACGGTGTAAAAAACTAAGTCATGAGTACTTCGAAATGATATTAAGAATTTAATATTTCAATTTTGTTTGACATCTTATAATGACTTTGAAAATTGAAATAAAACCATGCCACCCCATATGTCCGCCCTTGAGTCGAGTTATAGTGAGATTTGGACAAATATGGTTTATTCTTTCTCATGTTTTGAAAGATGTTATTTGTGTCGCTGAAGTCGTGATATGAAACCAAATCAAACCGCAAAGAATGATTTGGAAATAAAATGGTTTGTTTTGAAAATCTTGCAATCCATTAAAAATGATTTAGCTCGAAAATAGTTCAGAAATCACGTAATTCGAACTATATTCACACTAATTTGAGTGACCAATCCACGTACTTTAAGAGTGGTCTTGTTGCTGTTGAATATAGCAGCGGAGTTGGAGAAGAAACACATCAAAATATTGTAGCAACGAGATCAATAAAACACGAACAAAATCAAGATCAAACTTTAATAAAAAGAAAACCAAAAGCCCGAACGCGTGATCGTTGTTTTCAAACTAAAATTGCCCCCTCTCATGATTAATGGAGATGCTTAAGGATATTCGACAAACGGCTTGTAGAAGTAATCAAGCCTTGTTGCAGAATTACACCAAAACACAAGGTATAATTCCAACCAAACTTGAGAACACGGAGGGAAAACTGAATATGGAGAAGTAAAATAATTGATTTCAATTCTTTTGGAATGATATATAATTTTAATAATGTTTTTCCAACAAAATCAAATGAACTAGGATTACTTATTTATAGCTCTTAGAAGTCTGATGCGAAATGGTGCTAAAAAATAATGAAAAGCCACCAAATTCAAAACCACAACAGCTATAAAGCAATAAAAATTGGTCAAAAAATTTGATCTATGCGACAGCATAGTAGAAACTAGGGGTGGGCAAAAACCCGCCAAACCCGATCAACCCGCCCGACCCAACCCAACCCGACCGGGTTGGGTCGGTTTTTTCCATTTTTTTCTTGGGTTGGGTTGGTTTGCAAGGTTAAGTTGGTCGGGTTGTGGGTTAACCCATCCAACCCGACAAAAACCACCCAACCCGACCCGCTAATTAAAAAACTAAAAAACTTTGCCAAACTAAAATAGAATAAAAGTTAGAGACCCGGTCAAAAAAAAAAGTGAGACAAAAAAAAAAAATCATAACATATCCTCCATCATTTCTCTCACGCGGCAGGCGTCGTCTCACCAAATCATCAACATTGGCTGTGATTTTGGATGATATCTCTCTTCCAATACATCTCTCTTTAACCCAATATATTAATGTTGCTTTAAATTTAGTACTTTGGTAACTTTAATATTTGTTGATAGGTCGTCTCAACTCTCAACCTAACCCGACCAACCCAACCCAACCCGACAGACATTTGATTGGGTTGGGTTGGGTTGGGTTTCAATCTTTACATGGGTTGGGTTGGCTTGAATTTATACCAAACCGACCATGTTGGGTTGGGTATGGGTTGGGGGAAAAACCGACCCAACCCAACCCACGCCCACCCCTAGTAGAAACCATACTGGGCATCAAGTCCCGGTATATGGCCATACGCATGATTCAGTGAACCATGTGGTCGCATTGTTTACTATTTCAGCCTCTTGTTCCACTCTCCATTTCACACTCGATTTTCTCAATTTTGAACAAAAATACAACAGTTGCACCTCAGCAATCACTGCCTAATGCTCTTTTGACTAACTCTAGCATCACTCGCTAGAATTGAATTTCAACCAATTTTTTTGAAAATCAATCGATGTCTAGCAAAAGTATATTAAACATTTTACGACATTCGATCATGATCATTTTGTGATCTATCCCATAGGGTTAATAGCGATATTATTTCACTCCATTTTTTTTACCTCACAAGATTATGGGAATGAAAGCAAACAATTTTCATCTAGTATACGTTGATGAAAAAACATGGTATCCGAATTGCACAACACAAACTTAATTGAATATTTAAAGGAGTTTTTAGAATTTATTTTCAATGGGTCTAATTACACGAATGGCACGTGAACGCTACCCCTGTGTCAAATATGATTATGTCGAATTATTTCATCAAGATTTCTAACTATTCTTATATTATGTCGAATTATTTCATCGAGTAATTTAGTTTATGAAAGAGGACACATTCTTATATAATTGCATTAGTCTTTGACGTTTTTGCTCTTAGGTCAAACATTTAAAAATTATTAGTGAATCGAAGAAAAACTAAAAGGCTAAACCAATATGTTATCAGCTATGTCGGTCTGCTGAATTGAGCCGAGACCCACCTACACAGCTGTGTTAGTTCATAATTTCAACCAATTTTTTTGAAAATCAATTGACTTTAACTTGAATTTTAATTTAAATTTTTTCAAAAAAATTTACCGCGCTCAATCACATTAAATCAAGATGCATTTAAAGACAAGTTGAATTAAATTAAACAACTGACTTTATTGTCATGACTCTCTCTCTCTCTCTCTCTCTCCACACCCCCCCCCCCCCCCCCCCCCCCCCCACTTTGGTACATTAATCTGTCGTCTATCCTATTAAGCCTCCTTAGGAAATAGCTGGACTTCAAATTACTAATCAAGAGATGCAATTTAAGAAGTAAGAATGTACATAGAATAGTGTTGACTTTAGACATGTGTCGTATATAAACTTTACTTTAAAACATATGAAATTCGAAAAAGAATCTCGATTATTAGATCATAGAGGCTTCTTCTTTCACGATCAAGTTTAGTGACACCATGAGATATCAAAATGGCACAACAGTAGTATCACGAAGCAAATTGGATGTCCAAAAGCTCAATTCTTCATTTATTCTAACACCTTTAAATGAACATAAAAATTACATCTTCCATTTTCTATACTCTATAACTAATATATCGAGAACGCACGATAAAAATCGACTTTCGAATCAACGTAACTAACTTATCTCTTCTCAAATAGTTTACCTCTTTCAAATAAACATTTCATAATCTCATACTATTGAGTATACTAACATATATACATGTGCATACATATTATGTTGATATGTCATATCAAAAGAAACTTTTCTTTCAATGTTATTGTTTTTTTTTAATCCTTTTCTTGATATTTACGACGACTACTTAAGTTTCTAATAATTACATACAAAATAATGTGTACACAATGAGTGGTTTGCCCTAACATAAATAATATAATATGAATCGAACCTTAGAGAAAAGAATCTACAAAATTTTCTTGTACCAACCCCAAATAGAAAAACTTTTGAGTGGACAAACCATCGAACAATAACATGTCACTGTGCTAATGACAATCATTCAATTATTTGAAGTGCCTTTCTTGTCGTAAATATTAATGCTTTTAAAAGTAATTTAATCTAATGATTTAACACTTCTTGTTAAAAATAGTCAAACAATTAGAAAGATTAATGGCCATAATCATCTCTCTCTCTCTCATACATATTTTATTTCTAGAATAATGCTATTATTAAGTCCTTGTTTGGTCCTCATTTTCAATTACTCATTACATGTAACTCACAACTTTTATCAACTTTTTAATAATATATTTTATCATCTTTTATCTATTAAAAATCTGATTTTTATCTAAACCAAACATGAGTTATGTATCACTAATGGAATTCAACACCCCGCATCTAGGTACAAGTGGAATCACACTCCACAATTGGTGATCAATTCTACTTGTGGGGATGTGGCGACTTAGATCAGCGTTGAAAATCACTGAGAGTGACACTGCATAGATTATATTATTTTTATCTTGATGGAAAAGATTAGTACTCACATTAGTGAGATGGGGATGTAACACAAGTACTGGGTGAATTCCATGTGCATGTCTTCCTTTACACCGTAAGTAAATGACCTTTACATGTATATTGTCAATTATTCATCTGGTAACGTGGGATCAACTATATGCATGGCAGGTGCAACCACTTCACTTTCTTTAAAACCCTAGATCAAGTCTATCTCTTCCATTTGGACAAGATTGTTAAAACAATAAACATTGTACAAAAGAATCTGAATCTTAATCGTGAGGTTTCCTTTTTCTGTAGTTTGAAGAATGAAGATCAAAAGACAAAGAGGTTTGACCTTGTGACACTTACTTTTCAAGTCACTTTTTGTGTATTGGATGCTTTTGGCCTTTGGATAGAATCCAGCTGCACAAATTTTTTCTTCTTCTGTTTTATGGTTACTTTTCTTTGTTTTAAAACAGTAATCCAGTGTCAGATCATGACCCCATCAAGTGTCATTAGTGATAAAGATTTAGATTGATAGTATAAAAAAATCAATCAAGATTAGTGTTCATGGTTTCTTGAAACCTCAGGCATGTGAAAATGGACCCTACAAATTTTCTTTATGGGCAACAAGTTGGACTATTTGGGCCTGTCCGAACAAGAGAACATCATGATCACATGCAGGGGAGCACATTGCATGCTTATTTTAATATTTATTAGAGATCCCATTTAAAAAAAAAAAAAAAAAAAAAAATTAGTCCATGTTTAACTGCAAATTCTATAGGATCCATAAGTTTTTAACCATACGTTTCATTAATTTTTATCAAAATCTTATAATAATCTGATTTGTAGCTAAACAAACGAGGGTTTAGTTAGAAAATCAACTTCAATCGACATTTTAATCTTCCAATCCGAGTTCCCGTTTTAATTTTAATGGATCAGTTGCTGGTTTTGGAGTTTTATACTTATATCAATATGGTTTAAAGGAGTAATTCAAACTATTATATTAATATATATTTTTTTAATTGAAGTGAGATATATTCTTCAAGAATATTGTCTATGATTTTAATCAATTTAGAGACAATTGTTGTAGCGTGCATGCCTTAGCTGGTGGTGTGAATATGGGACATGATTCGTGAAAGCAACTATATATTCTAAGTTATCCATCATAATTCATAAATATCGAGTGAAACGGACCTACAAGATATTGGAGGATGACGAAACAAGACATTTCCATGGCTAGATGCAGTCTTTGTAAATAGATTGTGGAACATTTGTATCTTACACTTTATATGTATGTTCGAAGTAATTAATGCGATTATGTCGGAAAGCAAAAAAAAAAAAAAAAAAAAATTGAGATTAAGAAATTATTTAAATAATTTTATGAAAGTACTTTGTTTGATAAAAAAAACTTTAAAAATAACCTAATTTAAGATAATTTTCTCATAATGATTTTCTACCAGCAGTAAAAGTAAAAACGAAAGTTGTATCAAATGAACTTAAGACAACAAAAGTAAAAGTATGCGGAAGTTGACTTACTTTTTTGTGGCTAATCAACTCGACATAAATGAAAAGAAAAGAGAAATAGAGCAATCTTCATACTCACTCAAAATTATTAGGACCGACAACATGAAAACTTTCTACTCATTTTCTCTAAATTAAAAACACTAGACCTCCTAACATCACTCATAGGCCATAGCCCCCACCACTCACGGCCTCGATTATTACGCATGAAAATAAATGTTAAATCTTGTCACGTTAGTGATAGTAGCTTAATAATTATAATTACAATTTGGAGATTTTAAATGATTATTTTCCACCAAACATCCATCAAATAGTTAGATTGGGTCCAAATTCCATTAGGATTCTTAACGGTCCAATATTTTCTCTTCACCACAAACCAAATTTGTACATAAAATTGTGTCGGAAAGTTATTGTTCTGGTCTCTATAAGTGAAAGGTTCGAATAGGAGTAGTTAATGCAATAAATCGTGCTGAACAGCTCGTGGGGCCATCCAATTGGATCCCGATCTTAAAGAGAACCATCCCCGAAGAATATGTGACCAATTGAATCCAAATCTTAGAGTTTGTTTGGTAACAATTAAAATCCAATTAAAATTAAAAATATGGTCGTTGTTGGGTCTCACTCGTCTAATAAAAGTCAACAATAACGACTAATTTTTTAGTTTTAATCTGATTTTAATATCTACCAAACAGACTCTTAAAGAAAACATAGTTAGGACATTTGGTTAGCTTTATTACTAAAGGAAATGACGTTTATGTGGAATAAAACGCGCTTTCGGCGCCAAAAAAATGTTCTAATTAACGTTTGTTTAAGGAATTGATAAGCAAGAACGTGCTTTACACCAAAGGGAACAGAGAAAGTTTTTTTCTTTTTCTTTTTCCCTTTTTTTTCTTTTTTCTCTTGTGGATAAAAATCAACCAATTGGAGCAGACCAGAAAAGGGTAATGGCAAGACCACCCCGTCTGAGTAACTTGAGGATTCACGCCCTCATGTACGTCATAAAGTTACTCGTATTTTACGAAAATGGCATGTTTAGTAGAGACGATGGAGTATTATTGAATATTCAATTCTTTAATATTACGAGTAATATTTAGAAGTTCAATTTTAGTTCAAATTAGTTTTTATTATGATGTTTTAAGATTTATTGACACCTAAATTAGATGTACGAAAAACATGCAACTAATTATTACTTTTCTTGGAGGCAAGTTGTTCCTTAAAACAAATGATTTCAAACATGGGATAAGAGCAAGATTTCACGGTTCATAATTTGTGGAATCGTATAGTTTCAGTTTCAGCTTGACAAAGAAAATTCTAAGTTGTTTAAAGTATATTATCAATCATATATTTGGAATGCCCAATAAGATGCGTATTATGTTTTCTAAATAAAAAAAAAATGACTAACTCGTTTGTCCCCATTACTTTAGATTATATAATTTTTGAAATAAATTTTTTTTTTTTTTAAAATGTGTGGTTAAAAATGAAGAAATTGTTTTGGATTTTCGTGTAATATTATTTTATTAGAAAATGTGTGATTGATAATAAGATGGAGAAAAATGAATTATAATCTTATTAGGGGCCAAACGAGGAGCTTAGAGTGATGTTATACGTACATCGAAAGTGTGAACCCATAAGGTGTTTGTGAGTTATTCCCCTATAAAATGAAAATAACTTAACAATTTATTATTTATTCGAATATCAACTAAAAGTCAAATGAACTACTGTGATATTTTTAAAAATAACGAGCCCTGAAAAATGTGATTAAAAAAAGAGTTTTGAGAAAACATAAGGGCACATTCTCTTTACTGTTTTAAGTTGTTTTCTGTTTTCGATTTTTCAAAACAAAGAAAACGTGTTCTTTTTCCTAATTTTTGAAAAGTATTTTTGAAAACAAGTTAAAAATTTATAAAGAAAACACAAAACAACAAATTTGTTATTTTTGGTGTTTTTAGTTATAATCAAGCCAAAATTTTCAAAACGCGCTTTGGATGTTTTCAATCACCGCCAACCACCACTGCGACCCAACTACCACCACACCACTTCGACCCCCCACTGCACCACTGCTTCAAAACCACCACCGCCACCACAGCTACAAAAACTCCACTACAACCACCGGTGCAACACCATTACAACCACCGCCATAAAAAACGGATTGGAAGCCACTTTCCGGCCACCTAGACCGTCGGATTCCACCACCAACAACCTCGTCTCACTTCCCTCTATTACTTCCAATCATTCATCAGCCACAAAACAACATGAATCAGTAGAAATTGGAGGCCAATAAAACCATTCTGGCGCTACCTATTTCTGCCAGAAACTTCACATCCGGCGACACCCAAGGTCGTACGACACCACTGTTGAATGCTCATCCCCATGTGACTCCAACCATCTCCCCAATCAACCCCGAACAACTCTACAAAGTTCGGATTTTGTCAGAGAAGAACGAAAGTCGCGATCTAAGTTTTGCAAATTTCGATGCCGTCCGGCAGTTCCACAATCGCGGACCACATAGGTTAGCCTCCTCTCTACCTGGTGCACATTGTCCAACCATGGGTCAAAGCCAATTTTACCTACGGCGGATGAGATGCAGGTGGTGGCGTTGGGTTTCATTAAGAGAGAGAAGAGAGAGAGAGATTGGGGGGGAGGGGAGGGGGGAGAGGAAAGGGATTTTCCATTTTTTTAAAAACTTTTTAAAACAATTTTTCAAAATGTCAAAAAGAACACATTTTCAACAATTTCAAAATAGACACTCAAAACACAAAACCCAAAATGAACTCAAAATTCAAAAACACAAAACTGAAATATAAAGAGAACAACCCTCAAATTTTTAAAAATTGAGATCAAACAAGGGCTTTGTAAAATACTTAAACCTAAGGTGTCTTTTTAGGAAATTTAGGGTCCGTTTTCTTTACTATTTTCAAATCGTTTTCTGTTTTCGATTTTTCAAAATAATGAAAACGCGTTTTTCAAAACAAGTTAAACATTTACAAAGAAAACTCAAAATGACAAATTTTTCGTTTTTGGTGTTTTCAGTTATAATTAAACCAAAATTTTCAAAACACATTTTTTGTGCTTTCAAAACAATTTTTCAAAATGTAAAAAAAAAAAATATTTTCAACAATCTCAAAATGGACGCTCAAAACACAAAACTCAAAATGAATTTAAAACTCAAAACACAAAACTATAACACAAAGAAAATAGCATCTTAGTTCTTTTTTAGCATCTTGAATTTGGCCATCTCAAACTTTTATTTTTCACCATTTAAATTTGAACGAGTAATAGAGTAAGGGTAGAGTCACTCATCAAATAAAGATAACGGTCAAATTCTTATATTTTGATTAATATATTTATTTTTATTTGATATGAAGATTTTTAGGAGTAGTCCAAACCTCACACGTTAGTTAATGTTTATCTAATAAAAAATACTAACAAATCTCACATATAATCTTAAAACTTGTTTTTCTTTTTCAACCACACATTTTTTTAAAGAAACACTATTTCAACCATTATAATTACAAATAATGGGGCTAAACGGGAGCTTAATTAAATCAAATTCACGGGTTTAATGTAGAAATAGTATTTTATTATATTCAATTCATTCGCTAGGGATTTCAAAATTTCGGATTAATAGGACTTTTGCTTATTTTTAGAAGAGATATTCGAGAAGTCATCATTAGCCAAAGTTCATCTAAACGGGTTAATTTCACAAATGGTCACTAAAGTTACCTGAAAATTTCAAAACGGTCACTGAAGTCTCAAAATTTCAGAAATGGTCACTGAAGTTTGAAATTTCTTTCAAAACGGTCATTGAATTTTCAGATTTTTTGGCCAAGTTTGAGGCAATTTTTCGGCAACTTCCGATCACCAAAACCGTCGATTTCAAATACCGTTGGAAAGCCCACGATATCCTCTTCAATTACCACAAAAAATCTCCTCAAAACTCAAAGTGATTCGGCTGGAATAAACCCACGAAGGCGGCAACCGAAAATTGTGAAAATCTGCCCAAATTTTCAGATTTTTTGGGCAAATTTGAGGCAATTTTTCGGTAACTTCCAACCACCAAAACTGTCGATTTCGAATACCGTTGGAAAGCTCACGATATCATCTTCAATTACCACCAAAAATCTCCCCAAAACTCTAAGTGATTTGGCCGGAATAAACTCACGAAGTCAGCTACCCAAACTGGGCAGATTTTAGGACTTTTTTGCCCAGTTTGGGTAGCTGATTTCGTGGGTTTATTCCGGCCGAATCACTTGGAGTTTTGGGAAGATCTTTGGTGATAATTGAAGAGGATATCGTGGGCTTTCCAACGGTATCCGAAATCAACAGTTTTAGTGGTCGAAAATTGTCGACAAATTGCCTCAAACTTGCCCAAAAAATCTGAAAATCTAGGCAGATTTTCACAATTTTCGGTTGCCACCTTCGTGGATTTATTCTGGCCGAATCACTTGGAGTTTTGTGGAGATTTTTTGTGATAATTGAAGAAGATATCGTGGGCTTTCCAACGGTATCCGAAATCGGCGGTTTTGGTGGTCGGAAGTTGCCGAAAAATTGCCTCAAACTTGGCCAAAAAATCCGAAAACTCAGTGACCGTTTTGAAAGAAATTTCAAACTTCAGTGACCGTTTCTGAAACTTTGAAACTTCAGTGACCATTTTGAAATTTTCAGGTAACTTCAGAGACCATTTGTGAAATTATCCCTCATCTAAACACAACATTCTCATAAGATTGCTTTTTGACTTTAAAAACTCATGCAAAATGGCATGAGTATTTTTAATTACACATTCTTTAAAAAGTTACTATTTTGAAACACATTTACGGGTGTGTTTGAACCACATTATTTTGGAAGAATGTATTCTGGATTAGTAGATTGATGGAGAATGTGTCGTTAAAAAAGAAGGAAATGTTATTGATGTGATGAAAAATATTATTTTATTAAAAAATGTGTGGTTAAAAATTATTTGAAAAATGAAAATGAAAATTTTAGTAGGTACCAAACATGGGCTACGTGAAAATTGGTTTGGTTCAAACATGTTAGAATCAAATGAATTTTTGAATTGTGTTGCTACAATGGATTCGCTTTTGACTTATACGAACCGTTGATGTGAAAGCAATGTGCAATTATTGAAGTGTGGGGTACAACCTCCGTTCTTTAAATTATTTTCCTGTTATTTATTAACGAGAATAGCGTACGTAATTCGCATTTATTTTCTATTTAATAAAGTTACTTCCCGTCCACAACAAAAGTCGGGAAAGCTAGCGCCGTCTAACGTCGGCAATGATAACGACTGGCCGCAATCCGTTAAAGTAGACGGAATGAGGTTTGACCGTAGACAGTTGAACGGCCGGAACTACGGTTTCAGATTGTCGCCACGTCAGATACGAATAAAAGCTCTCAGATTCTTGTCTAGATTTTTTTGGCGGAAAACCGTAAATTTGTTTTTACTTTCAGCCTGTTTGATCACTTGATGGCCTTTAAATTGAAACAATATGTTTTGAACGATTATTTTTTTTCGTTTAAAAAGTAGTAAAAAATTTAAAGTTTACATATAAAATATTTTATTATGTAAATGTGTGGTTAAAATTGAGTATAAATATTAAGAACTGAGATATGTTGTCCACCCAATTAATTATTAATACATATTAACGTGTCAGATTTTTCTCTAACTACTCTTTATGCTTAAAAATATGTGAAATATTAATTTAAAATAATGTGTCAATAATTAATTAGGTTGATATTAAATTGGACAACAAAAATTGAACAATATAACTTAGCCTCTGTTTGGTACACATTAAAATTATCATTTTCATTCTTCTACTCATTTTCAACCACACATTTTTCAATAAAATAATATTTTCTATCACATTAATAATTTTTCTT
The DNA here is from genome assembly GCA_019097785.1 of Fraxinus excelsior. Taxonomy (NCBI): domain Eukaryota; kingdom Viridiplantae; phylum Streptophyta; class Magnoliopsida; order Lamiales; family Oleaceae; genus Fraxinus; species Fraxinus excelsior. The sequence goes on along the minus strand of CM032643.1, from coordinate 5,035,723 downwards.
TCTTTTTCAACCACACATTCTCCATTAATCTACTATTCCAGAATACATTCTTCCAAAATAATGTGGCTCAAACCCACCCTTAACTCGAGAATTAAAAAGTTTTTAAAATCTATCAAACATGGGACTCTAGTTGTTAGTCTTACCAAGTACGTAAATAAAAATTAGAGAAAATTGCAGCAACGGTCCTTAATCTTTTATTTTTTACAGATTTTCCTTTAACCTTCACTTTGTGCCAACCATAATTCCAGACATTTCAAAAATATGCACCCGAGATCCAAATAAATGGATTTATTTGACCGTTAGTTGATCAAAAAAATTAATTTTGACAAGATTTGTGAAGGACAAAATGATACTTTGTATTTTTCTTACATTAAATAAGTTAAAGAATTAAAAAATTAAAAGGCCAAAAATTAAAAATAAATCCAATCCCCACCACGCCAACTAACCCCCACCTCAACCCAACTCAAACTTCATCTTCCTCCCATAGTTGTCGACACCACCACCGCCTCTGCCCCCATGTCGAAAACTAATTAGTCACTGGCTAAATCCACCACCATTTCCGTGCCTTCTAGCCCCCACTTAAATCCAAATCCAAATCTTGAATCTACTCTTGATTACTCTCCACCACCATTCCATGCCTAGGAAATTGCTTGATTTGGAGTTAATTTTTTTACTGTAATGACCGCTGATTTGGGGTTTGTCGATTTTAAAATCAGTAATGGAATGGTGGGTTTTTGCTAGGTTTTGAGGGGTTTCAAAATTGCCAAGGTTGTTGGCTGTTGTGGGCTTTCTTTGCAGGGATTGTTAGCCGTTTGAGATGGTGGCAGCATCGATTTATGTGCGGCATCATGTGGGGTGGGGTGGTAGTCGTTGTTCGACGGTGAGTGAGTTTTCTTGGGTTGATTTTCGAGTATATGGTGAGTTTTCTTGATTTATTTTCAAATGTACAATGGTATATATGTGTAGTGGGCTGGAAAGTGGCCCGGGGGGGGGGGGGGGTGAATAGTGGAAGATGATGTTTTTTTTTGATGATTTTGTTTGGTTTTTTTATAATGTAAGTTACCATTTTGCCCTTAATAAATTTGGTCAAAATCAATTTTTCTGGTCAACTAACGATTTCCATCAATTTGAACCCCAAGTGCATATATTTGAAAGGTTTGTGATTGTGGTTGGCACAAAGTGAATGTTAGGGTAAAGTATGCAAAAAAGTGAAAGGTTAGGGACTAATGCTGCAATTTTTCCAAAAAAACTATATTTGATTAGCTTAAGAGTGTGTTTGGCGTGGATTAAAAATTAGATTTTTAGTGGATTGTAATGTAAGTTTTTGAAATGTGTGGTTAAAAATATGTGGGACCTATGAAATATGTAGTTGATATTGATTGTTTGACTTTGATTTAGATTAAAATAAGATTTTAATCCGGCCCAAACAGACCATAAATCATATTTTAAGATTTGACAAACATGCACTACTGCACTTTGTTTATTTATAATAGAGAAATTATAATTTTAAATTTATAAAATTGTAAGAATTTTCACTCAAATTAAATTTGGAGAAATTTAAATCTGGGCTCCCACTCTCTGGAAGATACGGCATTTTGAGTTCCAATTCAATTTTTTTGAAGTGTACATAGATCGTAACCCATCTAAAAGGCTATAGATATGTCTTTGGTGATTTCTAAAGAACTTAGAGACATCTCATCTACTTTTAAAAATTATAATAGCGCCATTTATTTCAAGTTTTGAATTATGTATGCATCTTTTGAGGTTTGTGACAATTTCAGTGACATTCCATCCATTTTAATAAAAAAATCAAACAAACCTTCATTGTTCCAGATTTTGAATAATGCATATCTTCATTGATTACTTTTCTTTCACATATTGGTATAATGATAATAGTGGTAATATTTAAAATACCATTACATACTTTTTACTTTAAAATAGATAGTTGGCAAGAAATGAAATTGTTGAATGATCAATCAAGAGAAGCTTAAATGAATATTGCACATGCCTTACTTCTTAAGTATTTTGTTATATTTTGTAAATAGCGATTGGTTTATAGCGAGAATATTGAAATGTACAGTTTTTTGTTTATATTAAGATACTATTCTGATTGTGTTTATTACTTTACTATTTGTAGATTTATTTTGAATATATCAAATCCGAGTATCCATTGATGAGTTTTTGAAGAATCGACACTATAAAGTAATACTTTGTTCTTGATTTAGTTAGAAGTATTAAATTGTACTTCAAAAATTACTACTACTCATGCTAACGTGTAAACTAAAGGAATTATTCACCTGTACAGAATTGTTTCTTCTGTAAAAATTACAGAATACACACATGTGAGTAAAATATTATTATAAAAAATGAGGCCCACCCTCATGTGTGTATTATGTCATTTTTACAAAAAAAAAAAAAATTTGTAACTGCAGCGTCTCTCTACAATAAAAGTGGTCAATAGAGGTATGTTTTATTCAAAATTTGAAATAAGAGAGTTTTGCATAATTTTAAAAAGTAGAATGAGTGTATTTCAAATTGTTATATACCTTAATAGAGGTACGCGTCATAAAAAATTTGAAATAAATGGGATTTATGTAATTTTTAAAAAGGAAGGTATGACTCTGAAATTGCCATAAATAATGGGTGATGTATGCTTTATTCAAATTTTGAAATAAGAGAGATTTGAGTAGTTTTTGAAAATGGAAAGCGTGTCCATTAAATTGTCATAAATTTTAGAGAAAAACTCTGTAATTTGCCTGATTTTTTTTTAACAAAAATGAAAGAATTAAAAATTTAAGAGAGTTGGCAAACCGAAAACTTTGTACTTATCATCTTTTTTTGTTCCTTTTTTCTCTCTCTAAATACCCCTTATAAATATTTTACGAATCACACTCTTGTCCTCTACTTGTCACACGATTTCTCCCACCTAAGCATCGTGCTTAGCATAAACTAAGCACGGTGCTTAGAATATCAAATCTCTGTATGTGTGTGTATATATATATATATATATATATATATATATATATATATATATATATATTATCGTATTCAATTAAGCTTTTCTCTAATAAGTTGGTTTATTGCATGCACCTACAAAAGTTTGTAGGAGTTTTTGAATTTGAATTTTTAATTTTTTAATGACGCTATCGCTACTCTGCATGTTTTCGAATAGAATTACTTCACTAGTTGCCCGACCACATTTGCTAATATTTTGAGTAGTTTAAACAAATTGAGTTTTGTACTTAAAATGATGAAAAATATGAAGAAAAATTCGAAATATCCTTGCTCATTCCTTAGGTTGAGAATGACCAAGGTTAGGATGTAAATATCCCACTCTTGTTATATGGTTGGAAAAAGTCTTTGTGCAAGAAGGCAAACATGGTCCTCAAACTTGACACGCACATGTTTGTCTATTGCACGATCGTGCGACAAGAATGTAGTCTGATATTATATAACGTACAAATCACGCTTACGAAAATATTCGAAATTTGTTAGCTCACGAGTTTTCAACATTAGGTTCAGAAATTGGAATCTTATTGAAGAGTGATTAAATATTTTTTTTTTTCAATATATTGTGCTTTCAGAATCGACAAGATGCTAACTTTTTGACTTTGAAGACAAAATTTATCTAGTAGGTTAGAATATTAAAAAAATGAAAAATAAAAAAATTCCACTCCACCCCCCACGGTCCCCACCCCTTACTCCCAAATTGTGCAACATGGAATGGGTAGGTTTATGTTTGGCAGATTAGTTAAAACAAATTAGAAAGGAGCCTTCACGTTGTCACTTGTAAGCTCCTCGATCCATTGAATGAAATCAAACCAAAAAAAAGAAAAATCAATTAATATACAAAAGAGCTATTAAAATAATTCAATAATTTTTTTAATATCAATTATGAATTTGAAAGGTTGCCCCCCACTCTCTCAAGCATTACGCAACCCAACCCTTTAAGTTGAGGCTAACCCTGCACCCCAACCAAAACCAAGTCATCACATGAGAATCGAATGACTGGTGTCAGATATGGACCCACCCACACCCTCTACTAGTCCCACTAAACCCAACACGCACCCACCATTTTTTTCAAATCGCTTACCTGGCTACAACTCTACATAGACTACTTTCCCATGCTTTTCTGCTCAGAAAATTTCACTATTGGTCCACAAACTATTGACGCAGTAACTATATCAGTCCAAACCTTCTAAAAATAAGCAAGTTCATCTTGAATTTTTTTGTTATAGTTGCATGCTTATTGCTCAATAATAAAAACCTTCCAAAATTTTATTTAGCTCCTATTTGATTTAGATAAATTTTTTGTAGATTTTGATGAGATGTGCAGTTGAAAAATTATGAGTACAATGAACGTCTAAATAAAATTAATTATTGATTTGATTTTGAATTTTAATTCAAGTTTCACCACGACCAAACATTGGCTAGATTACGATTGTCATACGTTCAATTTTAAGAAGACAACATTTTAAGTTCAAATATTTTTTGTGAAATTTAGGTTTCTACAAGACTACATGGTAATTAACGAAGGGTTGGACAACTTTCGTAATAAATACGAGGATTTTGAAAGGTCAGAAGATTAACTTGCTATCCACACTTGTAGGTTGGGGGGTTCTGATTTGGGACCACCGGTGTAGTTACCCATTTTCGTGCGGGGAAACACGCTCCTTTGTCGCGCTTGGGGCATTACATGTCTAGGGTTTTATATCCGCCTCCCCTTCCACAAACTGTTTCTGTAGAATAAACATTATAAAAAGACGGCCTAGGCACGGCTTTTCTCTCTCCACAAACGCTTCACTTTGTGCTGCTCCAACACTCTTCACTTGGTTGATCTTTTTATCACTTTTTTCAATTTTTGCTGGGCCCCTCTAATTTTTCCCAGTGGGAAACCCAGCAAGGACCAATACTGGGGAGGCTATAATTAAACCTTAAAGAACCAGCAAACCATAATCCTCTTCAAATAAGGAATCCCAGACTTTCGGTTTTTCAAATTTTTGTTTACCGAAGGCTTCAAAACACTTGAAATATTACTTCTGTTGTGTCTAAGGTGGTTGTGTTGAGAGATATGGCTGAGGAATTATATGATGGAGAGTTCTGGTTGCCGCCTCAGTTTCTAACTGATGACGATCTGTTGATGGACTTCAAGAACAAAAGAAATGATAATTTTTCTTTTGGGTTCAATGGAAACTCGTTTGGACCCAACTCGGATTTGAGTTCACCTGTTGAGTCTGTTATCGGTTCAACCGAAACTGAAAGTGATGAGGATGACTACCTATCTGAAGTAGCTCGGAAACTCTTGCAGTCTACTCTCCAAGACTCCAAAATCAACTTGGAAAATCCAAAGGTAAATATATTCTGTCACCGTCTCCTTTTGTAGTTATTTGATTATTTGAACTTTATTCTAATGTTTAAACTTTGGATTGCAGGGATGGGTGCTTTCTCGGTCGCCCCAGTCAACTCTATGCGGTGCTATGGGCGCGCGTGGCAGCAACTTTGGGTCCAGCCGCGGCAGCCCAAACTGCGTTTCTATGGTTTCTTCACCGCCACTCATGAATAGAAAGGGTGCCGCCGATTTGGATGCGCTATATGAGGCTGCAGGGGAGTTGGCTAGGATGAGACTTTTTGAAGAAGCGAATGGATTTTACTCTGATAACAGAGGTGTTGGAGGAGTTTTCGGTGCCCCTAAAAATCTTAATCCGATATCTGTACCTCTTGAAAACCCCCAACATGGCTCTGGGTTTTACCCAAATCAAGAACCCCAACTTTCTTACCGGCAGTTACAAGCTACCCAGGTGTGCTTTTTTTTTTTTTTTTTTTTCGGTTTCTCTACAGAAAATCATTTGTTGTTTTACTGCTGTACTAACTTGTAATGCATGTACTAACCATTTATTATTTTCACTTTTGCAGTTCCAGCAGTTGAAGCTGCAACAGATGATGAAACAACAACAACAGGGGAGTGGAGTTTGGTGGCAGGGCAAGGTTGGGTACCCGCAAATGGTTCCAAATGCTAGAAGGAATGGAGGCGAGAGACATCAGCCTCAGGACTTATCAATGGCAGCTTGGCCTACTTTACAACAGTCTCAAAGGCAGCCTGGTACTGGAATGAGAGCCATGTTTCTTGGAGATCCCGGGGCTAAAAAAGAACGTGCTGGCACTGGAGTTTTCTTGCCCAGAAGATTCGGAGCCCCCACTGAAACTCGCAAGAAGCAAGGTCGAATATTCATGATTAATTGATACTTAATTACGTACTTATTCATGATTAATGCGGTAATCAAGTCGTTTCGGACAAGTCGCCCAAATTCCACTGTCACACATTTATTAAAATTGTCCATGGGTCGTACTTTGATGGAAATAGAACCAATTTGCACGAGAAGGAGCTCGTCTTTAATGATAATAAATGCAATTACTGTGTGCGGGGGTGGCTAGTTTTTAAGGATAGGTAATTTTTCATGGTGTCACATAATTTCATTTGGCTGCTAGTCACATGGGATGTTTGTTGGCTAATAGTACTATAATTTACTCCCCCTTTTGACTAAGATCTGATCATTCTGGTTTTGTCTTACTTTATTTACTGTTGATCTGATCATTCACAAATTTTTAATACAGGTTGTTCGACGGTTCTACTGCCAGACAGAGTGGTCCAGGCCTTAAATTTGCGTTTGGATAACATGGATCCCCAGGCACAGGTTCACTCCAGGGGCAGTGCAAATTGCAATCCAGACTATGGTAACTGGATTTATTGCTCATAATTTTAGATTCACTCCAGGTTGTTCATACAGTGTCTTATCTCGTGTTCTTCATTTATATGCAGCAGCAGCAGCAGATGGTTTGAAGGGTAGAAACAATGTTGCAACGGGCCAACAGATGCATACCGTGAGACTACAGCCGGTGATGAATCAAGAACTCCGGCTTCCTCAGGAGTGGACTTACTGACCGGAGTCCTGACCCACATTGTTTAGCCGAAACACAGTTCCAAGCATTTAGAAGGGGAAAAAAAAATGAAAGCTCTAAATGTAGAAAACCAAATCAAACGGCCAAATAGTAGGTTTTTACTAGTTTAATTTCAGCAGGTACAAGATAGTAATTATAGTATACAGCAGCCTAAGAAAATGTGTTTATTTTTTAGATTAGTATTAGGTTAAACAAAATAAAAATGTCAGTCAAGATTGAAGAATGCAACATATTTTGTTGGGCTGGCTCAAGGTACAAGAAACTTGTGGGTGGCAGTTTCTTTTTTGTTCCAGTTGGAAAATGGAATTATGATAAAATAAGGTTTGTATTGTAGTAGCTGCTAATTTGCCTTGAAATGGCATAGCATACAAGGTTGGAGTCTCGTTTTGGATGAAACTGCAGCCCATCTTTTCTCTCTAGTGTTGGTGTATTACAGTTTGTTTGTATCGATCGATTCAAATTAATAAAAATTAATCATCATCATTATTATTAATTATTTTGTCTATTAAATAGTTCCACTCCAATGTATTTTTTTTGGTCAAAACATGGGGAAAATCAAAGTGTACATTGCACATTTTCAGTTGCACTTTCTATCACATGCTTTGGTTCGCTGGCTTTTGACCATCTTGTCGATTAACCTCCTTTTTTGTTCTTTTCTGCTTAGCTGGGTTTTAGTTGTAAGATGTTTTTGAAATTGTTGTAATCCAATTTTGTATTCGTACATAAAAATGATGGATTATTCTACTTCACCCAAATGGGTTATCAAATTTTTTTATCGAATCGTCACATGGTGGCCTCCTATTGGGGGGTGCCTGGGCCCACAGGCACCCCCCAAAAGGGGTCCGCCATGTGACGATTCGGTAAAAAATTTGGTAACTCATTCGGGTAGCCTAGCACGGTCCAAAAATGATACACAAAGAATTATATAAAATGACGTGGAGGAAAAATTGAATAATATAATTTACTTTATTTTAAATTGGCAAATGATTAAATGTCATATAATATTATGTAATTCTTTATATAAATTATTATATACATGTAATAAAATCTTGAAAAATAATAAGCTTTCTACTAATTTTATATTTATTTTCCTCAAAATTTGAAAGCGCCAAGCACGAAATAAAGGTTTCTTTGCGTGCTATTCCACATGTGGTTTGTCGCTAAAACTATATGATAAATATTTATATTGAATAAGTAGATAATAAATTGTTAATGCGTAAATAATAAATGAGTTAATAGTCATTGATACGATTAAAAATAATTTTCGACTTTATAATTTTTTTCGAACATACACTTGGTCACTCCATCTAGTACCTAGAGTTGTTTTTGAAGTCTATTTTATGCAAATAAAAACTTTTTATTAAATGAGAATAATTTTAAAATTAGGAGTTGCGTAAAGGAGAAGAATTTGGAGAATGGGGTTGCAGTTAGCTGTCAATTGCTGGATATATATATATATATATGTCATACACGTCAATTATTGTATTATGTATACAAGACACTTTTCCTACTCAATTCTTTTCTCTTTTGTGTCTTTTCGTAGTGGCCACGCTGTATTGTATGGAAAATCTTTTCTGAATCTAGCAAAGGTACAATCCTACCAAGCTGGTCTGGTCCTTTTATTATGAGAGGTATGGACATCAACATGCTTGCATAGTTTGAATCACTGATTTGTCGACTATGGTATCTTGCCGGGGCCAGGGGCATTATAGTCTTTTCCCACATATGAATCACTTTATTTGAAAACTTTACTTATTAGAGAGGAAATAAACTAATTTATTTAGATATGATCTTTAACATAAATAAGAGTATCTCCAATAGATTCTTTAAATATGAGATGATCACTATTTTAAAGAATCAACATTTAAAATCATGCTCCAAAAGGTTCTTTAAATTAACATTTTAGTTTAGAGGAGAGCCGAACTTACTCTTTATAATTAAGTGCATTCAAAAAGTCTCAATTTTCAGTGTAGGAAAATAATAAAATAATTTAAAAAAAAGTTAGTTAAAATAAAAAATAAAAAAAATAATAAATATTTTTTGCGAGTAGTAAATTAAGTGTTAAATATAAAGAGTTTGTTGGAGTATTTCAAGATTTTAACTCTCTAAATTTATAGATACTCTCCAAATGATAGATTATACTTTTTAAAAATATAGAGTCTCTTAGAGATGCTCTAAGTTTGAGAATTTGATTGTTTTAATGCCATAACTTCCAAAGCTGAGCTCCTTGCAACTTTGATCGCAGTACCACCCCATGATCATTCATGATACCCGATGCTATAAAAAATCGTACATGTCGAATTTCGAACTTGACGACTGAGAATGAGCACGAATGTGATTTTCCTGTACTGAAACAAATGTGTCGATGTGTGTTTTCGTCGTCCCTACGATTCTTAAGTCAAAGAGAGAATATGAAAAGTTTAAGTGCTGAAATTATATGCAAAAACATGCCCGAATAATGATCCTAGGTCCCAAATTTATAGAATTAGGTAGTAGTGCACTCTTAGTAGGACTCGTCATCCTTATTTTTAGGATTATTATTGGGATAAGTGTTGGATTAAAACAAGTCTTATCCTACTTTACCTGTAGCACCTTCTAGGATAGACTCCTTATAAACCTAGAATTCTTTAATAATGGTAATTGGATATGGTGATGGTGATGACTATTAACGCTTGTTCACGGAGTACTTTGAGAATTTGGCTAAGGCAAAGACCCGAGCACACACCCTCAAGGACGATTGACGTAAAAGTCACAGGTACTCACAAAGATCCTCGAGGTATCTCGAGGACTGTCTAGGCTCGAGGACACGGGTCCTATAATCGTGAAAGGTGAGCTCTGCAGTTCTTATGCTCGAGATAGGTCCTTTGTGACCACATCAATACCTATTTAAGCCCAAGTATACCAATCCCCTTTAAGCCGATTACCTGGTCACCTAGCCAGAGCATGGAGTCCTCACCTTCTTTTACGTCTCGATCCCGAGTCTTAAACTCCCAACTGAGAAATGAGTCTCACCCCATTATAATTCCCAACTACAGTTGAAGTTCTAAGACCTTCAGGAGTCCAATCTTATTCGACTATTTCAATATTATGCATGTTTCCTATTTCTTATGAGATAACTCTTCATTACCTATGATATAGGACGATATTAATAACTATCCACGATGGCCATTGAGGTAATGACTACTTGATATGCACTCCAAGCAGAGCACCACTTGACAGGCCTTCTACCCCTACAAATCGCCTACCACCATGAGGCCATCTACGTTTATATAGGCCGTTGACTCCCATGAGGTCGCCTACCACCATGAGGCCCTCTACTTTTACATAGGCCGTCTACCACTATGAGGTCAACACTACACTTAACTACACAAATGGTAATGAGTTGGATGGGAATCGCTCAACGATAAACATGGGCACAACCAACCGCTTGAGAAGTGGGGGGTCATCCCATCAGAACGAGGGAAAAGTGAAGATTTACGTAGGACACGTGTTACCATTAACTGCTAAACGAGTGCGTTGCATCAGGTGCTTATAAATACCCCTAATGTGAGAAATGTATGATTTCTTGGAACCAAAACTTTTGAATTCTATTTATACTCTTCATACTTTCCAAAACCAACTACTGATTCACACGTCAGAGGCATAACAGGGAAGAAAGCCCTGACCTCATTTTGTAGGTAGCATTCATTAATCGGAGTAGCCAGAACACCCTACATGTCAAGAAGAACGCGAAGGTCTATCTCGCTACAATTTATTTAGCTCCGTATCTGGGAAACCATTGAACAAAAAAACCATGTCAAGGAGACAGACTTGGAGTGAAACGCATATAGTCGGAAATGCGACAGATATGAAGTTGAAATCTATCGTAAGGGGTCACGACCTGCCACCACAATACGCAACGTAGAGCCAATTCAGTGCTTGGAAACTCAATTGGCATCCATGATGACCTTCTTGCAGAATCAAACGCAGAAAGTCGCAGTCCTACCATAGAAACCCTAATCGATAGACATCGTTTATATCAAATATCGACACACTTTAAAAAATTATTATTATTAACCATCGCGAAGAGACTACCCCTAATCGATAGACATCGACAAGAGGTTGATGGGCTAGTGATATAGGACGACATTAATAGCTATTCACGATGGTCATTGAGGTAAGGGCTACTTGATATGCCCCACGCAGATCACCACTTGACAGACCGTCTACCCCTATAGGCATGCCAACCACCATGATGCCCTCTACGTTTACATATGTCATCTACCACTATGAGCCCAACATTACACTTAATCACACAAATGACAATGAGCTGGACAGGAACCGCTAGGCACAACCAACCGTTTGAGGAGTGGAGGCCATCCCATCAAAACGTGGGGAAAGTGGGAAAACTTTCGTGGGGCACGTGTCACTATTAATTGTTGAACGAGTACGTTGCATCAGGTGCCTACAAATACCCATAAGGTGAGAAATATATGGTTTCTTGGAACCTGAACTGTTTGAATTCCAATTATACTCTTTCTACTTTCCAAACCAACTACTGATTCTCACGCCGAGGTACAATGGGGAGAAAGTCTCAACCTCATTATGTAGGTAGCATTCACTAATTAGAGTAGTCGAAACACCCTACACGTCAAGGAGAACGCGAAGATCTATCTCGCTACAATTTCAACCTCCTATATAAAACTTCGCTTTTGTTCATTATTCAGGTGCTATTTACATTATTCACTTTATAGCCTCGTGCATACATTCTCTTCATCCATCTTCGGAGTTAAGCATCAAATGGACTCCGGAACAACTCTCCTATCCTTTTTGTAGATAATTCAGAGGTCATGTCATTGCTCATCTCCCGTTAACCATCATTTAAAATATTGTGAGATGTAATTTGGTAATTAACCAGTTTACACTCACTCTATTCTCAAAGTGACTAAATCAATTTTTTGGTTAATAACTTAAAATATTTTAAACCAAACGAAGAATTAAAATAAATGAAAATATTAAAGATTCTTTTTCTTTTTTTCAAATCGTTATTAAAGAGTTCGTATTTGATAATATTAATGGTGACATGAAACGTAATGACAAAAATTTTCAACATGGTATGATAAACGTTTCATCGAGAGCTACATGGCATACTTGGTGAGGTACTAGGTCGCCATATGTAAGAGATCTATGTAGAGAAGGAACATTTGTTCATTGTTTCCATCGAATTCTAGACAAATTTAATGTATAATTATTTGCTGAATTGGCCAAATCTAGCGTCCATTTTTCATATTTAATAACGTGCCATTTGCCAATTTAAGAGTCCTTCGAACGTTGATTTGTGGTGTTTAATAAAATAAAAATTCACAACTAAACAACATACATTAAGTTATTCTCAAATTCAAAGGTTGCTCACCAACTAACAAATCTGTCTTTTAAGCAAGTAGAATAAATAAATAATGGGAATTTAAAATGATTGTGTTTTGAGTTGGCTAAGTCAAAATATCAAACAAATTTTACAGAATTTTAATAGTGAGAATAATACTAACATGAAAAGCAATATTCGACGGTAATAAGGAGACGAAATGAAAAGGTGTCATATTGTCTTTTAATGATTTGGTTTATATAGTTGAAATATTATGCCGAATTTTGGACATTTGGAAGACTATTTATAGGATTAAAATATTTCAAGAACATGCTCGAAGAGTGAATATATTAAAATTACGATTATGTGTTGTATATTTATATAGCATCTTTTAATAGATATAATGACTTGTCGACGTAATGGTGAAAAACCAATCCCAACTTATTAGAATCGCTCTCATTCAAGATTTATGTTTTTAAATTAGTCATCTAAAAACTTATATATGTAATGTTTTACTACTTCAAGTTTTCAACACGATTGAAAAATTTAATTTTTCTTAAATAGATCGTCAAATTATTTAATCTATAAGTTATATTCATAATATATCTAACTATTTTTATTGGCCTTCAATAATGCAGCAGAAAATATACCAATTCATTGAGTTCCAGTTTCGGTTGATAAAAGTGGAAATTACACCCAACCAGATTTTTTAAGTTTCAACTTCAAAATTCAGATTTTAATTAGTTTTATACAAAAATCAGATAATAATATAGGGCATGTTTGGTACGGTTTAAAATCCAATTAAAATTGAAAATATAGACGTTATTGAGCCCCACTCATCTAATAAAAGTCAATAATAACGACTAATTTTTCAATTTTAATCCGATTTTAATCTCTATCGAACACGCCCATAATTTTTAAATATTTATAATAGTATTACAAAATTAATTAATCTACAAACCCAATATCTCTACCTTCTCTCTTCTCCGACGGCATGGCACCTCTGGCGTTGAGGCGCAGCCATTGCTTCGCACAACTACAGTGTCGGCGGACTGTGTGGGGATCTATTGTTTTGCCGGTACACATATCAAGAGATTGGTAGTTTTTCCTAGTCATAGATAGCGACGATCTAGTTGTTTCTCCAAAGTTGCATTTGCTTAGCTTCTATGGCTGGATTACAGGACCACTTGTTGCTTTTGCAGCGTGGCAACTTGCGACAGAGGTTTTGGAGCTACCACTCTTACTTTACCATGTTGGTTTTGCAGTGTTTTGTCGCTCTTCTCCGACGTTTGCAACGATTTTGGTTGTGATTTTGCGGCATATTTTGTAGTGGTTTTCTCGGAGGTGGTGCAACGGTTGTTAGTATGCGATGGTGGTGAGTTTGTGGATTTTTTGGTAGTGATGGAGGTTGTGGTGTGGTATATAGATAGAAATAGAGATGGTCGTAGAGGTAGAGAAGGTCGTGTTGTGTGCGCATCGATGGTGGGAGCATCGTCGTAGGGGCGATGTCGCATGGTGATGGTGGCTGCACCGCGGTTGCTATCTTGTGGAGGCTATTGCTGTGTGGTGGATTTGTGGTTGTGGTTGTGGTGGATTTGTGTGATTTTTGAAGATTGTGGTGGCAATGGCAGTTTCAGGATTTTTCAGTGTGGTTGGTGATTGAAATGTGGTGGAGATGAAGACAGAGGCAATGGTAGTTGTTGTGGGAGACTGTGATAGAGATGGTGGTGGCTATGGTTGTGGTTGTGGATTTGTGGTGATTGCGGTGACAGTATTGGTGGTGGTCATGGTGGCAACGACGATAGCAATGATGGCAAGTTTGAGGATTCTTTGGTTGGTGGCAATGGTGTGGTGTGGTGGAGATGGTGGTCACATTGGTGAAGAGTGTAGATGGTGGTCGCAACGGTGGTGGCATTAACGGTAATGAATTTGAGGAGATGGTGGATGTGATGGTGGTACATGTGGTGGTGGTGGTGGTGGTTGTGTAACCAGTAATCAATATGTGACCGATTTTGACCAATGAATTGGTTGGTGTGTGACCAATAAACAATATGTGAGTAATGAAATAGCTAAATTGTGATTAAGAAATAATGTGTGATCTAAAAAATTGTTAATTTGTGACCGATAATTTGAAAATTTGTGACTGTCTAATAAATTGTAATTTGTAATATTTATGATTTGTGGTCGATAAATAAATTGTAACGTATAAATTTTTGATTTGTGACTGATGAACAAATTGTGACCTCTAAATTTTTTGAATTGTTAAAGTAAAATTATCAATGACATAAAATTTCTGATTTGTAATCGAAAAATAATGTGTGACTACTTAAATCGTTAATTTGTGATCAAATTGTATTAAATTGCGATCTTAATATATTTAATGAATTAAATCATAAATAAATTTTAATTATGAAATATGTGATACTTAACCTCTTAGTTAATTATGAAATTTTCCCTTGATAAAATGCTTACAGTTGTATGGGTCTTAGTTACAGATATTGGACCACGATGCTGTGGGCCGGTCCAGACGTTTTGGACGAAAGTATGAGAAAATATATGACAAAAGTAGCACTAAAATGGTAGCCTGTTGATCTTTAACTAGATATTGGGATTACTAGATGGCATCCCTACGATGTTCAAGGCTGAAATTGCAATGGTAATTATCAAACTATTTGATTTAGATTAAAGTGATTGGACTTACGATTTCATTTTTAAGCAGACTATTATTGATTTTTGATATTGAAATTACATATTTTCCTCCTCAAATTCTGCTCTATCCTCTCTTCTCTCATTATCTTTATCTGTGCTATGTTACCCAGGCTTCAAAAGAATACGAAATGGATCAAGGGTTCATCCTAATCACCGATTTTTTGAGTGACGTTTCGGTTGGAGGAAAGGTGATTTGCATATAGATTCTAAAATCGTGTAACCTCCTCTTTGTGAGTTACTTTTGAAATTACACGGCTCCAAGATAAAATCCTTATAGCTAACAGTTGATTCTTCTTCTATGAACACGATCATATGGAGACAAAGAACAAGTCTTTTCAAGTTATCGAAATAATATGAATATAGAGTATAAAATATATAGAACATATTTTTTCAAGTTGTGTTTTTCAAGTTATATTAAACAATGAAATATCCACCACCTTTTTATAGTGTAAAGATTCAACCCTTGCATTCATGTAAAATATTCAAATATAACTTACATTCTAAAATTCAAGCTTTTAATTTTATATATTATCTGAAAATTAAAAATTAAAATTTTTATCTTATGTCATAGCAATTTCTTATCTGCACCGTTCTTTAGTAGAACCATGCTATTTGTACCTAGAAGTATGACAACTTTTTTGACAATTACAAGTAGAATTAAGAGAACAATACATAACTCATTGTTTTAAAGATCACATTTCATAAATAACAAACTCATTAAAATATTTCAAAAATCAGATGGTAAATAAATTTATTAAATATTAAAATAAAATATAATACACATTAATTATTTCTACACATACCACATCATATCATCCTACTACACCATCTTCCCTCCATTTTTCCATCGGAGACGACCATCAGCTCCGGTGATTACTCTGGCGACTGCTCCGATGATCACTCTGGCGACTATTTCGGCGGCAGCCCCGATGACTTAAAAATTTCCAGAAAATTAAAAATTGAAAATCACCCCCACCCCCATGGATCCACCTACCACTACCCCATCCCTGCCTTCACCTCCTAAAAAATTACCGAAAAAATTTCAAGTCACTTTAGCTAAGTTCGTATTCAATGTGATTAATTGTGACAAATTTATGTTCAGTGTGACTGTCTGTGACTAATTGTGACCAAGTTTGTATTCAATGTGACTAACTGCGATCAAGTTTGTGTTTAGTGCTACTACATGTGACCAATTGAATCTTAATTGTAACCGTATATGATCAAGTCACAATCGGTTACAATTAACACAAAATTGATCACAACGAGTCATAATCGATCACAATTAACACAGAACTGGCCACAACGAGTCACAATCGGTCACAATTAACACAAATGTTGGAAAATGCACTATATTACATTCACAAATTACCATAATTAGAAGACAAATATTCTTGAAAAAGAGTAGGGTCATTTTAGATCAAAATCTGTACTTCATAAAATCTTGAGATACACAAACAAGAATTTTCATGTTATATCGTTGAGAAATAGAATGTCAAGATCTGATTGCCTAAAAACCACATCCTTGTAATTTAGAATTTTCTCATCAACTGTTGCTTTTGCCATGTTTTAGGTACCTTATTATAACCCCAACACTTCGCCACTGCCTCCACCACCACCACCTTCGTCGCCAACAGCTACCTCCACCACCAACATAAATGCAACACCAATGCCATTGCCACAACAACCACCTGCACGACTATCTCATCTAACCACCATTGAACAACCACCAACACCACTATTACACCACAACCAGGCCAGACTTCACAGCAACCTGGATACCCACCACTAACACACCAAACCGCTACATCAATACTACCGTTCTCACATATATACCACCATTGCACAAAAACATACTACCACAATACTATCACATATTTCATCTTACGCGACACCAAAGCCACCGAACTACCACAGATTCACACTATCATCATTACTGCGACACCATCGTGACACCACGGATTCACACCAATCGCTGGAGCAACCACAACAACCATGACAAAAGACACAGATCGCCACATCAACACCACCATTCTCACATATCCACCACCATCGCACATCAACATACCACCACGGCACCATCACATATTTCTTCCCATCGCGACACCACTACAGATTCACACTAGCATCATCACTGTGACACTACCCCAGCACCACCACAGATTCACACCAATCGCCGGAGAAGCCACAAAAACCATGACAAGAGAGAATACCGTAAAACAGAGGCGGACCTTGGGGTTCTTCGACGACGGCGCCGCTTCAGATGTCGTTGTTGCAGATATACCATTTCAATCGTCGCTTCAATCGTTGTGACAGTGACGAAAGAGATGATAGCTACAGCAGTGAAGTGGCGACGTTTTCAATTTGGGAGACGGTGCTAAGAGAGAATGGAGATGTGAGAGAGAGAGAGAGAGAGAGAGAGAGAGAGAGAGAGAGAACGAGTTTGGGGGAAATGAAGTGGGTGGGTGGAGGCATGGTTGATTTCTAAATTAATTGAATTTAATAATATATTAATTGAAACATCCGATTTTTGAAAGATTAAACTTCCCACCTGATTTTTGAATATGAATCTCGAAAAGTAGGGTTTCCTATAATTTTTCCTTGAATTAATGTCTTTAGTATTCATTAGTGGAGGCCAATTGCATTTTATTGGGTCGAGCACTCACTTATCTGCACGGCTTTCTAACTTCATGGTGTGTAATAATGCTAATATGTGCACCAAATAATTCAAGTACATGTTATATGGGCTTGGTCCTACCCATGAGGAAATTAAAAGCCCAATCCACTATCATTTCTTGTAGGTCAACATATGAGGCCTAATTTTCTTTCTTTTTTCTAACTGTGGTTGTACGTAAAAACAGAAAACAAAGACTGCCCATATATATAAATAGAGGAAAAACTTGACTTCGGCTTTGTGGAGACATTGAAGAGAAGAAGCAAATGTTTTTCTTCCTTCTTGGGGTGTGGATTTCACACAATTTTGTTCTCTACTAAAAAAAAAAAAAAATGTTGAGAATTTCTCTAAGAGCCTGTTTGACAGGCATTATTTTCTATGGGAAATGGATTCCATTTCCACCCATTTGGCTTGTTTGATGGCCATTTTTTTCTAGGCAAAATTTTTTCCAACCAGCAACCCCAAGCTTCTGTTTTCACCAATTTTGTGGAATTGGAAAATCTGATTCCAAGTTTTTTTTTTATTTGGAATTGGAAACAAATTTCATAACCAATTATAAAAAAATTCACTTTAATGGATAATTCTCATGTAAAATAAAGTCAAACAAACTCAAAACTTTGATTAAAAAAAAAATGATTTTTTAGGAATTTTTTTCGTTTTTTTTACTTTTCGGTAATGGAAACAAATTTTATAACCAATTGTGGAAAAAATTATCACTTTAATTGACAATTTTCATATAAAACAAAGCCAAACGAATACAAAAAAATCAAAATTTAAATAAAAAATTGGGTGAAAAATTAAACCAATCAAATACACTTAATTAACAATTCTCTGAAAAATAAGATTTAGATAATTATTTTCCCTAGAATTCATTTATTTCCACCCTTGCAATCAAACAGACCCTAAGAGGTTACTTTAATAATACAAAGGAGTAGTAGTATTTGGAGTGGAGATGTAATAGGTTAAACTAATGGTTTTGGGTCTTAGATGATTGTTTTCTTAGAGATTGATTATAGTTGTATTACTAAATTGTTTTCTTTGAATGTTGTAATCTCTGTTTATTATAGTAGATATGGCCAGAGTTGCCACGTGTTTTTTTCCCCTCTACACTAGAGGGTTTTTACTGCGTTAAAATTCAATGTTGTGTTCTCTTGTTTTTGATTTGATCATTTACTTGTATATTTAATGACTCTAGTTAGTTGTTTGGATTATTGAGTTTATTCTTGCAAGTAGTAATTGTTCAACAAAGTGGTATCGCAGCTCAGGTTGTGTAGGTGTGGTTCTATTGCAGGAGTAAATGGAGAATACTTCGAACACAATGATTAAATTATCGGCTTCAGATTATTCTATTTGGAAGCCTAAGATGGAAGATATCATTTATTATAAGAATTTACATGAACCTATTGAAGGTGATAAAGTCAAGCCAAGTAGTATGAGTGACAGTGACTGGAATAAGATAAACAAGAAAGCCATTTGATATATTAGACAGTGGATTGATCTTAATGCTTTCCATCAAATATCTTAGGAGATAGATACCAATAGCCTTCGGGAAAAACTAGAGGGTCTCTATGAGACGAATACTACTCAAAATAAAACTTTGATATTAGAAAGCTTGTGAATTTGAAGCTAGATGATGAGATGCAAGCACTACTACTTCTGAGTTCATTGTGTGATAGTTGTGAGACTTTGGTAGTATCACATAGTAACTTTACTCCGAATGATGTGCTTGGACTTACTTTAGTTAATGACAATTTGCTTAATGAAGAAATTAGAAGGAAAGACTTGAGTAGGAATGATGCATAGGCTCTTATTATAGAGAATGGAGGCAGGAGTAAAAGTAAAGGTCCTAAGGAACGTGGTAACTTCAGAAGTCAGTCAAAGGTAAGAGGAAATGTCAAGTGTTTTTATTGTGATAAAAATGGTCATATAAAGAAACATTGCATGGCTTGAAAAAGCAAATTGGAAAAAGAGAAAAATCAGATGAAGACGAATTAGCATACATTCGCTAGCACTTTAGATGAGGAAGTGGTGGTAGCAATTTTTTCTACTGAAGATGAACAGTGTTATCATGTTGCAAATTCATTAGTTGAATGGGTTATTGACTCAAGGGTTGCTTATCATATTACTCTAAGAAGAGAGTTCTTCACTTCATACAAGTCGGGTAACTTTGGCAGTGTAAAGATGGGTAATAACATTTTTGATAGCATTGTGGGAATTGGTGATGTTTGTTTTCAAACTAATATTAGATACAACTTGACATTGACGAATGTGAGACATGTTCCAAATATGCGCATGAATTTGCAATCTACACATGCTTTTGATGAAGCGGATTATGACATTTATTTTAGCAGCGGAAGATGGAAACTTATAAAAGGGTCGATGGTATTTGCTAGAGGAAAGGTTTGCTGCATACTTTACAAGACACAAGTAAAGGTGTGTGGTGAAGAGGTGAATGCAACTGAAAATGACTATTCACAAGACTTGTGGCACAAGCTGCTGTCTCACATGAGCGAGAAAAGATTGCAGATTTTGGCAAGGAAGTCTCTCATTCCTTTTTCCGAAGGCACGTCACTAAATTCATGTGGTTATTGTTTACTTGGTAAACAACATAAAGTTTCCTTTCAAAAACCCTCTAGTAGAAAGTCTAGTATTTTAGATTTAGGTTATTCTGATGTTTGTGGTCTCATTGAGGCAGAGTCCTTAGATGACAATAAGTGTTTTCTTACTTTTATTGATGATGATTCACAAAAGTTTTGAGTATTTTATTTGAGATCAAAAGACCAGTTTTTCATCACTTCAAGAAGTTTCATGCTATGGTGGAACGGGAAAGCGGAAAGGTTTTGAAGTGTCTTCGAACCGATAACAGAGGGGAATACATGTCTAAAGTATTTGAAGATTACTGCTTAGAGCATGGTATTAAACATGAAAAGACGGTTCTTGGTACTCCACAACACAACAGCATGGCAGAGAGAATAAATCGCACCATTATGGAAAAGGTTAAAATATGTTAAGGATGGTTGGGTTACCTAAGTCATTCCGAGGTAAAGCAGTTCGAACAACGTGCTCCCCAATTAATCGTTTTCCATCAGTTCCTTTGGATTTTAAGATTCTAGAAAAGGTGTGGACATTAAAGGATGTTTTTTATTCTCATTTGAAGGTTTTTTGGTGCAAATCATTTGCACATGTGCCTAAGGAACAACGGTTGAAACTAGATGATAAAACTAGTGCTTTCATTTTGTTGGCTACGAAGATGTAGAATTTGGCTATAGACTATGGGATCCAAAAAGAAGAAAATAATTAGAAGCAGAGATGTGTTTTTTTTCATGAAAATCAAAAGTTAGCAGATTTCGAGAAATCTAGGAATCAAAGACGTGTTGCTAAGGGTTTCACTGACCTTACATCTATCTCTTTGCCTCCTGATAGTACCACTCAGGGGGAAGAGACTCATGTTGATAGTCATGTTGATTAGCCGCAAGGGTTGATGAGGATGATCTAAAGGATGTTGAGTATGGGGAGTAACCTACTACACCGGAGCCTCAAATTAGAAGATTTACTGAGGAGCATCATCCATCAACCTGGTATCCTGTATCAGATTATGTGTTGGTAATTGATGATGGGGGAGCCGGAATGATTTTAGGAGGTACAATATCATAAGGACAAATAGAACTACGTGAAGGCTATACAGAAAGAGACGAATTCTTTTCTGAAGAATAACACTTATGAGCTAATTGAGCTTCCTAAATGTAAAAAGGCATTAAAAAAATAAATGGGCGTTCAAACTGAAAAGGTGGTGAAAAGCTAGAGAAGTATAAAGCTCAATTGGTGGTGAAGGCTTCGATCAGAAGAAAAGGCTTGACTTCGATGAGATATTTTCTCTTGTTGTCAAAATGACTTCCATTCGAGTGGTTTTGGGTTTAGTAGGTAGTTTGGGTCTTCGGATTGAGAAGTTAGATGACAAAATCGTCTTTCTCTATGGTGATTTAGAGGAAGAAATCTACATATTTTCAACCAGAGGAATTTGAAGTAAGAGGAAAATAACATATGGTTTGTATGTTGAAAAAAAGTTTGTACGGGTTGAAACGGGCACAAAGACATCGGTATAAGAAGTTTGATTCCTTTATGGTGGGTGATGGTTATACCGGAACATATGCAGATCATTGTGTTTATGTTAAGGAATTCCATGTTGGTAATTTCATTATCTTTTTGCTATATGTAGATGACACGTCGATAATAGGGCAAAATGTTCAGTTTATTCATAGTTTGAAGGTAGATTTTTTCAAGTCATTTGACATGAAGGATCTTCGACTAGCGCGAGAAATTTTGGAGTTGCATATTCGCCGTGATAGGAAAGCTAGAAAGTTATGATTATCAAAGGAAAAATATGTAGAAAGAATGTTGGTAACGTTTAACATGAAGAATGCTAAACCAGTTGGGACACCACTTGGTAGTTCAAATTGAGTAAGATAACTCGTCCTTCTAAGAAAGAAGATAAAGAAATAATGGTTGAAATTCCTTACTCCTCTGTGGTTGGGAGTTTGATGTATGTGATAGAGTATATAAGAGTACATTTTTAATGTTGATTGTTCATGATTATTTGCTAATACATAAGCATATTTGAGATTATTAATGATATTTTTTCTATAGTTGAACAATGGCCAATCCTAATGGTGGTTTTGATAATTTTATTGTAGAAATGAAGCAAGACATAATAAAGCCCAAGGCCCAAAAGATCTCATTTCAAGTGGGCTTGACCCAGTTGAAGAAGAACAAAAGAGAGACGGAAAAGGAAGCGAGGAAATCAACAAAGAATTTAGGGGTTAAAAATCAATCCCGAAACTGAAGCTTCTCTGCACTGTCTTCAGTGTTATCGCCATATCTCCCTCATCCGACATCGTATTGAGATGATTAAAAAGGCTGTAGAAAGCTGATTTAACGGGTTACAATTTATCCTGAAATAGAAATTTTGAGATTTCCACGTTTTACTATCGAAAAACGGCCCACAATAGAAAGCAGAAAATCTGTAGAAATGACGAGGCAGATTCTGGATTGATTGGTTTTTCCTTGTTTTGTTGGCTGGAGAGATAGAAATGAGGGGAGTTCTTACAGCAGAGAGGAGGCACGAACAGAAGAGGAAAGGCACACGAGAGGAAGGGAGGCTGGAAGGCAATTACAAAATACAGGAAGCAGATTTATTTTGAGTTTTTACTTCCAACTCTTTCCATTTCTTAATGTCAAACTATTTTATGGAGTTTTTCTTCAATTTTAGCATGAACTAATTTCTATTTTCTAGAGTTTGAGATGTAGCCTTACTATGATTATGTGAATCTTTCTTACTTGAATTAATTAGTATTGGTTCTGATTGTTGAGTATCTCATTCTGGACTTAATGCTTGTGAATGACTGATCACCATTTACATGAGTTGGGATTTAGATTCAATTTGTGAGTGAGAAGTAATAATTATTTCAGCCTTTGTTTGAGATACCACATGGACTCCATAGGATAGAGATATCTATGGACTTGTGTAATATTTATGGGTTTCTTTCTGTTCGTAATGAATTTTGATTGGGTTTGAATTTTCACAGAGATGTAGAAAATTGCCTTGTTGAGATATTTCGTTAATACTTGAGAAAGATTAATGAATAAATTTGAGAGACTCGATTATCAACATTAGGGAACACTTATAATTAATTCAATTAGGATATTCGAATATGATTAGTTATGGTGAATCGAAAACTCTAGAATCTTGTTTTTCTGATTTTAATCTGCTTGTTTAAATCTTGTCATTTTTTTTACTTATTGGTCCAACAATTCATCCATATTCGAGTTGTCAAATAGATCATCGTTTAATAAATTTTGATACTTATTTGTAATTTTTCATTCCTCGTGGGACGATACTCTTACTCATTCTCTTTATTACTTGTTATGACTCGTGCACCTGTGATATCCACCAACAGTATGTTATGGTTCGTACACGACCAGACATTGCTCACGTAGTTGGGGTAGTCAGTATGTTTTTTGTTAATCATAGTAAAGATCATTGTGAGGCAGTGAAATTGATTTTTAGATACTTGAGAGGTATTTCAAAGACGTGCTTGACTTTTGGAGGTTGAAAACCAATTTTGGAGGGCTTTACAGACGCAGATATGATCGACGATCTTGATGGTAGAAAATCGACTTTTGGATACTTGGTTAATTTTGCAGGGGGTGTCTCATGACAGACAAAATTACAAAAGTGTATTACCTTAACTATGAATGAAGTTGAGTATATTGCAGCAACTGAAGCAACAAAAGAAATGATTTGGATGAAACGATTTATCCAAGATTCGGGTTTGAAGCAAGATGTGTATGTAGTTAATTGTGATAGTCAGAGCGCATTAGACTTAAGCAAGAATACTACTTATCATTCTCGAAGGAAGCACATTGATGTGAGATATCATTGGCTACGGCAAATAGTGGCAGAACAATTGGTATTTGTAGAGAAGAATTCAGCTGATATGATGACAAATGTTGTGACGAGAGAAAGCTTAAGCTTTATGTCGAATTGGCTGGCATAGACTTTAACTAATTTATAGAGGATAATCTCCTTCCTCAATCAGGTAGAAGGGAAGATTGTTATGTGGGCTTGGTCCAGTCCATGAGGAAATAAAAATCTCAATCCACTATCATGTCTTGTAGGTCAACATATGAAGCCTGATTTTCTCTCTTTTTCTTATTCCTGTTTGCTAGGATTAATACCACTTGTTATGACACCAATCACTAGATTGAGATGTTGAATTTATATGAAAAAATAATAAAATATTTGATCAAGAACAAAATAATAAAAGAAGATAAGAATATGACAGGGGAATTAGGAGATATTATTGACTCAAGAATAATGATCGTAAAAACTAGTAATCATAAATCTCACACTATAAAATTATATAGAAAAGTCTAGTATTTGTAGAAAATATATAAGGGACGTCCAAACCCTCTTGGTAGAGTTGTTGATCAAATAGGATGCCAAAAACTGAGTCCAAAACGAAGTAGGAGAAGAAAACGCGGAAAAAACGGACAGCACAATCGGCGCCGTGGCACCGCGCATAGAATTTTTTTTTTTAACTTTCTTCATCAATGTCTTATTCAAATCCAATACCAATTTCCAACTCTATTTGGACTTCCAAAATAGAATTTCAACTTGACATAGGATTCCAATAGCATTTCAAACTTGAACTTTTCATGACATGCACTTCAATTAAAATTCTTTAATTACTTCAACACAGAATTTGGGTCATACCTAAATTCTAACACTATTGGAAGTGGTTATGGCCAATCGACCCGAACAAAGCAACAATAGCTAGGGAAAAATACAGGAACGGAACCATTCATTGTAGAGATAGACCCTGATCAGTCAAAACTACTCTTTTTATTTCAGGATTTGAGTAGGTAAGGGCAGCGGGACCAATCGGACCAAGCAAGCTATTAAGCCAACTAAGAAAACCTGCATCATCTTCTAACTATTTTCAAGAGGAAGATAATAGTGAAATTAGTTTTTTGGAGTGGACTGGAATGATAGGTTAGGCCTATCCAAAGATCGAACTAGTTCAGTACCAGGTAGGTATTGAGTTGAATGAAAGCCCTTCCCTTTCGGAATCGAGGGTTCCTGTGCACATTAACTATAGTTTTACAGTGACAAACTTGATCGAATGTATAGGATAGGTGGGAGGTGGTGGCACACAACGACCAATCCTATATGTAAAAACAAAAAACAGAGATCGTCGAGAGATATAAACAGAGGAAAAACTTGGCTTCGACTTTGTGGAGACAATGAAGAAAAGAAGCAAGTGTTTTTCTTCCTCATCTGGGTGTGGATTTCACATAGGTTTGTTATCTATTCAAAAACAAGTTGAGAATTTCTCTAAGAGGTTACTTTGGTGCTACGAAGGAATTGTAGTATTTGAAGTGGAGATCTCATAGGTTAAATTAATGATTTCGGGGTTGAGATTATTGTTTTCTTAGAGATTGATTATAGTTGTATTCCCAAATTGATGAGAACTCAATGTTGGGTTATTTGATACCTAATAAATCCGAGTGATGATTTAAAACAGTTGACGAATAATTTATCGACACCATAGACTTGGCTGGACTCGAATATTACTGATACGTTTAGGAGAGCCCAAGTTGGAGACAGGTTGGTGACTTTGATTAGTGTATGGTTTGGATTATTATTAGTCCATTAACTTAGCACATCCTTTGTGGGTCAATAAAAGAGTGACTTGTGGCCACCAGTTGAGGGAAGTGTTGGGTCGAGCTTGAAGCAATGTGATGTTTGATTGTATTTTTTTTAGCCCGAAAATTGGAGCAATTGGAGGCCAAAAATATACAAATGGTATCAAAGCAAGGTTAGGGTGATTTTCTGGCCAAAAATTGAGTAGAAAATCGACAGAAAACTGTTGAAAAAGGCCGCCCAGATTTCTTCAAAAAAACAAGACCTGCAAGTGAGAATTTTGGCCAAACCAATGGCCGGCTGGTGAAATGGACACCACTGGCGGACTCAGCAAGTGGAGGAGCCCCAGGAGGTCCGACGTGTGTCGCGGCGTGTGGTGGCGCGTGGGACCGGATTCGGCTGAGACTTCTTCAGACAGTTTTTTCAAGACGTCGAGATGGACCCTGCGGTGTTTTCAGATTTTAGTTTCGGGCATTACGGTGAAAGTAGGACGATTTCGCCCTTGAACGCTCGGGTACCAAGTGTCATTTCGTGTTGTCACAATTGTTGGAAACTTTTGGAAGAATGGTGACGGTCCTAAGGTGGTGAACTCGGTATTACGTTCTTTACCTTTTATTATTGCAGTTAAAATTATTGTATAAGATAATTTATTTTTCGCATTAAAAGTCACGTGTAGGGTGACGTTAGGTTTGGGGTTACCGTGAAGGGGTAATCATTGCCTTCTGATAGATCTAGGAATTATTTGTCTTAAATTCTTTGTGAATTTGTTGCCAATTTTCTACATTGTTAGAATTGCAAGTGACCTTAGGAAAGTTTGTTTGACTATTCTGTGTCAATTATGTCTTACTTTGCTTGTAGTCATTATATTGATATTGATGACATACGTAGGTCTAAGATAAGTGCGAAAAATAAGATGTATTTTTAACTGCAGTAATTGGACATAGTTGAAATAGACTATCCTAAAAATGATAATAAAAAGAAATATGATGAGAGTAATGAGGCAAATTCTGTCTTTAGGTTGAGTGATGACCCTTGTGAGCCTTATTGGGTGTAAGTCTAGTTACTGCATGTGCATAAGTGTGTAATCATTTCTGCATGTGTGTGATTGCTCAATTCGGTTGCGTAATTTATATGTGCATTTTCAATGTGTTTGATATATGCATTGGCATAAATTGGATTGATCTTGTTACTTTGTGTAATTGTTTGCATGCTTTGTGGGTTGAGATCTAGGGCATATGATAAGTGCGTTTTTACACATTTATTGTAGATCACAAACATGGATAATTATTAATAAATATGTGGAATATAACTTAATTCGATATAATTTGTATTTTGCAGGATTACAATGATGAACGTTGTAAAAATTCGAAAAAACAAGCGAAAAACGATTAAAATGAAGCACAATCAAAGTTTTAGGACTCAAGTGCAAACACTGAAAAGTTGTGTCGATCTCACGATGAAGATTTGAGAGTACTTGACATCAATTGGATGAGGAAATAAGCCAAATGGATGAACTATAATCGAAGTACTATCACAAATCAACCTCCAGCCAAAAAGATGTTGCTTCGAATTTTCAATCCTAGTTTGAGACCCATTTTTGGAATAGAAGACGTTCGAAGTTGAAGATTTGTAATTCTGAACGATTTGTATCCCTTTGAGTAAGCTTTCCAATGCAATTTAAATAACCAAAATCGGATATCGGGAGATAAATATATGACCAAATTATTGAAAACTGTCCAGCGAAAAAGAAGTGTAACCATGAGGCCGCGAACAACCAGACAGGGAAAAAGGAGAAAAATTCTTGTTTCATGCGGTTGTATGGAAAATAACCATGCGGTCGCATGGTTGATTTTCGGCGCGAATTTTTTGGTTTCATTTTCTCGTTCAACCTCTTATGGAAAAGGATCTTGAGCAACTATAAAAGTCAAAAGTCGTCCATAAACGAGGGTTAGACATTATTTAAGAGAAAAAGGCATTGAAGAGCAAAGAAGAAGACAACGAGGGATTTTACTTCAAGATTTAAGATTGTAAGATTTAAATTCAAGAATTGAGTGATATCTTCTCCTAATATTTTTCTTGTTGTTTAATCTTATCCATGCTAGGCTAGATTTTCAATGTACTAAGTGAACGATGAACCTCGCTATGTGATCTTTTCATTTTCTATTTTGCAATTTGATATTTAAACACGATTGATAGATGTTGAATGAATTATATACATTTTCTTGCCTCCATAGTTAAATGCATGTGATTATGTGAGTTTGCGTGATCTATTTTATGCATTCAAAAGAAGGGAAATATATTATATAAGGTATAAATCATCGTAGGGTCCGATAGGATATAAAAATATACTGCTATGCTTTACGTGAATCTCTAAGTGTTTACAAAACGTCGTGCATTCTTTAATATTGCATTTGCATATAAATATAGTCAAATGATATGCGAGAATATGTTCAATTCTACTCGAAAGATATTATTGGATAAACTAGAAACATTGATTCTTCAACCAATTCATCGTATTATCGAATTGTGAAATAGAGGTTAAAAATGATTTGCTTGGTAACTCGGGATCCTAGTGCGCGTTTCATTCATTAATTTCTTCAACTTGTTGCATTCAAACATTATTGTTGCATTTAGTTAGTAGCCTTAGTTTAACTTGCATTTTAGTTTTAGTTGAGTTATAAATTTCAAATCATCAACCATATGAAGTTTAATAAATTTAGTTAAAGTCGTGGTAATAGAAATCAAGTTAAGTCAATCCTCGTGGGACGATACTCGAAATTTTAGAATTTGCACTTTATTACTTGTTAACGAACTGTGCACTTGCCATGATTTACAAAGCGAACAGATTATCGTGAACAACGTACTCTGTTTTGCTCTGTGAGTGGTCTGAGAGAGTGTGGTAGTGAGAAGTAAGAGGGACAACCATTTTCTCCTTCATCTTTGTGAGCCTGTATGATTTGTGAGATTATGTGAGGCGGCTTGCGAAGGTTATCTTCGTTCTTTATGTGAGCCTCTTTTGTGAGTGTTGTGAAGTAACTAATTCTTTTTTCTATTCTCTTTGTGAGTGTCACCTTCACCCTTCCCTTTGTGGGATTAATCCTTTGTGGACTTTTTTGAGCGTTGGTGATTGGAGTAACCTTGTGGTGTGTGGTTCAATTTAATTTAAGCCCTAACATTTGTGTTCATCGCAAGGTGTTGATTTGCCATAGTGAGTTTGTGATGTATTAGCAATGTGTGGTATGTCTTTTGGTAAGGTAGAATATAGATGCCTATGAGTAAATTGATGGTTTATACCATGAGATGTGAAGTGTGACATTTGGATTACAGTCAAGAGGTGATCAAATGTTAGAATCCTTTATCTGGAAGAGACCTGATCAGGTTGAGTGCGAGAGAGGCACTTTTATCACTTCTGTTAGGTAGAGACCCATTATCCACTTAGGTTGGAGAAGTGATGTGATGGTACAAGATTATCCCAAGAACTTAGGATCTATAGAGATTTACTATTTAGATATGAATTAAGTGATTAGTCTAGTGAGCATGGTGGACGATAAGGTGAGATATGTGTTCTCGAGGAGTGAGCAACACGGAGTGAGATAGGATAAGTATGGTGAGATTTTCTTCGTGAGGTCATTTATGCATTTATTGCGTATGTGTTGGTCTGTTGATTGACTTGGTATTACTCTATTATTCTGTGTGAACATGTTTGAAAAGATATGTGTTAACCTATATATGATATCTCCATTGCATATTTATTTGCTCTTGATCGATTGCTGTGATTATCTGATTTTACTTGGTTGTTCTTGATCTTAGCCCTGGTAAGTACATGGAGCAGGTATAGTGTGTGTTTTGGGTACGAAACACGAGGTAAGGTCTGTGATACCAATTTTATTGGTTACCTTGATTGTGCAAGTGTAAACTGCGTGTTTTGGTTGCTTGTAGATTTATTGAGAACTAAGGTGGAGATTTGTTGGGTTTTTTTTATACATAATAGATTCGGGCGATGATTTAAAACAGTTGACAAAATTTTGAAGTAGACTGGAACAATAGGCTAGGTCCATTCAAAGATCGAACTAGTTCAATACCAGGTGGATTTCGAGTTGAATGAAAGCCATTCCCTTTTGGAATCGAGGGTTCCTGTGCACCTTAACTATAGCTTCACAATGACAACCTTGATCGAATGTGTAGGATAGGTGGGAGGTGGTGACACACAACGACCAATCCTATACGTAAAATAGAAAACAGAGATCGTCGAGAGATATAAACAGAGGAAAAACTTGGCTTCGACTTTGTGGAGACAATGAAGAGACAAGTGTTTTTCTTCCTTCTTTGGGTGTGGATTTCACATAAGTTTGTTCTGTATTCAAAATCAAGTTGAGAATTTCTCTAAGAGGTTACTTTGGTGCTACAAAGGAGTTGTAGTATTTGGAGTGGAGATCTCATAGGTTAAACTAATTCTTGGGGATTATGGTTGAACCATTGCTTTCTTTCTTCTACCCTTTGTGGTTAGCACTTGCTCTCACATGAGGTGGGAAACACCCTATCTCTCATTTGCTCTGCGAGGCCTTTTACAGGCCTAACGGGAGCAGCTCGGTTCTTGTGGTTAATTGCATCCACCATTTTTGATCATTTGTGGGTCAATAGAAGAGTGAAACTTGTGGCAACCGGTTGAGGGAAGTGTTGGGTCAAGCTTGAAACTGTGTGGTGTTGGATTGTGTTTTTTGAGCCCGTAAATTGGAGGCCAAAAATCTAAACTCGAGTTTTAGGCATAAATTTGAACTTCGTAATCTTTGTTTATTATAGTGAATTTGACAATAGTTGTCCTGTGGCTTTTTTTTCCCCTCTACACTAGAGGGTTTTTTCACGTAAAAATTGTTGTCTATAGCAGTTCACAAAATTTTTATTAACGTGCTCACAATCTGAAGATCTATCCTGAGTATGAACATTGTTTTAGATATGGAATTGTGGATCATTTCGTCATGTATAGATGCTAGGGTACGAATTGCACGCTTAGGCCAGGTCAGTCCCAACCCAATAAATTTTTTTGTCTAATAAATTGCATGGTTTTTTTTTTTTTTTTT
Source organism: Fraxinus excelsior (assembly GCA_019097785.1). Lineage (NCBI taxonomy): Eukaryota > Viridiplantae > Streptophyta > Magnoliopsida > Lamiales > Oleaceae > Fraxinus > Fraxinus excelsior. Next base: position 5,004,764 of record CM032643.1, on the reverse strand, counting down.
TTTTTTTTTGACAAATTAGTTCGGTTTAAAATTTTTTCAAGTCTAATCTTGATTGATTATTGGCTAGGGAACCTGTCCGCCAATGATTTGAGTGATTGGGTGCTACGAGACGTAAAATGCAATATTTAAATGAAGTTCTAAGTTTTTAGTTCTGAAGTATATTCAGTGGAGCTTGGTGCATTCTGGTATCTGCTCAACATGCTATTCGAAGAAGGCAAAATATGAGCACATTTTTTTTTTTATCCCTATTGATGCTTTATGTTTTTCCCAGAGTTCAAACCGTTGTCCATTGCATTGCTTGGGAGTCGGGGTTTTTAATGCCTTTTTGTAGTATTGGAGTTTGGTTTAGCCCTTGTTTGACCATTTTTCCATAAAAAAAAAAAATTTTTATTCCAAATTCATTTTCCACCACGTTCTCTTATAAAATAATTTTGTACGTAACTTAAACTTTTTCTTCATTTTTAACCACACTTTTTACAAAAAATTACTATTATAAAATTCATTTTTCACAAAAAATGGAACTCAAACGGTGTCCAGTAATGACTAAATTTTGGAGCTTAAACCAATTGATTTTTCACCGCAATTGGATTAGACAGGTACCATATTGTGAGTATTCTTCTCACGAGATCAAATGTTCTTGGGTTTGTTTTATATAGTAATATGGACAAAATAATCAAAAACATTCCTTGTGCCTTCAGAAAAATAAAATGATTGTGATATATGTATATAATGATTTATATATACATAATGTGGTGGTATATGATTGGATCATAATTTCCTTAATAAAAAAAAAAACTTTATCACTCTCTTTTAATACATCATCTTTGTATAAACCATTATTTAATTCAATTACGTATAAGTAACATTATTCAAAATAAAATGACCAAATATTATGTCTCTAGAGCCAAGCACTGGTTTTGAAGTGGATTTAGCGCTCTGTATACCCCACTTGCACGTGAATATGTTTCCGATATTTGACAATCCTGGCTAAAATGATATTTAGCCCATGTTAGGTCCCTATTATTTTTAAAATTCATTTTTTCTCTTTTATTCTCAACCACACATTTTTTAATAAATTAATATTACATGCAAATATAAATTTTTTAACCACATAGAAAGCCCACTTTTGGCAAAAAAAAAAAAAAAAAAAAAGTGGGGTTCAAACAAACACGTTTGTCCAAGACTGAAGCCTGCAAAAGGGAACCAGAAACAAAAAATGGGAAATATGGAAAGACAAAAACAAAGAAAACCATATACACGAACACGTACGAAGTGTATCATCGTTTTCTTTAGTACTAAAATTTAGGAATTGCATTTGAAATCGCCTCAGCCTGAGAAGCCATGTGAAGTGCGCGATATTTGACTAGAAAACAGCCGAGGGCATGGCCTGCCACAGCTACAATGAAGATGCCAAGGTTGAAGGACATAACACAGAGCATAACCAAGTAAACAAGAGCCATTCGAACTGCATACACACTGGCCTGAATCAAAGCAATAGACACCGGATGTGCCCCAGGCTTCGCGGGTGGAGACACCGCTAAGACTTCAACTGCAACTGCGAGCAAAAACACAAAGGCTAGAGCCAATATGTACATGCCAAGCCGGTCGTCTGGCCATCCTTGGAAAAGTACCACAACGTCTTTACCCCAGAAAAAGCTCATGTGCATGGTTTTGTGTTTCATGTTCATACTATGATTATACACTGAACTAGAAGATGTTGGTGTTGGCATTGACACGGACATGTTACCACGGTCATGTTCATTAGACATTTCTTGGAAAGAGAAGTGAAAAATTAGCTTGTCAATTAGACAAAATTAAGAAAGATTTTGGATTAATTCTGAGTTTATATTGTGGTAGATTAGTCATATATAGGAGTGAAAAAAGAGAGGATATGACGTAGATTGTGAAAGTTTAACCCTTTTTTTATTTGTCCAACTTTTAATTTATATATATATATTTATCTAAAGACCGTTTGACATGACTTTAAAAAGTTAAAATGAACTTTTAAGATTCAAAATTGCTTTTAAACTGTTTGATTAATTTTAGCAGGCCCCACACTAATTAGAGGGGGCTGTAAAATTTACAGCCCCCTAATGGCTGTACAAGTAGAGTTTTTGTTTTTAAGTTAGAAGAGTTTTTTAAAAAATTGACTCGATATGACTTCTCATCAAAGCTCTTGCACAAGAAAATGCTCTTTTAGTCTCTGTTTGGTACACATTAAAATTTTCATTTTCATTTTTCTACTTATTTTTAACCACACATTGTTCAACAAAATAATATTTTTCATCACATCAATAACTTTTTCCTCTTTTTCAACCACACATTTTTCATTAATCTACTATTTCAGAATACATTATTCCAAAGTAATATGACTCAAACATACCCTTAGAATTAGTTTTCAAACATCGACTAAAATAGCTTTCACAAAAAGTTCTTTTATTAAAAAACAAAAGTCCCGTCGAATGAAAAATGAGTATTACGTTATTATCTTTTGCTTTTGCTTTTACTTTTTTTTTTTTCTTTTGCTTTTGCTTTTTCTAATAAAATTTCACTTTACACATACACATCATCGAGGAAAGATAAAAAATTCAGTTATCACCGGATAAAATTTCATCAACTTTAAATCAATCACACTTCGAATAATTATTTTTAAATCAGTCATCTTTAAATTTTACAAGAGGGACAACCCCATCATCGAACTCATTTTATCACTCGTTTTACTGAATGTCAAGGATGAAAACATTTTTTTTGGTGAGACGATTTGGTTTAGATTAAATTTACTTGTATGTGTTAATAAGGGGAAGGAGTGTGTTTCCCTTGGTAAATTACAAAAGTGTCTTTGTAATTGTATCTATTCTCCGGTTTGGTTTGTATTTCAATTTCGAGTTTTGAATTTTGTGTTCATTTTCAATTTTTTTTAGTGTTTGATTTAAGATTGTTAAGATTGTTTTTGGTTTGTCATTTTAAAAAATTGTTTCTCAAAACAGAAAAATAGAAAACACATTTGGTTTCGAATTTTTGAGAAATTATTTTTTAAAAAACATTTTATTTCATAAAATTTTATTATTTAGTAAAATAGAATAATTTATATTAATATATTATAAAAAAATTGATACAAAATTAAATAAACAATAAAAAATAAATTGAATCGACAAAACATGGAATTTAAAAATTAAAAATTAATGATATGGACCGAGGATTTTTATCTGTCTTTTTTAAATATATTTATTTATAATTTTTATATAAATAGCCTTTAAGAGCTTGGGTTATTTTTATAATTTTTATTTCTCTAAAAAATCATGTTTTATTTTTCAGAATATTTTTTTTAGATTTTAGAATTATATTTTTAGAATTTTTTTTATAGTTTTAGATTTTATTTTATCTATTTTTTTAAAATTTTGAAATTTAATTTCAATGAAACACTCAAAAAAATAAGAATGCGCTTTGAATGTTATATTATAGTTGTTTTCAAAAATTTATAAAACATCAAACCAAATAAGTTGTTGCGTATTTTACAAAAGTGAAATCTGAAAACAACTTGGAAACAGTAAATAAAACGTACCCTAAACTTTTGGTTCATGTTTATATATATCATTGGATAGCCGTAAACAAAATTAATTAAAGAAAACAAAAGCTACATTTTTGTTCACGACAAAATCGAGCCCCTACCAGTATATATTTCTTACAAAATGTGTCGATCGATAATGAAACACTTTATTTACTTATCTTCAATAATTACATGCAAGCATGGTGTATACTCATATCTGTTTGGTGTGCATTTAAATCGAATTTTTAGTAGATTTTGATAAAAGTAGATAAAATGTGTAATTAAAAAATTATAGATCAAATGAAATGTGTGGTTAAAATTAATTATTGACTTTGACTTAATTAAAATCTTGATATTAATCAATACCAACCAAAGGGGAAAAGACAGATATGTTGACTGATAAAATTAAAAGCAATGTTAATACCAAACTTTTGTAACTTCAAAGCTATCTTCACTTTGTGGTGGAGCCATGGCCTGTTCAATCTGATACTGATACAACTTTCCCAACAAAATTTCCAATGCCATGACCAGCTACAGCGGCCATAAAGAACACTGTTGGAATATTCCACTTGTTCACCAGTTCACCAGCAAACCAGCCTCTCCAGTTCAACAGCTTCTCTCCAGTTCAGCCAGCAAGTTGCACGTTCAGTCTCTGCTTCCAGATTCTAGCTTATTCTAGGTCCTTCTTCTTGTTAGTTTGTTAGCTATATTTCTCTATAAATAGACTAGTTTGCATTGTAATATCTCCAAGTTGAATGAATGAAATGTTCATCTTCTTCCCTGCATTCACGGCGGGTCTATCCCTTTATTTTCTTCCTGCATCATATTAGATTTCCAACTTCATTTTTGTCCTTGATTTTATCATGGTATCAGAGCAGAAAAAAGAAAAAGAAATTCCCAAAATTACATTAGCAACACAGATTACCAGAAAATAGAGAACAAATTTTCACTTCTGAGGAAATTAAATCCCTCAGCATAAATTTTTTTTTCTCCCTCAAATCAGAGGGACTTCAATTTGTTAAACAAAATAGACGAGTGGCTTGGCTCACTAGATGCTCGACGAAATGTCAGAACGAATTTCTTCCTCTTTAAGGATTGAGGGTAGCAGATCAATTACCAGAAAGATCATCTGCTATTCAGTTCTGAATTGATTTCCCAGACGAACTGTCTGGGATTTTGGGAAAGTCTACCAAATTTTACTGAAAATTCATCTCCAACAATGACTGAAAATTCTCAGTCAGATTCTCGATCAAAGGACAAAGCAGTCCACCCAATTGAACATTTGTGAAGGTTCCAAATGTAACAGTTATCAAAAGCTACGAAGAGATGATGAAATCATGATCAAGACGAAATTGAATCTGCTGTACTGCAGAAAACTAAAACTGAGAACTATAGAAACCGGAAATTGAAGATAGAACCTGCTGGAATGGCCGACTTCTCAGATCTTCACAAAATGGTTGATTTTATCTTTTGAATCAAGCGATGAAGATTTTGAAGATATTCCTTCTCAAAAGAGAAGGAAGATAAATCGTGAAAAAGCAGTCAAAGTGTCTCTTACAAAACTCCATTAGCTCAAGACCACAAATGGAATTGAAGAATACTGAAATTAATTCGAAACAAGGAACTTCCTTGATTGCATCTCTACTCTTCTCTCTACGGTTCAAGATGTTCCATCTTGAGGGTGGAGTGTTGGAATATTCCACTTGTTCACCAGTTCACCAGCAAATCAGTCTCTCCAGTTCAACAGCTTCTCTCCAGTTCAGCCAGCAAGTTGCACGTTCAGTCTCTGCTTCCAGATTCTAGCTTATTCTAGGTTCTTCTTCTTGTTAGTTTGTTAGATAGTTTGTTAGCTATATTTCTCTATAAATAGACTAGTTTGCATTGTAATATTTCCAAGTTGAATGAATGAAATGTTCATCTTCTTCCCTGCATTCACGGCAGGTCTATCCCTTTATTTTCTTCCTGCATTATATCAGATTTCCAATTTCATTTTCGTCCTTGATTTTATCACGAAATCGGTGGTGATGACCGCTACAACGGCCAAATAAGACATAAATATTTTGAGGGTCGCATTCCGGCATGATTCAACAATGCAACTTTGGAATCAATTTGCTCGTGAATTGGATACAGTGAACAAAATTCTGCAGTGAAAGCCAGCAGAAACACCAGAAAGAGAGAGAACCAGTAATCAGTTAGGGTTCGGTGATCTGGCCATCCTGGGAACGATCTCATTACATTGGAATTCCAGAAGTTTGAGGGGGGGATATCCTGGGAAATTCATGGGAATCAGGGTGTTATGAATTATTTTGAAATGGAGATTATAAGTAGTTTGATTTCAAGAATTGCTTATTCTGAGCTAAATTCTTGGCCTGCTTCAGTTACTTAAAAGTAGTTACAATTAGGATATGTAGGAGAAGTAGGCTCCAAGTTGCACCTAGAACCGGGCTCACTACAATTGTTAAACCAAATCACAAACCAACACGCCCAACCGGTTGCTCTACAGTTTCTACCCACAAAGGACCTGAAGGTGAAAGAAAATTGCTGCCTAAATGTATCAGCCACAAAGGCTAAGAGGAAGACAGAAAACGATTCGCCAAGAAAGCACAAAGCCAAAAAAAAAAAAAAAAAAAAAAAAAAAAAAGAAGAGGAAATCTGTTCTTTCCAAAAAGAAACCGGCTGCACACTAATTTCACACTTAGCAACAGTGATGGGGCGGTGATTATATAGTGGAATTAGTATGGGCTTTAGATTAGGGAAGATAGGGCCTAATAGAAAATATGTAAGTGGACTAGCAATCGAAAAAGTCATCCAAGTCTTGAGTTGGGCCATGAGCAGCACTATGTGATATGTCTAAACAATTGTGGTGTCGATATAAATTCAATCATTTGGTCGATGTCGACTCAATAAGAAACAATACTTACATTATCGTTCAGGGAGATTGTTGGACAACAATTTGCCTAACAGGATACAAACAAATGGTTATAATGGAAGCTTGGGATTGATGTTGTGAACTGATCTCAAGAATTGCTTATTCAATATTAATTACTTTTATCGTTAGCGTATATAAATATTTACAAGTAACGTTGAAGCAAAGCAAATCTTGGTAATAATTGCATTGAAGAGGATTAACTTCAACCAAAAGACTTTCTTCTTTTGGAGAAGATCTAAGAGTACGAATATTGAGTTGAGTATTCAAAAGTTTGTAATAGACATGATAAATAAGAGCAAAAGCTCCTGATCTATTGTCTACTTCAAAAAATTTTGTTTGAATTCGAAAATTTAGAGCATTGGGAATAGCTCCATCTTGAAGGTTTATTGAAAAATTTGGATAGCAGTTTGAAAATATTGGACCACTTTCGAGATTAGACTTGAGCATGGACAGTAGAGAGTGTTCAAACCTCAAGAGCCTTTTATCTCTCAAAGTTATAAGAACGGGAATGTCTAAACCAAGTCGAAACAATGATTTGACAGTAATTTGTACAAGATCAATATGAATATATTGAAATTTGTTCCTATGAGCAAGGATATATTCTTTTGAAAGTAAATTGATAGAAGTAATTTGTTCTGTTGACGTTCAAAATTGTATTGACAAGGTTAAAGCCAACTTAGAATGCAGACAGTAGTCTAAAAGTTACAATAAGGAAGAATACAAGATCGTTCATCAAATAATCGCTCCTTTTTACAACTATATGGGATCTTCAAGGGGATTTTTAGGGATTCTCTCCTTAGTATATTCCTTTAGATTTTCTGTCTGCTCCCCCTTCACTCTTTGTATCCTGGGCCTTTTATAGTAGGAAGACAATAACGTCTAATCCTCCTGTCTTGTCAACTCAGAGGCCGAGCTGAGCTAACTTGTGTGTTGTCCTAACGGGATTGGGGCCCGAGCTCAATGTTGTACTGTTGACTGAGGATGATGGGACTTGCTGATCCTGGTAGTAAATGCATTGCCTATTAAAACAAGCTAAGACTTCTGATTGGAGGAATAAGTAGGCGCTGACACAAGACCTTTCCACGTGTATGTCTCTGGTTTGGTACTCAGAGATCTTGTCAGTGATCCATAATTATTAGCCACTGTAGCGTCTTGAAAGACTACAATGGCTTGTTGGAAAAGCTACGCTCCTGCCGACCTGACCTCGCATAGCTGAACTCCCAAGTCCTTACCCTCATTGGGATACGACAGTCCGAGCTCAACGACCTCGGAGGTCGGTGTCAACAGTTACCCCCCAGGTCAGGTCTAATTTTAAATGAGAGTCTGACCTTGCTGGAATGACATGGCACAAGTACCAACTCGCGTAATAATTACTCCTACAGCCGCCAGATGCACGTGTCGCCCAAAGGGTGGCTGGACGTCTTCACCTCTTTTTAGGCATTGATTGACAGCCGTTCATATTTATTGCCATCCTTGCCGGTTCATATCCCGCCTTTTGCATTTCCGAAACGTTCCCCTTCATCTTCCTTTAGCCTTTTGAATTTCGATCTTCCTTGTTCCAAAATTCATAACTTTTCGGCATTCCTTTATTTTCCCTATACTCCCAAACGAGATAACTATCCAGGTACTCTCCTACCATTTCGGAACACCTTTTTCTTTTACGCATTATTTTCTCTTCAACTTGCTTGTATGAGCTCGGACGAATCTCGAGTGCACTCCTGGGGGAACCAACAGGGAGATCTTGCACCTTCTTCGTCTACTCAGTCGTATAGTCCTTCCACCGCTAGTTCCGACTGTCAGGAAATTTTCACGCCCGTTCCTCTAGCTTCGTTTTTCCCCCAACCTTCTCCCCCAAACCCATTGTCAAACTCACCTAGGAGTATGGAGCACAGGCGAAAATTGAGGGAGGAGAGGAAGCAAGACGAAAGCAGTAGTAGGGGGGGCACCTGGGGGGCTAGCTCCCTTAAGTCGGTTATATCTGGAGGGTCCTTAGCTGCTGTTAGGGCTAAGTATAGTATTCCCTCGACGGTAGAGTTAGTTATACCCTCTTCCTCCGACCGGGCTGACAGTCCTCCCATAGGATGCGTGGCTCTGAACGGCGCTATTCTCAGTGCCGGCCTCAGACTCCCGTTTCCCAAGATCATAAGGTCGTTCCTTGCCTCCTGGGGAATAGCCCCTACCCAGTTATGTCCTAACGGGTGGAGAACCCTCGTGGCTACCCTAATCTTGTGGAAACAGTTAGGTCACCCCGAGATAGACGTCGCCACATTCAATTCCCTTTTTACCTTTAAGGAGGATGGGAAAAATACGGGCTGGTGGTATACTAGTGCCAGACCTAGGACGGGGGGTTCGCTGGTATTAGATACTCCTTCTTCGATTAAGGGGTGGAAGGAGGAGTTTTTCTATGTCCTGGGAGAGTGGCAATTCCATCCTGATGAGGTGGATAGGGAGGATGTAGTTCCTACACTTTATCACCCCCTTTGTAAGTGAGAGTGCTCAATGCCATCTTCCAGTTCTGTTGTCGAATGAAGAGGCTAACTCTTTGCTTTGTCTGTGTTTTGCAGTTTATCGACCCTGTCACTTAAGTTCGGCAATCAAGAAGCGGGCTGACGCTATCCGAGCTCTGTCTCACAAGGAGCGATCCTGCAAGTTCGTGATTACAAACGACAACCTCTTCTCAGCGGGTTTACTCCGAGCTGTACCTCCGAGCTCGGCAGTCAGCAGGCAAAGGGCTTCAGCATCTGCTCCTTCCCGTAAGGGTTTACTAATTCTGGTTACTCTTGCCCGTCTTTGAGTTGTTCTTTACTTCTTTTCCTTTGTATCTCAGGTCAAGAACTAGAAATGCTGAACTTTCGCGCGGCTAAAGCGGCTAAGGTGGCTGAAGCTGCAAAAAGGAAGAGGGAGGAAATCGCTATTACCGAGAGAGGTCGGTCTGGGAGTCCAGAGGTGGATCCAGAAGACGAGCTGCCCCTGCAGAGGCGCCGTTCTGCCGACCTTCCCGTTGCTACCGCCCTGCCGGACTCTCCAGTCCCCGCGACGGTCCCAGTGGCTGCTGGTGCTTCTTCCTCCAAGCCCCAGGAGAAGTGTCCAGACCTTCAGAGGTCGGGTGGTGAAGATTTGGTTGGGCGCCGACCAGAGATTCTTCTAGATTTTCTCAGGGCTCCTTCCCCAGCAAAGGAGTCAGTTGTCGCCTTCCCCTCGCCCCTCAGAGAATCTGCCGTCCTAATGACGCGGAGCTGGAATGACAAGGAGCAGCGATTTCTGACTGAGATGCCTATCGGGGAGAACGTCCTCACAGCTCAGCTCCACTGTCACAGGGCCGTTCTCCACATGTCTTCTGTGGTGGATAAGGTAAAGAGCTCATTTTTAGCCTTTCATGCTTTGATCAGTAACCTCTCTATGCATCTTAATGGCCTTTGTGTTTTTCAGGTCAAGGCCGAGCTTGATTCCGTGCTGGAGTTTAAAGCTAAAGCTGACGAGCTTTTTACCGCAGTTGAAACGGAGAGGTCGGCTTTTGCTGGGGAGAAGCAGAGGTATGAAGACCGTTTGAACAAGATGGGGGAGGAGCTTGACGCCTGCCTTGCCAAGGAGCACAAACTGCTTGACGAGAACAAGGCACTGCATCTCTGGGGGGAGAAAGCAAATTCTCGTGCTGAGCTGGAGAAAAGGCGTGCTGACAAGGCGGTAGCTCAGGCCATGGCTTTAAAGGCGGAGACTGATCTGAAGGTTTCTAAAGCTGTGGAGGAATGGAGGGCTTCTCCGGCTTTTGATGCCATCGCCCAGGAAGCATAGTCCTGGCTATGGGTGAGATCGTCAAGTTCATTAATCAAAAAAGGCCGGACTGGGATACTGCCTTTTTGGTGGAGGCTCAGGAGGAGCAGGAAAAAGAGATGGAGCAGATGCTGAAAGCGGTTGAGGCCCAACAAACCGAAGCCCCTCCGATTGTTCTTGATGAGCTCACTCCCAATCCCCCTAATCCTTAGCTTTATGTATTTCTTTAAGTTCTTCAACTCTTGTACCCTCTTATTTTATGAATGAAAACACTTTGTTTAATGTTTTACTTTTGCTTTTTCGTAATTTGAATTCGCAACTCTCAAACGAACTAGCTGATAGAACTTTTCGCTTTTCGCCTATTTGCGGTAGAAGTCGTTTGAGGTTTGTATAGGGATTTTTGTAGGAATTTCTCGTACATTTTAAGCTAAGTATTGCAGCACTTGTAACATTAGCTCGGCCTACTTCATGAGTAGGGCTTAGGAATCTTGCTAAGTGTTGCAGCACTTGCAACATTAGCTCGGCCTACTTCATGAGTAGGGCTTACAGGAGATTCTGCCTACTTCATGAGTAGGGCTTAGGAATCTTGCTAAGTGTTGCAGCACTTGCAACATTAGCTCGGCCTACTTCATGAGTAGGGCTTACAGGAGATTCTGCCTACTTCATGAGTAGGGCTTAGGAATCTTGCTAATTCTGCACTACTTCATGTGTAGGTCTTAGGAATCTTGCTAAAGTGTTGCAAGCACTTGCACATGAGCTGGTCCTACTTCATGAGTAGGCTTACAGGAGATTCTGCCACCTTAGACGTACCGTTCATGAGTAGGGCTTGGGAATCTTGCTAAGTGTTGCAGCTCTTGCAACATTAGCTCGGTCTACTTCATGAGTAGGGCTTACAGGAGATTTCTGCCGACTTCATGAGTAGGCTTAGGAATCTTGCTAAGTGTTGCAGCACTATGCAACATAGCTCGGCCTACTTTCATGAGTAGGGCTTACAGTATATTCTGCCCACTTCATGAGTAGGGCTTAGGAATCTTGCTAATTGTTGCAGCACTTGCAACATTAGCTCGGTCCATACTTTATTGAGTAGGGCTTACAGGCGATTCTGCATACTTCATGATTATAGGCCCTTAGGAATCTGCTAAGTGTTGCAGCACTTGCAACATTAGCTCGGCCTACTTCATGAGTAGGGCCTACAGGAGATTCTTCCCACTTCATGAGTATGGCTTAGGAATCTTGGCTAAGTGTTGCAGCACTTGCAACATTAGCTCGGCCTACTATCAGAGTGAGGGCTTACGGAGTTTCTGCCTACTCCATGAGTAGGGCTTAGGAATCTTTCTAAGTGTTGCAGCACTTGCAACATTAGCTCGGCCTCTTCATGAGTAGGGCTTACAGGAGTCTGAAAAAAAAAAAAAAAAAAAAACGTACTTCATTTTAGGGACCTTAGGAATCTTGCTAGGTGTTGCAGCACTTGCAACATTAGCTCGGCCTACTTCATGAGTAGGCTTCCAGTAGATTCTGCCCACTTCATGAGTAGGCCTTAAGGAAATCTTGCTAAGTGTTTGCAGCACTTGCAACATTTAGCTCAGCCTACTTCATGACGTAGGGCTTACCGGAGTTTGCCTACTTCATGAGTAGGCCTTAGGAATCTTGCTAAGTGTTGCAGCACTTGCAACATTAGGTCGGCCTACTTCATGAGTAGGGCTTACAGGAGATTCCGCCCACTTCATGTAGGGCTTAAGAATCTTGCTAAGTGTTGCAGCACTTGACACATTAGCTCGGCCTACTTCATAGTAGGCTTACAGTGAGATTCTGCCACCTTCATGAGTAGGGCTTAGGGATCTTGCTAAGTGTTGCAGCACTTGCAACATAAGCTCGGCCTACTTCATGAGTCGGGCTTACAAGGAGATTCTGCCCACTTCATGAGTAGGGCTTGGAATCTTGCTAAGTGTTGCAGCACTTGCAACAGTTTAGCTCGGCCTACTTCATGAGTAGGGGGGGCTTACAGGAGATTCTGCCTACTTCCTGAGTAGGGCTTAGGAATCTTTGCTAAGTGTTGCGCACTTGCAACATTAGCTCGGCTTACTTCATGAGTAGGGCTTACAGGAGATTATGCCTACTTCATGAGTTAGGGCTTAGGAATCTTGCTAAGTGGTGCAGCACGTGCAACATTAGCTCGGCCTACCTCATGAGTAGGGCTTACAGGAGATCTGGCCTACTTCATGAGTAGAGCTTAGGAATCATGCTAATTGTTGCAGCACTTGCAACATTAGCTCGGCCTAATTCAAGAGTAGGGCTTACCGAGATTCTGCCTACTTCATGAGTAGGGCTTAGGAATCTTTCTAAGTGTTGCAGCCTATGCAACATAGCTGTGCCTACTTCATGAGTAGGCTTACAGAGATTCTGCCCACTTCATGAGTAGGTCTTAGGAAATCTTGCTAAGTGTTGCATCACTTGCAACATTAGCTCAGGCCTACTTCATGAGTAGTGCTTACAGGAGATTCTGGCCCACTTCATGAGTAGGCCTTAGGAATCTTGCTAAGTGTTGCAGCACTTGCAACATTAGCTCGGCTTACTTCATCAGTAGGGCTTACAGGAGATTCCGCCCACTTCAATGAGTAGGGCTTGGAATCTTGCTAAGTGTTGCAGCATTTGCAACATTAGCTCGGCCTACTTCATGAGTAGGGCTTACATGAGATTCAGCCTACTTTCTGAGTAGGGCTTAGGAATCTTGCTAAGTGTTGCAGCACTTGCTACATTAGCTCTGCCTACTTCATGAGTAGGCTTACAGGAGATTCCTGCCCACTTAATGAGTAGGGCTTATGAAATCTTGCTAAGTGTTGCAGCACTTTCACCATTAGCTCGGCCTACTTCATGAGTAGGGCTTACAGGAGATTCTACCCACTTCATGAGTAGTGCTTAGGAATCTGCTAAGTGTTGCAGCACTTGCAACATTAGCTCGGCGTACTTCATGAGTAGGGCTACCAGGAGATTCTGCCTTCTTCTTGAGTAGGGCTTAGGTATCGTGCTAAGTGTTGCAGCACTTGCAACTTAGCTCGGCTCACTTCATGAGTAGGGCTTTACAGGAGATTCTGCCCAGTTCATGAGTATGGCTTAGTAATCTTGCTATGTGTTGCTTCACTTGCAACATTAGCTCCGCCTACTTCATGAGTAGGGCTTACATGGGATTCTGCCCACTTCCTGAGTAGGGCTGAGGAATCTTGCTAAGTGTTGCAAGCACTTGCAACATTAGCTCGGCCTACTTCATGAGTTTGGCTTACAGGAGATTCTTCCCACTTCATGAGTAGGGCTTAGGAATCTTGCTAAGTGTTGCAGCACTTGCCACATTAGCTCGGGTGCCTACTTCATGAGTAGGGCTTGATGGAGATTTCGCCTACTGCATTGTAGGCTTGCTGGAGATTTCGCCTACTGCATGAGTAGGGCTTAGGAATCACCCGGCGCGGACGCCGCACTTCTTGCAGAGTCATTCTGATAACCATGCTTTTATTCATAGAGATAGCGTATTACAGCGACCTTAATTGATAATAACTTTTTGAGGTGTTCTTCGTTCCATGGGTGCGGTAGAGTCCTGCAGTCCATATCTTCCAGTTCGTAGGCCCCTTTAAGCAGTATCCTGCTTACCCGGTAAGGGCCCTCCCATTTTTGGTCCTAAATATCCAGCATTTAGTTCTCTCGTTGCCAGGAAGACCTTCCTTAGGACAAGGTTGCCAACCTCGAATTCTCGTTTCTTCACCTTCTGGTTGTAGTACCTCGCGTTGCGCTGTTTGTATACCGCATTCCTCGCTTCGGCATCATTCCTTTTTTCTTCTATTAAATCCAACTCCTCTCGTAGCGTTTGCTCGTTTCGGTCTTCTTGATACGTCAGAGTTCTGATAGATGGAATTTCAATCTCAAGAGGAATTACGGCAGCTACCCGCAGGTTAGGGAGAAGGGGTTTCTCCGTGCTGCTTCTAGCAGTATTGCGATAAGACCATAGCACGCTGGGGAGTTCTTCCGCCCATCCTCCCTTAAGAGTGTCGAGCTTCGTTTTCACGTATGCTTGATAATCTTGTTGATGGCCTCAACTTGTCCGGTAGCCTGGGGGTGATTTGGCGTGGAGAAATGTTTCTGTATTCCCAATTCCTCGCAGAAACTAGCGAAGCGGGTGTTGTCAAACTGTTTTCCGTTATCCGTCACTATGGAGTGAGGTATTCCAAACCTGCACATGATTGACTTCCATATGAACTCAGTAGTTTTGTGCTCGGTGATTTTCGCCATAGGTTCGGCTTCGGCCCACTTGGTGAATTAGTCAACAGCCACAATTGCAAACTTCGTCCCCCCCTTTTCCCGTTGGCATGGGGCCAATAAGATCGACCCCCCATTTTGCGAAAGGCCAAGGTGCCATTACATAGTGCCGCTCCCCAGGGGGAAGTTTGATGTTAAGTGCGAATCGTTGGCATCTGTCGCACTTCACGGTGAATTCCAGAGTATCCTTTTTCATGGTCGGCCAAAAGTATCCTTTGCGCATGATTTTGTGTGCTAATGACCGTCCTCCTGCGTGATTTCCGCATATTCCTTCATGTATTTCTTTCATAGCGTGAAGGGCTTCTTCTTTATCCAGGCACCTCAATAGTGGCGCAGCATATCCTCGCTTATACAAGACGCCGTCGATCAATGTGTATCTTGCTGACCTTACTCTCAGCTTCCTTGCTGAGGTGGGATCCTCCGGGCATGTACCCGTTTGGAGGTACGTGACGAGTTCTTCCATCCAAGTGTGTCTGGGTTCCGTTATCATGTGGATCTTCTCATCTTCTTCAATCGCAGGGCGGCGTATTCTTTCAACAGGTAGGCTATCCATAAAACCTTTCAATTCCTTCACTGGTTGCTAGCCGAGCTAGTGCGTCAGCGTGCCCGTTCTGAGTTCGGGGGACCTGTCTGACGCGGATATTTTTAAACTTCTGGAGTTCCTTTCTGACGAGCTGAAGATATTTGCCCATCCTTTCCTCTTTGGCTTGACAGGTTTCGTTGACTTGGTTCACTATCATTTGGGAGTCACTGTACGGCTCATCAAGCCCCAATCAATTTTCATTTCGCTTGCCATCCGGAGGCCGGCTATCAAGGCCTCGTACTCAGCTTCGTTGTTGGAAGCACTGAAGTCAAAAGGTAACGCTTCACAGAACAGTTGTTGGTTCGGGCTTATTAGAACTATCACAGCCCCTGCTTTCTCATCCTTGGAAGATCCGTCAACGAACAGTTTCCAAGTGGCATGGGGAGGTGATTGTTCCATAGGGTCCGAACTGAACTCAAGAATAAAATCGGCTAGCACTTGAGATTTGATTGAGGTGCGTGGTTTATACTTTACATCGAACTGGCCGAGCTCAATTGAACATTTTACCAATCTCCCGGAAGTGTCTGTTTTCTGTAGTACCTGCCTCAAGGGTTGATTCGTCAGGATCTCGATGGAGTGCTCCAAGAAGTATGGCCTCAGTTTCCTAGCAGCAATTATCACGGCGTAGGCCAGCTTTTCCAGTGGGGAGTAGCGAACTTCGGCATCGTGCAGGGCCTTGGAAACATAGTAAACTGGATGTCGCACTCCGTCCTCCTCCCTGGCCACCACCGCGCTGACGGCGTGTTCAGAGACTGCCAAGTATATCATAAGTGTTTCTCCTTCTCTAGGTTTGGACAGCACGGGTGGTTGTGATAGGTGTGATTTCAATTGTTTGAAAGCAACCTGACATTCTGGCGTCCATTCAAACTTCTGTCCTCCTCTTAGCACGTCGAAGAAGGGCTTACACTTGTCTGTCAATTTCGACATAACCCTGCTGAGGGCGCTATCGTCCTGTTAAGCTTTGAACTTTCTTAGGTCTGGATGGAGGACGCATCTCAATGATGGCCCTTATTTCTCTGGGTTAGCTTCAATTCCTCTGCGGTTTACCAGGTATCCAAGAAATTTCCCTGAGCTCACTCCAAATGCGCACTTACGGGGGTTTAGCTTCATCCCGTATGTTCTTAGGATTTCAAACATTTTGGCGAGATGTTGTTGATGTTCCCAAGCCTCTGCACTCTTAACCAACATGTCATCCACGTAGACCTCCATGGTTTTTCCAATCTGTTTGGCAAACATGGAGTTGACCAGACGTTGGTAGGTCGCTCCTGCATTCTTGAGCCCGAACGGCATAACTTTATAGCAGTACAGACCTCTGTCGGTGACGAATGCCGTGTGTTCTTGGTCCGGTTCATGCATGGGAATCTGATTGTAGCCTGAATATGCGTCCATGAAGCTAAGCAGGTCGTGCCCAGCAGTGGCGTCCACCATTTGATCGATTCTTGGCAAAGGGAACCCGTCTTTAGGGCATGCTTTGTTCAGGTCGGTGAAATCTATGCATACCCTCCAAGCTCCGTTGCTCTTTTTCACCAAGACTGGGTTGGCGATCCATTTTGGATATCTTGCCTCACGAATGAATCCGTTCTCGAGCAATTTTTGTACTTCCTTGTTGAGGGCTTCATATCGTTCTGGGTTTAAGGGTCTCCTTCTTTGCTGTTTGGGCCATGCTGAGGGATCCACTCCTAACTTGTGGCACATGATTTTAGGGCTGATTCCCTTCATGTCCGCATGTTCCCAAGCAAACACGTCGAGGTTTTCCCGGAGGAAACAGATAATTTGATCCCTCACTGGTGGCTGGAGGTCGTGACCTATTTTCAGCTCCTTGGGCGGGACGCCTAGTCCAACTTTGATGATGTCCAGCTATTCCATAGGTTCTCCACCTCGTATTTTTACTCTTGGGTCCAACGTGTCTAGGGGGGATTCTTTTGTACTTGTCATGCCGACCTCGTTTAGTTCGGTAACCATTGGATCTATGTGTTGGTTATCCAGCATTCCGACCAGGGGCTTGGGTAGGTCTACATTGCAGGCTCTTGCTTCAATTTGATTTCCACGTATTACCCCTGGTCCATTCGGAGTGGGGAACTTGAGACAATAGTGGTACATTGATGTGGCCGCCTGAAGTTCATGCAATAGGGGTATTCCCAGTATAGCATTGTAGTTTGAAGGGATATCAACCACAACAAAATCCGCCAAAATTTTTCTGTAACATGGGGGTTCGCCGAACTCGACGCTGAGTACTATCTGCCCCCGAGCTTCGACCGGATCGCCGGAAAATCCTTGAAGTTTTCGGGGGTACGGTTGAAGGTATTGATCCTGTATGGCCATTTGTCTCAAAGTTTGGTAATAAAGCACATTTACCGAGCTCCCATTGTCCACTAGAGTTCGGTGTATGCGGACTCCTGTCACATCCATGGCGATGACCAGTGCATCACTTTGGTCTTGCAGAACTCCTTGTGCATCTCTCTCCGAAAACCCGAACCACTCAGAGCCCGGGACAGCAGCAGGGTCCGATGCGGGGTACCTTACACTAAAGTTTTGATGTACGTGGGCATCGCGCGCCAACTTGCGCCTAATTCTCCTTGAGCCCTCTAAATATTGGTTTCCACCTACCAACATTCGGATTTCAGCGCGGGGTTGTGGGTCGCGAGCTGGGAGTTCAGGTCGTGCCGGCTGTTTTTCTCCCCGCTGGTTAGGCTGTTGAAGTCCGGATGGACCTGCTATTTGTGGCTTTGCTACAAACTCCTGTAGATGGCCTCTTTGAATGAGTGCTTCCACCTCTTCCTTTAGGTTTCGGCAGTTGTCAGTGTCATGTCCCATCATTCTATGGTACCGACAATACTTTCCTAGATTCTTCCCAGCCATTTCTTTGCTTCCCAGCGGGGGTCGGCGAAAAGACTTCTTTGCTTCAGATTGAAGAAAGACCTCCTTCAGACTGGCATTTAAAGGGTGATAGCCACGGAATTTATCGGGGTACGGTCTAGTGCGGCCTTGATCCCTTCTATCTTTCCTTTTCTCCTGACCTCCGTCCCTCTCCGTTTGTTTCCCCTTTGCTCGCCGTGGGGACCGGGAGATTTGTTTAGCATCCTCGTGATCCGAAGTGGCTTCTTCTGCACTGATGTACTTTTCAGCTCGGCCTAGGAGTCCATGGTACGTTTGCGGGCCATCTTCATGGACTGACCACCAGAATCGTGTCTTGGGCCTCAGTCCAGACAAAACTGCCATGAGCGCAGCGTCATCGGAAACTTTCTCGACTTCCATAGATTGCTTGTTAAATCTGTCCAGGTAGCTTTTAAGGGATTCCGTTTTCCCCTGCTTTATGCTCACCAGGCTTTCTTTAGGAGTGGTCCTTGCCTTTGAGCCCATGAACTGGGCGAGGAACGCTGTGGCGAGATCGTCCCAGCACTTTATAGATCTTTGATGCAATCTTCTAAACCATCTTTGAGCCTTGTCTCCCAATGTCAAGGGGAAAGCACGGCACATGATGGCTTCTCCTGCTCCTTGGAGCTCCATCCAAGAAGAATATTTGTCAAGATGACTGAGGGGGTCTCCTTCCCCGTCATATCCGGCTAGCTGGGGCATTTTCATTTTTTCGGGTAGTGGTTCTGCTAGGATATCCTCAGTAAATGGTGAATGGCGTTTGGTGAAGTACTCATCTGTGCTCCCCTTACTTTTGGCCTCCAGGTCTGCAATGCGCTTCTTCAGGGCGCTTACTTCGTTTTCTGGTCGCTCTCCAGGGTGGTCCCTTTGGTGTTCAGCTTGCTTTCTGGTGGGAGTTAAGGAACGCTGGGAGCCCGGCTTGTCCAATGCACCGTTCGTCCTTCTAGTTTTTGATTTAGTCGCCACAGGAGAGCTTCTAACTTCCTCAGTTTGATCCTTGGAAGATCCTTCGTCTGAAAAATGCAGGGTCCGCCTTGTGGGGAGCCGTTCGGTCCTTTCCTAGCGAGGGGATTCCCCTCTGTTTCCCTGTGGCAGGTATTGGGCTTGGTTTTGTTCCAACCTACCGACAATATTCGTTAGTTTCTCGATGGCTTCCTTCATTGTCGCCATTTGTGGGTCAGCGATTTCATCTCGACCCCCTTTTTCAGAGTTTCTGGGATTATTGCTTCGCCCGGGGTGGGTATGGCCCGCGTGGGACTGGTTCCCTGATGTTGACAATTCGTCCATAGGATTATTCTGATGAATTGTATGTGGAGATGGGGCTGCTATCAAGTAGGGGGCCCTCCTTCTAGCGCCAAACTGTTGACGTTCAAAATTGTATTGACAAGGTTAAAGCCAACTTAGAATGCAGACAGTAGTCTAAAAGTTACAATAAGGAAGAATACAAGATCGTTCATCAAATAATCGCTCCTTTTTACAACTATATGGGATCTTCAAGGGGATTTTTAGGGATTCTCTCCTTAGTATATTCCTTTAGATTTTCTGTCTGCCCCCCCTTCACTCTTTGTATCCTGGGCCTTTTATAGTAGGAAGACAATAACGTCTAATCCTCCTGTCTTGTCAACTCAGAGGCCGAGCTGAGCTAACTTGTGTGTTGTCCTAACGGGATTGGGGCCCGAGCTCAATGTTGTACTGTTGACTGAGGATGATGGGACTTGCTGATCCTGGTAGTAAATGCATTGCCTATTAAAACAAGCTAAGACTTCTGATTGGAGGAATAAGTAGGCGCTGACACAAGACCTTTCCACGTGTATGTCTCTGGTTTGGTACTCAGAGATCTTGTCAGTGATCCATAATTATTAGCCACTGTAGCGTCTTGAAAGACTACAATGGCTTGTTGGAAAAGCTACGCTCCTGCCGACCTGACCTCGCATAGCTGAACTCCCAAGTCCTTACCCTCATTGGGATACGACAGTCCGAGCTCAACGACCTCGGAGGTCGGTGTCAACATGTTCTTTAATAGGAATAGTTTGCTTCAAAGTTTTGATAACATAATTTTGAGTAAAATCAAATTTTCTCATAGATAGAACTTTTGTCTACTTTGGAATAGTCCAATTTTGAAGTGTTTGCTCAATTTTTGCAATTTGAAGTTCTTTTGAATTAATTTCATTTGAAATATCTTTTGATGTAAATGTAAATGAAGATGATGCTCCATTATTTTAATCAATTTCCTCATCATTTTCTTGAAAATATTTGGACATGCTTCCATCATTTGAATTATTATTTTCTTTTGAACCACTACCTCTATCTTCTTTAATTATTATTTTTCTCCTGAATCCCATTCCCCCATCCTTGGGTTATTTTGGTATCAGAGCCATAACTGAGTGTTGCGAAAAACTGTGTCAAACTACTGTTGTTATTTTGTCATGATTATACTGGTGTGTAGCCATGAATGTCTACTGAATAGACGTTGGTCAGCCCGTGTTTTGCCGGAGTAGGCACTTAGGGTGGTCCCGTTTGTAGGTTTTGGTCAAGCGTCAGTCGAACATTTTGCATTGTGTCTACAGTGGTAAGATTACTATATATATATAATACAATGAACATAATATAGAATATACCTTTCGTAGTATTTTTTATTTTGTAACGCGTTTATTATATATATTGAATCAATCATGTGTAAAAAAATGGCTCATAAATTGTGAACAAACGGACATCGTCAAACTATTATTTTATATTGCATGAACAAATTGTGGGTTTGTGAATTTGATTGGTGGAGCGAAGCTATCATATTCATATCTCTCCAGGATCCGGTTCCAAGTCGTAATTAAGCTACACCGGAATCTTTCTTACTGATTCGACTTCCGAAAATCAAATACCCGATTGCATGGCCCAAAACAGCTGCAATGAAAACGCCGCCATTGAAAGACATCACAGCCAACACCACCATATATGCAAACCCGGCTCGAATTCCATGAAACCCAGTCTGGAAAAAAACCCTCGCGACCCGATTTGACCCAGGTTTGACAAGATTAAGGTTTGACAGAAATTCAACCAAAACAGCCAGAACAAAAACAAATACTAGAGCCAATGCATACATGCCCGAATGATTGTCGGGCCAACCGGAGAAGAGGATTTCGGCGTCTTTGCCCCAGTGGAAGTGCAAGAAAGATGGCTTGTGGTAGTGGTGTGGTGGCGGTGGCGGTGGCGGTGGATGAATGGAAGTTATGTTGTGGTTGTGGTGTAGTGGGAGAGCATTTTGGTCCATGTTATTACGGGCAGATAGGTTTGTGATTTCGGTCCTGGGATTGATTTTACGACATGTAAGGAGCGTGGGACAAGAAGCATTTTCTTTTGTACTTTTGTACGAGTCAGCAAGCAAGCTAAGGCATTTTCTTTTTCTTTTTGCAGGGAATTTAGCATCACTTGTTTGCAAGCAATCTAGTAATCGGCAACATTCCTTGTGAGGAAATTGATAGTCGTAAACTATCATGCAATTATAGAGTGATGTAGATACTAATACAATTCACTCGGGTCGTATCGAATCATTATAATTTCAAGTGTATTTTACAAGCTTAATTAGGTCGTTAAACTAAAATTGATTAAATTGACGAGTTTCTACTCAGAACCCGTTTGGTAATGATTAAAATCCAATTAAAATTAAAAATATAGTCGTTATTGAATCTCACTCGTCTAATAAAAGTCAACAATAAGGGTTAATTTTTTAATTTTAATCTGATTTTAATCTATCACAAACTGACTTTTATTTTAGTGTACTATTTGCTTTATTAGGTAAAATTTCCAATTTAATGGTGACCGAATCAAAATGAAGAGATTTTGGACTTTGATTTGATCAAAGGCTAAGAACTTGTGGGCACTCAATTGGATGAAATTAGAAGTCAAATGAAAGAATTCGAGATTTTGGGGGAACAACATGAATGCTTAGAATAGTTCAAGGACTTACATGGAAGGAGACAGAGTATAGCGACCTAGAACTTTTAAATAATATAAAATTAGTTTTCTCGAAAAAGTGTCGCTAAACTTTAACCCTAATTTTAAAAAGGAAGCGCATTCGTCTAGCCGTTATAAAAACGAATTCAAATCTATTCAATCGAATCCAATCCCGAATAATAATTTATCTATCAATTCCGATTTATTTTATTTAAATCCAATTTTTAATAATTTCAAGCACAATTATTTAAAGTCCAATTTAATATAAGTCCAATATCGAAATTATTTATTTTAGCTCAATCTATTGAAGTCCATTACTTTAAATTTAAAACCGGAATTAATTGTTTTAGCCCAAATTCATTAGGGCCAATTAGAAAAAAAAAAAACCTAAAGTCCAATTTCTTGGCCTAATTACCCACCTAGGGATTTGTACCATAATTGTCACTATTCATATATCACACTAGCACTCCCACTCTTCACTCACTATTCACACTCCTCCTCCATTTGGTAAGAGACTTTCCCTCCCTCAAACTCTCTCATTTCATTGTAATTTCACCATTGATGCTAGAAGATCCATTTCCAGCATCAACAGTGAACTCACAAAATTCTACAGCACAACACCTCTCATTGCGCTCCCCAAACCGAGAACATCAAACCACCAAGTCACTCCGCCACCAAGCCAACTCCACCAACACCACAGCCACTACACCACCAACATTGCACTCACAGAAGCCACTGCAACTGCAAGACACCAACCCCCAACAACACTT
This sequence comes from Fraxinus excelsior, assembly GCA_019097785.1. Lineage (NCBI taxonomy): Eukaryota > Viridiplantae > Streptophyta > Magnoliopsida > Lamiales > Oleaceae > Fraxinus > Fraxinus excelsior. The sequence continues at coordinate 4,982,040 of CM032643.1, read as the reverse complement.
CAAACCGAGCCAAATCCACCATGAAACTCACTGCAACACCACCAACAAACTCACCTAAAAACAGAGACCATCAAAGCCACCATTTCCCCAACACCAAGCTCAACTGACCACCACATTCACCATCCCAAACCAGCATTCGAACTCACTGCAAATATGCAACCAGTCACCACCAAAAATCGACACCTCTCGAGCACACACGAGCTGGACACTGCTCAAAACCATCAACCAACGACCTCAAAAACGAGCCTGCAAAAAAACTGCCACCAACACCACCCACAACAACCACCTCAAACCATCATTACCATCCACTTCCAACCACCAACATCACCTCAAGGCCACCAAAAATCGAAACCCAAAACAAGAAATGAAAGCCTCCAAATCAAGCCCAAAACCGAGAACATCCACCTCAAGCCACCAACTCACCGCCCCAAAATCCATCTCGAACCACCACCAAAATTCAAGAAATAGGAAGACTGACCTTACCTCGTTTTTCGACCCATTTTCGATTGAATGCCGCCAAGAAACCCGAAAGCTCGAACCCCTAATGTCTCGGATTAAGACATCCAATCCGCGCCCAAAGTCCCCAATCACCACCCCCACACTTACCGGCGCCACCACCGCTCGCCGGCTGTGGGAAGGAGGAGGAAGGAGTCCTCCCTTCCTGTCGACTCTCTTCTCTGAAAAATGAGAGAGAGAGAGAGAGAGATTTTGATTTATGTTTATTTCTATTTGTTTTGTTTTTAATTGTTTTGATTTATTTGTTTTGGCCCTTAGTTTTGAAAGTTGTTCATTTTAGTCCTGTGGTTTAGAAAGTTCCATTTTCGATTTTTAAGTTTTATCCATTTAAATTACAGTTTCATAAAACTTTCATTTTAGTCCGAAAATCTTTAAAGTCACTGTTTCAATCCTAAAATTCTTATTTTCAGTTTTAAATAATTTCAATTTAGTCCCCAAGTTTAGAAATTATTATTTTAGCCATTATTATTTTATTTTTAGTTTTAGCATATTTTTAATTAAGTCCTTAACTTATAAAAGGTGCAATTTCAGTCATTTAGTTATATTTTCAGCTTTATTATATTTACAGTTTAGTCCCTAAACTTCTAAAAGTTATTACTTCAACTTTTAGTCTTTATTTTCAGTTTTAATAGATTTACAGTTTAGTCTCTAACTTTCAAAAATTACTATTTCAGCCCTTAAACTTTTATTTTCAGATTTAATAAATTTTCAATTGAGCCCCTAAACTTTATTTTATCATTTTAAGTTATTTATTTCAGTTTCAAGATTTTCAATTAAGTCCCTAAACTTTATTTTATTGTTTTAAAACTATGTTGATTTCGAAATACTAATTCAAAACTTATTTTTCATTTTGGCTAGACGAAACGTACGGACAATTAGGAGATTGAAGTTACTTCTCGCTCCATTTTTCACGAAACTCGAGAAAATTGAGGTAGCCTTTCCACCATTAATTAGTTTAAATTATAATTGCACGCCTTATGTGAATTTACGTGAATTATATGTTGTAATGCATGAGATGAGAATATGTCATATGGGATATATGATATTGTTATGCTTGCCATAACTTATATACTTTAATACATGAGAGACGAGAATATCTTATGAGATAAAATGAGAATGTTATGCATAACTTATGTGTTTTATATGCACGAGAAAGAAAGACTACAGACACCCTATGATTTTCAAGAAAATGAGTCAAAGAAGATGATGATATCACGTTGTATATTGCATAAGTGTGTATTCAATTATTCTGTAAATTAATTATTGACGATGAGTTTACTGAGTATTTTTTCGAAATACTCACTCTATTATTTTAACAATATTTGCAGACTTCGGAGGCGATCATGATTGATGGGCAGTGGTGGCATAAAATCTGATTATTGCAATTATTAAATTTTGAAATTTATGTATTTGAACATTGTTAACGTATTTGTCATTTCCGCTATTCCAAAAACATGATATTTAATTTTAAAAACAATTATCCTATGAATTTTCTTGCCGACGAAGTTTTCAATTACAAATGTGATTTTACAAATTTGGTTATTTCCGCAAATTTTTTATTATTAAATTAGGGCAAAAGACGATGACGTGGCAATCTGGGTTAACGGAACTCGGGGCGCTACACAGAGGCTCAGGGATCAAAATGCAAAATTTAGGAAATTGCACTTGCGTGTGCGTTAAGTGGGGTGAAATAATAGGTAGGTGCAACCGTGCAGGTTCTTCATACATGCCAGCAGTTAATAAAATAAAATAAAAAGTACATTATTTTTTACGGCCCTCTCACATGGGAGTAGGGCCCACAATCGCGGGCCCCACCCCCATATGAGAGAGCCGTCAAAAATGATGTACAAAAAGGCTGTAAGTATAGCATTTCTCAATAAAAAAAAGTTAGGAAATCAAATTTTGGCCAAACTAGAGTATCTAGGGCTTTTTTTAGGGCTATTTGGGAGACCGACATATATAATTATGTTGTCTATGTTAGAATCGAGCTGAAATTCAAGTTGGATCAATTTAGGGTCTTCTTGTCTTGGTAAAAAAGACCCTTCCTATCGAAGAGACCAGACATGTCAGTTTGAAACATCAACCCCAAGACCCGTTGATAGAGCCTGGAATCAAACTATTGACATGATATGAAAACATTATCATGATTTGACATAAAAGGTATTCTCATTGACCAATATCATCCAAACCAATCAATCAAGAAGATGACGCGATGACATAGGACACGCGCTTAAATATCATGACAATCTGTCACAGTCGAACTCAGCAACCAATTAAATTCTTTCAAAAAGAGTGGTGACACTAAACCTTAAGTGAGACTGTAACTTAATATGACCAGTAGGTAAGCTTGAGGCCATTACCCTATTCATTTGTTGACATAGAGATTGTTCCAAAATAGTTTAACAAGCTGATATAAATCATTCACTTCTTCATCGAGAGATTTTTACAGCTTATGATGGAGTTTGAACTTTGGTTTCTGATTCCAATTTTGGTGATTTAATAATAGGAGTAAACTTAGCCACAATTTCTAACTTATTGTTTCTCTCCTCTATATCATCATCAAAATCAAGTTTGAGAATATATATTCATTAATGTTAAAGGGGCAAATTTGTTTTCGATAATTATATTTTCATTTCATGTCAACCAGACAACTATACTTCAATTTTATTCAATCAAATAACTATACTTAATTTGATTTCAATCGAGTATCTCCACTTTAATTTGATTTCGATTATGTACTACACTTTGATTTGATTTTAATTAGATAACTCTGTCATATTTCACAACAAAAACTGTTGATGTGTCGTTAATAAATTATGGTCATCTCACATAAGAGTTAGTTGATAACTTGGAATAAGTATTGCTTGAGTGAAATAAATGACGATTATCATTTTTTGACTGTTAGAGTGATCGATGCCTGTCAATCGAAGTGATTGAATTAAACGAAATTGTCCAATTGAAATCAAATTAAAGTATAATTAAAATTGAAGCGTTTTTACCTTGTTGAGATTAGTGAACGAATAGTTACCACAAGTAGAATTTACCCTTTAAATGACAAAACTTATAGTCCGTTTGGCAAAAAAATATAAATGAGTGGTAGATAATACTTGTTTCATTTAAATGTATGACTAGAAATAAAATTTGACCATCTGTAAAGTATTTAAATTAGTTAAAGGGAGGCTTCTTGTAATTAGAAATTTATAGTACTTCGAAAATTCGACTTGTAAAGAAATGAAAATTGAGGAACTGCCTAGAACTAGAGAATAGAGAGAGAGAATTTATTTGTAAATTCTTAGGTACAAGATTATTATGCAGAACTTTAATACTAATGTTAACATCACATTTTCCTCTTTCCCTTATACATAACACCGAAAATTTCACCCATTAATATCTATGGTTTGGAGATGACGAGTGTGCTTCACATCCCTCTTAGGCACAGTGACAGTGAGCACTCCATTAACCATTGATGACTTCACTTGATCACCTCTACAATTCTCAGGCAACGAAAATGCACTCATAAACTTGCCTCTGCTGCACTCAACGTGCTGCCAATTATCGCGTTTCTCTTCGTTCCCCGCCTTCTTCTCGCCACTTATCTTCACAATTTTACCTGTCCAAGACATAAATTTAAATAAATAAGCGCCCTCGAGTCAAAATCTTTGCACTGCCTATATAAGAAAATTGGCATGTAAGAGGTCGTGTTGAAAAAAATATTCAGATAAATAAGTGGTTCAACATTACAATCCTCCACTTGCACTTCTACTTCTTCTTTCTTGAATCCCTGAAGGTCAGTTCTGAACATGTATGCCTCCGGGGTTTCCTTCCACTCGATCTTGGGACTAGGCAGTTGCCTTGTTTGGTTATGGAATGAAGCATGTGGTGGCATGAGGAGAGCTTCGTATTCGAGTAACTCATAGATGGGATCGTGGATATGGCTCCTTCTTCGATCACCGTGGGTGGGCATGAGGGCCATTTTTGCTGGCTATAGCTTCACTGTCAACTAAAGAGATAAAAATGCAGAAAACAAAGCTTTTGAGTTGGGGCTTGCTAAGAGTCAAGCCTTATATGAGTATTTATAGGACGAACCTCGATTATCTTCAACCTTAGACACGGTAGATACGAATCTCGTTTATGAAATTACACGTGCACGGATCACATTTTTGATAGAGCCGGTGTTGAAAATCAAACATTTATATAAAAATAATAATAATTATTTTATTATTATTTTTTTTTTTTTTTAAGCAATTTAAACTTTTAGATGGTGTGATTTGAGGACGCGGGTTTTATAAAGATAGGAGTTTGCAGCCGTGAAATGTGGATTCGATGAGCTTGTGAAATTTCAAGAGATAGAATCAATATCTTTCTGTAAAGTGGGAAGAGATAAGAATTTAGGATGTAGCTGAGAAATGTGCCTTGTAATCGAATATTTGCCGCTCAGTACAAAGTTATTTCATGACCTCCTTTGATTTGGACATAAGATTCTAGTACAGGGTCATTCTAAGAACAAAAAGAAGAACATGTCTGGTTATTAGTAACGTAATTTTCTGTTGGAATAGGACGAGCTTTATCGTGGTTTTTATCTTGGGTTTTATCGTCGGCCTTAGCTTGAACTTGGTCTTGTCCTGAAGTAAGTTTGAGCTTGATCTTGTGTCAAGGTTGAGTAAAATCAGTGGCAAAACAGGGTAGTTTAAAGCTTCAAGAATTAGTGTTTTTCTTCTATAAATAGTAGTGGCCTCACTGTATCGAGTGAGCTGAATTTGCACAAGTTCTTGAATTTCTTCTTCTTGGGCCTTATCTTGGACTTGTTCCTCACCTTGTGTCACGGGCTGTAGCTTTGCTTAAGCCCTGTGTTGTAAATATTTATTTAATTCGTAAAATAGTTAGAAAATAGAAAAGAAAAAGTATGATTCTAGAGCCAAATGATATCTACTCCCATCATTTGAGTTTTTGTTGCTAAGTCTATTATAGGGGATATTGGTCTTTCAAAACATTTTCAAGCTTACTAGTGTTTTCCCCCTGCACTAGCCATTTGTAATTTCCTGCTTTCGTCTATTGTAATTTTCAGCTTTTTAGCAATCAATGAAGAAGTTATTTCCATAGCGTTCAATTTCATGTTGCAAGTTTTCTTAAAATTGTAATCAAATATACTTTCGTCCCGATGCGACCGAGGAAAAGGCGGAAGGTAGTCTAGCAGAGCAGACTACCGCCGCACGGTGTCCCCTTTCCGTACTAAGAAAAGGTTACCCGTGAAAGTTGGTATCAGAGCGCGGCTCAAGATCTCGTTAGGAAAGCTATGGAAACTGATCCAAATTCCTCGAACACCACGGAGGTGGTAGATGTTCAAAAGATGAACACCCGACAGCGTTTGGAGGCGCTTGAGGTGACAAACCCTAGGTTGTGTTTTGCCATGGAGAACCTCGGGGATAAGGCCGAGGCGGCACAGACGGAAAATCGGGAATTACGCATCCAACTGGATGAATGCCAAGAGATATGTGCAGCTATGACTGAAGCTGTTGCTATCATACCTAAGTTGCAGGATGAGACGGGAGCGTTGAGAACTCAGTTACTAGGTCTTCAACGCGAGATTGGCAACGAACAAGCCATCGCACATGAGCCGGTGCATAGGCTCAGAATTCCAGAACCATGTACCTACGGAGGTGCACGCGATGCTAAAGAAGTTGAGAACTTTTTGTTCGATATGGAACAATACTTTCTTGCGGCTTCGATCAAGGACGAAGCGAGAAAGGTCACGACAGCTATCATATATCTAGGTGGAGATGCAAAGCTATGGTGGCGAACGAAGTACGTGGATATTCAGGCCAACAGGGTCCGAATTGATTCTTGGGATCTTCTCAAGGAAGCAATCAGATCTCAGTTTTTCCCAGAGAATGTGGAATACGAGGCACGTCGGGCCTTACGAGAACTGAAACACACAAGCTCCATCATGGAGTATGTGAAGGCATTCTCGGGGCATATGCTGAATATTAGAGATATGTCAGAGAAGGATAAGCTATTCACCTTCATGGAAGGGTTGAAACCGTGGATGCGCACGGAACTTCAAAGACAGAAGGTCACTGATTTGAGCGCGGCTATGGGAGCTGCCGAATGTGCAAGTGACTATCAACCTAAGTCGAGAGAGGATCGACATTCAGGAAATAGTCAAGCGGTTGAAGGTGGAAGGAGACATTTCAGACCCAACTCGAACTTAAATGGGGGAGAGCGTTACTCTCAAAATATGGGAGGACCCTATCAAGGCAACCGCCAGAGTAACTCACAGGGAAACTATCAAAATAGCCATCAAGGAAACCATAACGGTAGTTCCAGTAATGACTGGAATCATGGAAAGGCGAAGGAGGGTAGATCTGATGTCGCTCCTAGATTGAAATGCTTTCTATTGAAAGACCTCACCGGGTGACAGAGTGTCCTCAGAAACGAATGATGAATGCATACTGTCAACTGGCAACTGGGGGCTCAAGTTCGAAGCAAAATACCCCATAAGCTAGCTGTCGTGGTGACACCGACTCCGAAGGAGACGAGGATGTAATTGGTGCATTCTCGCATTGGTGCAACACACTATCGCACTGAGCTACTAAAAGGGACGTCGGTCCCTCAAAAGAGCCGAAGATGGAAGAATCGAAGGCTCGCACTTGCAAGGCGAAAGGCCTAATGTACATTAATGTGAAGATCAATGGAAAGTCAATCAAGGCTATGGTGGACACTGGTGCCACGCACAACTACCTCGCAAGTTCCGAAGTAGAGCGGCTCGGACTTGCTCTGGAGAGAGGTAAGGGGAAAGTCAAAGCGATAAACTCCGCTGCTCAACCAATAGCGGGAATAGCACAATCGGTACTGATCAAAGTATGTCCATTCGAAGGAAGGACGAATTTGTCGGTAGTTCAGATGGATGATTTCAAACTGATTCTCGGATTGGAATATCTTCGGGATACAAAGACAGCAGTGTTGCCGCATTCTGACTCATTAATAATGATGGGGAGCAAACCATTCATTATTCCCACACAGGTTGGAAAAACTGGCGAGAAATGCGTCTCGGCGATGCAATATAGTAAGGGTTTCAAGAGGAATAAACCCTCATTTTTGTGCTCTCTTCGAGTAGAGGAAATCGAAGAAACAACCGGCTCTACTCCAAAACCTATCATCAGGTTTAAGGAATTCGAAGACATCATGCCGGATGTGTTACCAAGGAAATTGCCAACAAGAAGGGCAATTGATCGCGGGATTGCACTTGTTCTGGGTGTCAAACCTCCCACCAAGGCACCATGCCGTATGGCTCAACCGGAGCTTGAAGAGCTTCGGAAGCAAGAGAGAGAAGTGTTGGGAAGTGGGACTATCGTGGAGCACACTTCCGCACTACCACAACATGCAGGCTCACTGGAGCCCATTTCCATCCTGAATGAATCAGTCGAGAGTAGATCGACGAACTACATTAGTGGATTGCTAAGAGTTGAAGACTTTGGCACTATCATCATCGGGATAGACTGTTTATATAAAGATTCAACGTTCAACACAGGCCCAAGTATGTATCAGTTGAAGAGATAGCTCAACTCTTCTTCAAGCCTATTGTCAAATACTGGGGATCGCCTTTCGTCAATGATCGAGATTCTCGATTTATTGGCATATTTTGGACCGAGTTGTTCAAACTTCTTGGTTCAACTTTGAGCATGAATGCTAGTATTCACCGAAGATCAGACGGACAGACAGAGCAGTTCAATTCTATGCTGGGAGATTATTTTCAGCACTTTACCTCTGCTTCGCATGAAATTCGGGTGAAACTTTCGGATGCGGCTCAGATGTATTCCATTGTTCAAAAGAGCTCTTCTCTCAATGAGAGTCCTTTTGGAATTACTACTAGCCAGCAACCGTTACTCCTCCATATTGCAGATACCGATCAGAAACATTACAAGAAGTCTGCAGATTTGAAACAACCAGCTTTTAAAGTGAAACTACCAGAGATGAAGGTTGCTGAAAAGATTCTTGACTACCAAACTACTCAAGCTTCTAGGAAATATCTTCAAGAGTACTTGGTCAAATGGAGCGGATGCAACAGCGAGAAGAATACTCAATGGCTCCGAGAACATCTCCAAAACAAATGGGGGAGAATGTCATGGGCTGCAGCTTTGCTTAAACCCCGTGTTGTAAATATTTATTTAATTCGTAAAATAGTTAGAAAATAGATAAGAAAAAGTATGATTCTAGAGCCCAATGATGTCTATTCCCATCATTTGGGTTTTTGTTGTTAAGTCTATTATAGGGGATATGGTCTTTCAAAACATTTTCAAGCTTACTAGTGTTTCCCCCTGCACTAACCATTTGTAATTTCCTACTTTCGTCTATTGTAATTTTCAACTTTCTAGCAATCAATGAAGAAGTTATTTCCATTGCGTTCAATTTCATGTTGCAAGCTTTCTTAAAATTGTAATCAAATTTACTTTCATCCCGACGCGACCGAGAAAAAGGCGGAAGGTAGTCTAGCGGAGTAGACTACTGTCGTACGATGTCCCCTTTCTGTGCTGAGAAAAGGGTGAAACCTTGCCAGGCTGAAACTTTGGTAAAAATAAAAAGTTACACAAATAGCCTAAAACAACTATCTTTCAAAGTACCATTCAACCTTTTTTATGACCAAAATTTTGTTCTTACTTATTACTTTCTTATTTTTTTACCATTATTTCAATTATGGTAACAAAAGCGTTACGCATGCAACACAATGTGCCCCGCTCATTCTACTTGTCTCCACATCTACCACTATGGAAATCACCATAGTCGACGTTGTCGCTTGTTTTCACAACCATCACTCTTACCAATACCAATATGCACTGCTACCATCACCGCGATAATAATCATCACAGTTGTCCCCACCACCATCAACACAAATGATATCATCATACCACTATTAAAAACTGTCAACGCCACTAGGGGTGTCCGTGGGTCGGTTCGGTTCCAAAATTTTCGGGTATTTAATAAATGGACCCGTCGGGTCCAAATATAATTATGGAACTGTTCGGGTTCGGTTCCGTTCGGTTCGGTTCGGGTCGGTTCCGTTCCGTTCCGTTCGGTTCCGTACCATAATTAAATTTTTTAACATTTACAGCAATACTACATAAATATAACTAATGACATTTCATTTGTAACTTTTACAAATTAACATAACCAAATTCAAAAATATAAAAATAACTAGCTGTCGAATAACATTAATTCAATGCATACAAATACCAAAAAGTAGATATTAATACTTACCAACTATTTGATTTAATCATCAACTGCTACTGCTTGACTTGCCATGGCAAAAAACTCTACAAGAATTGAAAAAGCACAATTAACAAACAAATAAACTAAAAAATATTCAACTAATAAGATTTGATAAAAAAAAATATAATATATATCTATTACATGTCTCAATGCCCTCATAGAACTTTGTTTATTCAATGCAAATTTCATCTTGGGAAATTTTCAAGAGTCTAGAATATTTTCTTAGCCAGTTTTGTGTACAAATTAAGGCTTCAACTGTTTTAGGAGTTAAAGAACTCCTAAATGGATCAAGAATGCATCCTCCAGTACTAAATGTTGACTCAGAAGCAACTGTAGATACAGGAATGGTAGGAACATCCCTTGCAACCTCAGATAAAAATTCAAATCTTGATTTATTAATCTTCAACCAATGTAAAATGTTAGAAAAAATAAAATAATTTAATTAATTCAATAAAAAAATTAAAAAAAATTATTTAGTTTCGGGTCTCATTCGGTTCTTCGGTTCTTGGTCGAGACCCAAGACCCGACCCAAACCTTTCGGTTCTCGATTCGGATACCCGTTCGGGTCTTTAACTTATGAAGAACCGCTCGATTCGGTTCTGTTCGGTTCGGATATTTTGGACACCCCTAAACGCCACCCCATTTTATCTCCATCACGTACTACTAATAAAAGCTACCATCAATGCTACCCCATTTTACCACCACCAGTCCACCACCATCTCAATGCCAGCCTATTTACAACCTCCAATCATTCGTCATAAAAAAATCTTTAGAAGCATTCAATAAACCTAAAAAAAAATTCAAAGAAATTAAATAATATCTTAAATATCATACTGTGGTAGTGAAAGGAGAAGGTGGTTGCCGAAGCAGTGCTACAAAATTAGTTATATATACCTTTTCAAAACAATAAAATTTAGAAAGTTAGAAGACTTATCAAACGGTGGAGACCAAGGCCGGCCCTGAGAATTTGAAGGCTCTAGGCAATTATTTTTTTGAAACTTTTTTTTTTTTTTTTTTAACAATCGTAACACTACTTAAATATTTAAACAAATAATATTTCTATATTGAAACGAAGATTCCATGCAATTCAAAATATAGAGTAGGAAAATAAAACCCCTCTCACAACTTGAGAGATTAAACTAGTATAATATTTAACATTCTCACATTTTGAGATGCAAAAGGAATAGGTACATTACATACGTTTGAGTTATTAAATGTTCATTGAGGAATTAAATTAAATATAAAAATGTAAATGTAAATTTCATAAATGAAATTAAATATTTCTTATTAACATAAAGAATATATAATAATTTGTATCACTTCCTATTTTGTGTACTGTGAACTACTATAATATAGGGGCAATTTTGTGGCTGAAAGAAAATTATTCTAGCTTTCGATTTCCTTTGTCAAAGTGGAATATTTTTTAATTAACAAAAATGCAAAAGTAAAATAATTTAATGACGCCAGATCTGATTTCCTGAGTAAGGTCAAATTTGTTTTGAAAATGTTTCGATATTAGTATAAAGTCAAAAAAGCAATTTAGAATTACTTCTGATTTAGATCTTCTATTGAGCCTTTCGAAGATAATACTTGGAAGGATTGTCAAAAAATCTAAAAGTAAAGGCACACACCCCAAAAATTATGAGACCCAAGACAATGGCCTAGTTTCCCTTGAGCCGGAGACAGCTATGATCGAGACTCATGATTTCAGTGTGTTTTTCCGAGAAAAAAAACCTACATATATATAGCCCACAAATTATAAGTTTCACTTATAATTCAGATTGTGCGTTTTATTGTTTCACTAAATCATCCAATAACTGCCTTTAACAATTTTAATTTACAAATAAATTATTTTAGTCAAAGAAGGCGGATATATATAGTCCACAATTACAAATTACAATAATTGTAACACGTTATCGAACATAAAAATATATAATTAAGCACGCATACTTAGGTGTAAAGCAAATTATATTCACATTCAAACAAATCATACGGAAAAATAAGCAAAGATTTATTCTTAGTCCTTTAACAAAGATTGTGGGGGATCGCCAATAAACTTTTCTTTGTTAAATAAAAGTATATTACAAGATTGGAATAAATATAGAAGAAGCTCAAATGAAATGTAAAGATTGTAAAAGAAATTGATTGATTTTTTTTGTCCAAAAACTTTTTGTGAAGATTTAGATTACTTTACGACTTGTGTGGTTAAAGGATTTAAGGAGGTATTCTTCTTCTTGGATCATATATTTCCATCCTCAACGTAATTTATAGAAGCGAAAGACGGGGTAATAATTAATATAGTCCCAACGAGGTAAACATAAAAGTACTAGAAATCTAACATTAATAGATATGAAGATGGTTTTGGGTTTATAAAAAATTTAGACTTCTCTATCTAATAAGTTAACGGAACCACAAGCCTCAACGAGTGGTCTTAGAAATATGCCTACTTAGCCGAATAGACATGCAAGATGAATTCCCGACTGCATGCAAAAGATCTGAACGAAGGTATGGGCACTGGTTAATCACGATGATGGGATCTGAAGGTGGTGGAGCTTCCAAAGTAAAGAAGGACAAAAGAATTTACTGGTTGAAGGGGATGATAATAATCATATATACTTGATACGATGATATAAATGTGCGGAAAATTCTACATCAAGTAAACGTGTACATAAGGTAATTTTGAGTTTAAAAATACATTGAATTACATTGATTATCCAATGAGAAAAGAATCAATCCCCAATTGAAAGAACGTAAGTGGACATTGTGATTCTTGAAATCCCAATGGCCACACCAATTTTTCAACCCATTTGCAACCAAAGTCCAAAAAGTCACATTCACTGTGACCAAAATCACGAGTTGGACTGACAACACATAGGGATGCTAATTTCACATTGACAAATAGGGATATATATATATATATATATATATATATATATATATATATATATATATATATATATATATAAGGAGTTTTGAATAGTTATTTTTTTTTAAATGTAAAGTTAAAAGGCATGAAACAAATTTGGATTTACGTAAGAAATATTTTATTGTGTAAATGTGTGGTTGAAAATGAGTAAATAAAAAAAGTTATAAAAATATGGATGTCAAACAGAAGCTTAATACTAAGGATTTGTTTGGCAATGGCTGATTGTGAGATTTAAAAATTATTTATAAGTGTTTGAATCATTCTTCTACTCATTTTCAATCACATTTTTCAATAAAATCGTATTTTCTATCACATCAATAACTTTTTCTTTTTTTTCAACCGCACATTCTCCATCAATCTACTATTTCAGAATACATTTTTCCAAAATAATGTGACTCAAACACACCCTTAGAATAAATGCATTATCTCTCCATCTCACTTATGTAAAATCTTAATTTTCTTGGCTAGAATAAAAATACATTATCTCTCCATCTCGCTTATGTAAGATCTTAATCTTCTTGGTGTGTAATGTAAGCCTTTGTCTTTACGTAAATAATATATTCTATAATTAATTTTACATGTTAATTATTATTTTTATATTTAACGAAAGTGAAATTTTACTCATCGAAATATATTCTATAATTAATTATTAATTTGTTTAACCTTAGGAATTGAAATATCAAAATACAAACAAAGGTGTGGGGATAAGATAGGACAAAGAACAATGCTCCTGTAATTGGGCCTGAGACTGTACAACCAGAGTCTACAACAAACAAAAAAGCCCTCTAATCAATTTCAATCCGTAGCCACAAGCTAGCAATGTCCAGTCTGGATAAGCCAACTTAAACGTAATTTGTGGGCCCATCTTGGCCCCCCCATAAGAGAACATTAGATTCGAGGATAAATAAGTACTTTTCAACACTTGGCCCAATTGTGGGGCCACAGTTTCCATAGCCTAGGTGACCATCAGCACCTCTCTACCCTACTTATGTGACCACACATACCGTGCCACCTCATTTATTATAGAGGTCATCTGACTTTGAGAAATATTTCATTTTAGTCGGTAAATATTTTTTCATTCCAAACTCATCACTGAAGTCTAAATATCATTTCACCATAATATTCCATCGCAAAATTTAACTTCATGTTCAACACGATAGACATTTTTATATCAATAGTTATTGACGTCGATTTGTTGCATTGGCTAGACACAATGATATAAATTTAAGATTTTAATACAAAAATTGTACTCCCTTTATAGGCTGGTTTCGTTTATCAGACGGATTAAGAAATTTTATTTAATGTTATTGAAAATATATGTTTTGTTAAAAACTTTCATAATTTATCATTTTTTTTAATTATCAACAATTATTAGTAAATTGATTATAATTAAACAAATTAAATGAGGACATATAAGTAAACTAACAAAACATAAATATATAATCAGGACAAAAAAAATCGACTTATATAAATGGGGCGGAGGAGACACTATTTAAATGTATTTTTTTTTTTTTTAAACAATGATTATGTAAATAAACGTCACTTTTTTTTCAATTTACAAGTTACGATTTCAATGTATAAATAGAAAATAAACAAGTTCCATTGATGACCATATCATTCACGTATGAAACGTCGTCTACCAAATAATATAAATTTTGTAACTCAAAAGTCGATTATTGGTGTTGAAATTAAAATGAAATACAAAATTGTGTTTTGTTAGGAAACAATTTGGTGACTGAAATGAAACTTGGATAAAAGTTGGGTGGCCTCTAATGTTTCTAGATTCTAACCCCACTTTTTAACCGTCCGATCCATAGAAAGCGAAAACGCCTCTGGCTCATATTTTTCTCTCTAAATAATGACGTTGTCACTCTTCACTCATTCACTGCACCGAATACACGTATTTCGCGGGGATTTTTATAGCTCTATACATACAAGTTGTATCTATCTCTCTGGAAGACAGTTCCTTCTGTATGCTGATACAGTGATACTTCTTCTTTCTTCTCCGGCATCGAGGAAAGTGCTTCATGCAATTCCAAGAAGATTTCTTGCTTTATTTGGCTCCTGTATTCTTTACGTTGAGTGTAAGAACGTTTTTAATTTATGTCATTATTTATAATTTTTGGTTAAAGAAGATTAATGGGTTTTCAGTTTTCAGTAAATATGTATGTGGATTTGCATTTTCTTGAACTATTTTGTAGTAAGTGTTGTAGAAAATTGGTAAAAGTAAAAGCCTCAACACATTTCTTGAAGTTTAGTTGATTTTACTCTTCTTCTTCCTTCTTCTTCTTTTGGAGATATATTCGAGTGCTTGTGCGTTTTCTTGTTGATTGAGCTGCAATTTTTGGGATCGGTGTTTTTCGTTGTTTAGGTCTGAATCATTCGCATTACGATTTGTAATCTTTAAGAAAAATCAGTGTTGTCCACACTTGCGTTTGCGTGTTACTGTTTTTAGCTTTGTTTTCTGACCCTTCTGAATTTTTAAAGAATGTGAGATCTGGATTTAACTTTTTGGGTTCAATGGAAAATAGTTTATTCTGGGAGTCCGCATGGTAAATCCATTGTTATGAATAAATTTCTTTTTTGCAAATTATAATCTTGAAGAGAGTTTAGTCCTGGAACCAACTGGAAGAAGAATCCGTGTATCTAAGTAACTTTTGGGGATTTGTTGTTGATTATTATGTGTCTGAAATTGTTTTGGTAATCGAGACCTCTATAATTTTCTAATCTTCTGTATTTTGAGGAGAAAGTGTATGGACTTGAATGGAAATTGTTGAATTGATTATTGTTACTTTCCTCAGGAAGAAAAGCAGACTTACTTGTGACTGTCTTTAGATGCCTAATTTCATATTGAATCAACAGGACAAGATTTCTTCACAGGCTAGTCAATGACTATAGGTGTGCGCCATGCTATCTGACATTAAACCAAAAACTACATGCACTTCATCTGCTAGGGAAATGAGTCGTAGTTTAGAGCAGAAACGGAGGTCAATACAACAGCAAACCTCAGATGCTGTGAAAGAGAAGATTCTACCACCCCGGGCTGATACAATTTCACAATATCGAGATATATTTGGATCAGGGCATTCATTTGGCCAACCATACCGTGGTCTGCATAGAAAATTAAGACAGCATGGAAGCACTGAGAATGTGATCCAATTTAGGTATTCCGAGAATCAACAGACAACACAGCAGGGGAGTAGGATTTGTAAAGATGACGAGCTTGTTAAGCACATGTCGAATTTACCAAACTTTCTCCAGCAGGTAGAGAAAGAAAAAAGTGTCCAAGAAAAGGCATTGAATTTTGGAGTTCTTGATTGGAAGCGATTAGAGAAATGGAAGTACAACGAACGTATGCCTGCAAAATCTGCAAAATTTCACAGGAAAACATCATCATTGAGCAATAATTCCTTGTTTATGACAAGTGGACCACCTAAAATTAGTTCACAGCTGAGAAAACAGCTAACATCACATGGTTTACATCCTCTTTCATCATCACAGGGAAAACAACCCTCGTCTCACAGTTCACATTTTGGTTCATCACCTTTGAGAAAACAATTCCCATCACAGAGTTCATATCTTAGTTCATCTCGGGTGGAAAGAAAGACCGGAGGTATCGGAGAGTCCACAGGAAATGGCACATTTATCAAAGATCTGGAAGCTCGAAGTAGCACTGTGGATGGGCAGCAAGTCAATTTCAATCAGAGAGCTAAGCCTTGTGGAAGGGATCATTTTGAAATAAATATGAACCGTGGCAAGAGTAACAATTCGGTGAAAAAGATAGTATTGGGAAAGGAAGCTTTGGCCTTGGACCAGGGTAAAAATGGGTCCATCTCTTCACCTAAAACAATAATTGTTCAGGAAGGGAAGAGTAGGATGCGAATCAAAGATGAAGTCAACCTTACTCCTCAACATAGCACTGTGGAGGCACAAAACATTGTACTTCTAGTACCCAACCATTTCCCAAAGACGAGTTGCTCAGACACTTCTCAGCTTACAGAATCCAAGATGTTAGATAGACAATTGCCACAAGGATATTGGACCAGATTTTCTGATGGCTTTTCTCCTCAGGAGCCTCATTCAGGAGAATTTGCATCTGACATTCCACATTCATGTCCCTTGTCTTCTAGTGCTACTGTCGACACCGAGTCTGGTATGGAGCCACCTAACTTGGTCAATGCTGAGGCCATGGACTCCGAATTTTGCACGAGTGCAGATCCAGATGACATAATTGTCCCACCCATAAAATATGAAGCAAAACGTTCATTTTCAGTCTATGCTTCCAAGAGAACAGATGCTGATGCTGAACTGAAAGCTGGGAAAGGAAGACACCCATCCCCTAATCGCCGCTTCAGCTTTAGCCTTGGGAAGATGACCAGGAGCTTTAGCTTTAAGGAGAGCTCTGCAGTTCCACAGTTGAGTTCTAGATATACTGCTCCAAAGTCTGGCCCAGTTGGATCTGAGCTTTTCTCTAGTATGGAGAGCTACGATAAAGTCAAAGAAGCTGCTAGTAGTCGAGGGAGGTCTAGCCCTTTAAGAAGGTTACTGGAGCCGTTGCTGAAGTATAAAGGAGCTCATTCAGCTGAGATTGTTCCTCCACCAGATAGAAACTCACATGTCATGCTCCCTAAGCCCATGAACCCCAATGGACCAATTCAAGACAGGAAGCATGAGGTGTCTACTTTTCAGGCTCTTCTGCAGCTTTCAGTGAAGAATGGACTCCCTTTTTTCAAACTTGCAGCTGATAATAGTAACAACGTGCTGGCTGCTACTATAAAGAATTTGCCATCGTCTGGAAAGGGTGATTGTAGCTTGATTTATACATTCTACTCTGTTCACGAAATTAAGAAAAAGAGCATGAGCTGGATAAATCAAGGAACAAAAGGTAAAAGTTGTGGATTTGGCTATAATATCATTGCCCAGATGAAGATTTCTAGCTCTTATCTCCCTCAATTAAATTCTAAGGACTCTAGTCAATGCGTGGTAAGAGAATGTGTCTTGTATGGTGTTGATCTCAGTCAGGTGGATAAGAAAACACCTGAGATTTTGTTTAATAGGGAGATTGCAGCAATAGTTATAAAGAACACATGTGAGAAGCTAAAGGATGAAGATTTGAGCGACAAAGGCAGACCATTCAAGTATAGAGAGTTTGCAAGGTGTGGCTCAGGAGAAAATGAGAGCCCCAATAGCACGGTAGTAATTCTTCCTGTTGGAATTCATGGCTTACCGAATAAAGGTGCACCCTCGCCATTAATTAACCGATGGAAATCTGGTGGATCGTGTGACTGTGGAGGCTGGGATGTTGGTTGCAAGCTACAAATCCTTGCTAACCAGGAAAGATGCAACAAGATTACAGGACAATGTATGCATAGCTTGGCAGCAGACCGTCTTGATCTTTTTGTTCAGGTAGCGTTTATTGATTCAGATTTTTACTTATAGCTCTTGTCAAGATGATAGAATATAATTGTATCCTGTGCTTATTTACAGTCTGAAGAGCGAGGGAGCAAGCCGATTTTCAGCTTGGAACCAACAAGCAATGGATTTTACTCTGTTGAATTCAATGCATCCATTTCTTTGCTAGAAGCATTTTCTGTATCTGTAGCCATCATAGCTAGTCGAAAGCTATCCGAAATCATAGACGTGAATGATCTGTCAGAAACTGCACCTTTATCAGAAGGCACGATTGGACAGGATAAGGTGAAGTCACAAACCACACTCCCAGTGCATGTAAAATATGTCGCTTTTCCACCCTCCTCGCCAGTTGGAAGGATCTAGGCAGAAGCAAGGGATCCAGCTTCCGAGGCAGTTCGTGTGTAATCTAGGGAAAATTTTGGGAGCCTCGGTTTTCCTCCTGAAAAAGTGGGAACCTTGTGCATCGATTATCAGGTTAACCATCAAGAACGAGCATCCACCTGGGTGTGAAGCGGTGTCCTTTATTCCCCAATACCTACTCTATAATTTGGCCTATGGAGCCTAGAGCTTCAACCACGGCACCATTGTTAGCAGTGAGTTGGCCTAGTAGCTGACTTCAGCGTTTCTGTACAAATCTACATCTTCATTGACATGTCTTGTTCATCGAGCCTCTCTAAGCCGTGCCCAGATCACAATATTAAGACATTTGTTTTGGGCATCTGAGGCAGTTGGCCTTCCTCTCTAAAGAGATTATTTTCCTGAGCGATAGATATTAAGTGAATTTACTTTTAAAAACAGTCGTGATGGAGAAATATTTCACAATATCTGTATTTTGCAATAATTGTTCCAGTATGGAAAGTTACATTTCATGTAGGGAATAATATGAGAATTTGAGAGATTCAAAGCGAGCATTTCTCTGCTTCATAGACGGCCATAGGAGGAATATAAGAGCATACAAATGATTTCTTTCCTTTTGTTTAAAAGATAAAGAGTATTGCCCGCACGATTAAAGGAAATATAGCAAACCTCGACAAGCACTAAAAATTAAGGGGCCGTTCTCTTTGCCATTTTCGGGTCGTTTTCTGTTTTCGGTTGTTCAAAAGTCAAAACAGTGAAAACATGTTCTCTTTCCTATTTTCAAAAACGCGTTTTTGAAAACGAAAAAAAAAAAAATTTGTACACAACACTAAAATGAAAAAGCGTCATTTTGGATGTTTTCAAGCCAAACCCACGAAACAAACCAAAACACGAGAAACGGCCATTTTCCATTTCTACACCAGTGTTCCTTCTATCAAAACCATGGAGCAATCACATTCCAACCCTCTAAACTCCGGCCATCCTCCTCCACCACCACCGGAGTTGCATACTATTGTGAAGCTCTCAATCCCTTCTTCAATAACCACACAAACAACTACCTAAACATATACCAAAATCAATCAAAAACCATCCACAAAAATCGAACTGGCGCAAATTGCTTCTGCCGAAATCTCCACCTCTAGCGACACCCAAGGTCGTACACTACCACCGGTCTATTGCCCACCCCAGAAGACTACAGCTATAGTTCCAATTTACCCAAAACAACATGCCATTATTCTGAATTAATCCCTAAATCTGCACCATTCGCGAAGATCGCGCTACAAGGTTGGAAACTGGCAGATTCTAACGCCGCCCGAAGGACCCATGGTCGTGGACCACATGAGCTATCCTCCCCTCCCCCTGACGTACCTTGCCCAACCATGGGCCCAGCCCAATTTCAACCAAACCCGATTGAATTCATGGATGAATTTAGGATTGTATCGATGAACCTTTGCTGCTCATTCCTCAGAGACATGTGGTGTATTGTTGGTGTATTTGAGGCTGACGTTTATAGCTATAGAGAGGGGATGGGAAGAAGAGCTAGAGAGATGATAGAGAGAGACAACAGAGAGGATGGGAAGGGGAGAGAGAGAGACGCCGGAGATTTGGTGTTGGTTTGGAAGAACATGTTTACCATTTTCTAATTTTTGAAAACAAGTTTTCAAAATACCAAAAAGAATACATTTTCAACAATTTCAAAATAGACACTCAAAATACAAAACACAAAATGAATTCAAAACGAAAAACTGAAACACGAAGAGAACGACCCCTTAGTTTTGCACATGGTATATATTTAGTAAAGGGTAAGTCGAAAGGGATTCATATCTTAATACGCTAGTTCACAAATCAACATATGATGCATGATGAATCGACATGAACCATTGACCATCAATCCTTTCAAACACGTTTGTGGCAAAATGTCTTCCCCAGCTACTGCCCTTAGTCTTCACTATTTCAACGCATGTCACATAGCCTATGTCCCATCTAACATGAATCTGAACGTGCTTAATCTCAATTTCTAGTGGGAAGTCATAGTCGGCCAATACAAATTCCCAGCTCCCCATTACAAGATCATTACCCGATATGCCACTCACACCAGGGTGCACAACGCAGACATGATCACCCTTCGACCAGGGAGCCTGCATAGAAGCTAAATCCCCATTTCTGAATGAATTATAAAATCTAGCATTTACTGCTAATACTGAAGCTTTGCTATCCTCCTGGAGAAGCTTAAGGCTATCCCTGATTTTTGCAGCATGGGCATAATTCTCTTCTTCAATAGCAATATGTAATTCACGCTCTAAAGTGTGCTCGTTTAGTAAGATGCTTTCACCCCTTGGGGTTCCACCATAGTCCTCACTTCAAACTCGACATGAACTTGACAGACATGATCGGGAGGCATTCCTCATGGGTACTGTTCTGAACAAATACAAAATTAGGACATATAGCAGCTAAAAGCAAAACTAGAAACTAGAATGAAACAGAATAATACATAGGGACATGGCATAAAACAGCATGCTATGTGTTTCAACAACTTGCATTAAGATTCTAAGTACAAACTACAAATGTACAATAGACACGGACAAACATAAGACAACTAGAAATTAATAGATCAACTTAGATAACAAACGAGAGAAGCCACAATATCTTAATGCTTATTTACGGAAGTTGTTATGACACAAAATAAATAATTGGGGAATGTAAATGGAGATCAACTCCAACTTTCAATTACCAATGCAAAATCTATAGTTGTTATCATTTCAGCATAGCACATGTTGGGTTTATGGACACCACATATCTCCACATTAATATGATATTGTCCACTTTGAACCTAAACTCTTATGGATTTGCTTTTGAGCTTTACCCCAAAATGTCTCATACCAATGGAGATATTGTCCTACACTTATAAACCCATCATATTTCTCATGTCTAGCCGATGTGAGACTTCTTTTACTCCCAAAAATCCTTCCCTCAAACGAAGACCACATCATTGTGACATCCCCTCAAACGATAATACATTCGCGAATCATCTTGTACCGCCGTTATTGTCGTCGCCTTCGACCAAATGGGACCCGCCGCCTGACCACCATATTTTTATATCGGAAGACTTTCGACACAAGGTACCTCAAATGATGATGATTTTTTAGTCAGATCGTAAGGCTAATTAAGGGACTTCCACCACGTTTTCCACTGCATTCCTCCGGCTAAGTTTTGGGCCCTGAGCTTCGATACCACTTGTTAGATTTATAGATACAAAATATCTCTACATTGGTATGATATTGTCCACTTTGGACCTAAGTCCTCATGGATTACTTTTGAGTTTTACCCCAAAAGACTTCATACCAATGGAGATATTGTCATACACTTATAAACTCATCATATTTCTCATGTCTAGCTGATGTGGGACTTCTTTTGCTCCCAACAGCACCAATAAAAAAGAAATAGAAGTGATCGACTAAAGTTCCAGACGAAAGGCATCTACATAAAGAGAAAAATACTTCAGCCTTGAAATGTTTTCTTTTATTTCCATGCAAACATCTTCCCTTTTCTTGTTGGCGTTAGGATATTAAACTACATCAGCCTTCAAAATCAGAACATATATTACAAAACATAGGGGAGAGCCAGGTGGTTCGGGATTCTTTATCATTGCACTTCTATTTTCCCCACCAACATTTGACATAATCATTTCATGGCTTCCCAACCAGCAAGACATTTAAAAAGCGGGCTACTGTATATTTACTATAGACTAACAAGCTCAGCAACAAGCTTTTTGTTTGTGCGCAGTTAAGCAACATCCATAACTGGTGCATGGGACTTTAATTTCAGAAAAACAAACAACTTACTGACTATTATATGTTGCAAAGTCGTGATCATGGCAACCTCAAAAAAAGCAAGCTCCTACTCCAAAACAACCAGCAACAACTAAATAGCATAGCTTCTGCAGATTGGAACGAAGGATTCCAAAGCTATTGATGCAGATGTGAGAGAAACACTCGCGATCTCTATTACCAAACTTTCCCTGAAAATAAAAAGCTTTAAAATTATGACACTATTAGGAAAAACCTCTTATAGAGCATATACCAAAAACTCTCTATTTATAAAGAGCATCTTATGCATTATGGAGAGTATCTTTAAATTTAGATAGTACACTTCAACAATGCTTTTCTATTTTGACTCTTAATTTTGCTTTTCTAAAGAAACATTTATTAATTTCTCCTCATATTTTAACGTAACAAAAAAAAAATTATATGTCACCCGGTTTAAATAGTTTAAGAAGCTGATGAGTGAAACCCGTGAATTATGCAATTATAGTACATTAAGAATAAAGAGTAAGTCTATTTTAAAAAGTTAGAGTATCTCCAAGAGACTTTCATTTAAAAAAAGCATCTTACGAATAATAGAAATTATCTTTAAAATTTAGAGAGTAACTTTCTTTTTTATGCACTTCGACAAGCTCATTAACTTTTTTTTTTTTTCAATGAACATTTATTGATTTCTGCTCATCTCTTTTTAACATAATAATTTTATGTGTTAATGGCAATCAATTCAAATGTGACTTTAATAATTTGAATTGTAGAGTATTGAGATTTGTAAATTATTAAATGTAATTATTGTTAATTAGGAATAGAGAGTCGGGTTTTAAAGAGACAAATACACTCTTTATTTTTAAAAGTAAAAATAGAGTCTTTTGAAACTTATTTTTTAGAAATTATTTCGTGTTTAGCTCTTTTTTGGTGCACATTAAAATCAAAATAATGCATTCTTCTGGTCAAATCATGCACCAATAGCTACATTAGAAGTAATTGCTTTTGAAAATGAGTTTTATGATTTTTTTCCTTTTTTGCCCTTCTATGAAAATGGTTATACCAAAACTATGCACTATTCATGTTACATCATGCAGACTACCTACAGTGAAAGGAAATTGCATTTGACATTTTTAATTGTTTTTTCCATTTTTGCCCTTCTTTGAAAATAGTTCATTTTCGACATTAATATCTTGTTAAAATAAATCACGAGTTCGACATAGCACTGAATCTCACTACGAGCAACAAACAGTTCGAAAGGCTTTCCCATGTTTGAACACAACTCAAATTTTGCATCAAATTTCACTCCGGGAAAAAATGCAGCATCGTTACTGTGCCATATAATCGCGAAATATGTCTCAATCACTTCGCTACATTTCAGGTGCGTTCATTTCGGCATGCATTTCATCATCAGCGGTTGGTAGCTCCACGTCGGAAGCATCCCATCCGCTTCTACGATAATAAACGCCTCGTTGGCCACTTCGGAACAACGTAGAAAATTATGGATACACATCGTTGCGACAACGGCAACTTGAGTGCAGAACGAATAGCTCGGCATACGATCAAGGATTTGTCATCTTTGCTTCCACATAACAAATGCACGTTCTATGACGTTCCTGCGGGACGAGTGTTTGTGGTTAAACCTCTCAGAGCATTACGAAAACAACGACTACGACTTGTTTAATCGTCGCGAAATTCTTGAAAATGGTATAATATATCTGATCTATTGTAAGGAGCCATATACCCTGGTTGATGATCAAATATGGAGTCAACCAAATAATAGTTATTCGGTGCTAGTAATGGGAAATGAGTTTCTGGACGATGTATAGCGGAGTTAGTATACGAGCGTCGTGCGTATTTCCAATTATGCCTGCAAGCACCAACGTAAAGCACAAATTAAAGTTACAGGTGGCCAAAACATTTTGCGTTGGCACTCCTTTTCGGCTAATAAAGTTCACACACTCGTGACGCGGTAGCCCAACTTTCAATCTTGAAACGAGGGATGCTTATTCAGGTCTGGCCTGTAGGGCTCTTTGCCCTCGTTATAGTTCGGTCTTGGCTATGTAAGTCGAGCCGATAACGCAACGCCGGCAAAAATCCTCCTTAAAGTAATGACATACTGTTTGCAATGAATGATTGAAAATCGTTGTCACCTTCCGATATCCCTTTTCATACGCTAATATGCACAAGAACATACCAACTTGCTCATAGATATCGACTTGTTGGCTACCGTGTAAGCCATATTCGTCCCTCAGAATATGTGTGAAGTTTAGCAATTACTGTAGGTACATTCAGAACTCTTGATAGCACATTTTTCCGTTCTCATCCATTGCTTCTTTCATAAATATGTGACCATTTCTTACGAAAGGAAATCGTCGGATACGACGTTGTTGTTTGCGATAGTAGTTTCTCGCGTCGCTTGCTACGATTCGACAATATGTGACCCATTTCATGACATCATCTGCTAGTTTGCTAAAG
Source organism: Fraxinus excelsior (assembly GCA_019097785.1). Taxonomy (NCBI): domain Eukaryota; kingdom Viridiplantae; phylum Streptophyta; class Magnoliopsida; order Lamiales; family Oleaceae; genus Fraxinus; species Fraxinus excelsior. Next base: position 4,957,284 of record CM032643.1, on the reverse strand, counting down.
AACTCTTCATCGACTTCTTCTTCATCGTCAAATTCGACAATATGTGACTCATTGTAACTGTAGACTACCAAATGTTTTTTATAGAAGTTTCGGGGCAAATGAGAAGAAATAAACGCCTCCTCAGTGTAGGATGATGTGTTACTAACCTAGCAACCAACCCAAATGATTTATATAAGAGTTTACATTGTAGGGATGTATTTTTCGTTTAATCACATTTCCATTATTCTTTTATGTCAAGGTTTTAAAAAGTAAAGGCTAATTCTACTATTCTACATAGGGCTGGATATGGTCTGGTCCGGTACAGACCCAAAACTTTCAAGTATTTAATAAATGGAACCGTCGAGTCCAAATATAATTATGAAACCGTTCGCGTTCGATTCGGTTCTATTCCATTCAATTCTGTTCAGTTCCGTATCATAATTAAGTTTTTTTAGATTTACAATAACACTACATAAATATAACTAATAACATTTTCATTTATAACTATTACAAATTAACGTAATCAAATTTAAAAATATATAAATAACAAGATGTCCAGTAAGATTAATTCAATGAGTCATGCTAGCGGTACATCGGGGTATACATCACGGTGTACACCATCCTCACATGGATAGGGGCCCCACTCGAATAAAATATTCGAATGAGTCACTCCATGTGAGGGGATGTAGACCTTGATGTACATCTAGCATTTTTCTAATTCAATATATACAAATACCAAAAAGTAGATATTAATACTAAATATTAATTGGGCTAGAAAATTCAAACAAAAAATTAAATTCACCTAATTAATTTGCTAATTTGTTTAGAAAAAATTAATTTAATGTAATTAATTCAATATAAAAAATTTTAAAAATTATTTAGATTCGATTCTTCGATTTTTAACCTAGAACCGAACCGAACTCATCGGTTCTCGATTCAGATACCCAATTGGGTATTTAATTTATAAAGAACCGCTCAATTCGGTTCGGTTTGGTTCAAAAACTTTTGTCCAACCCTAATTCTACCTGTGAACATTTTTTATAATGTTCTCATTTGTTTCTCAACCCCAAAAACAAACCTAAAACACATGCATGGATGGTCCACCACCCATTTAATCCCATGAGAAACAAATCATAATAATACAAACCAAATATTAAATTACACTACGAACTGTAAATCTCATATACTAATACAAGCAAAAAAGAAGAAGGAAATAATGCAAACACAAAATAGAGTTTGGTTAGTACATAACTTAATGAAGCGACTTGTTTCGCTCGTTGAACTGCCACTCAAATTTCTCATCTACATCTTGCATAATGCTAAGCATGTCTCGATACCGCTTTTGTGCCGAAGCGTACAAGCGTAGAAGTACAAGGCCGTGCGTCGCTTAAGTCTTCCCGCCTCCAGCAACTCCTCCACGCATGCCACTCCAGTGTTCTTTTGCGAGGCCATAATTGTGTTGATCTTTACCACCACTTCTTCGGCGATACTGTTCACCCGATCAACGGAGCAAAACAAATCCCGAGCTGAAACTTTTTTCTTCTTCCCTTTACGAGAGCTCGTCGCCGACTTCCTCTTCTCGCCGCTTCGGGGTCCACAAGCGTTCATGTTAGAGGTACAATTCCCCTCCTCGCCCTTAGCACCAGTGCTCTCCCCATCAACAGGGATTGCATCTCTGTGGTCTTCAGCTGCACCGTCCTCAAACAAACCGAATCACATACGACATAACATCGCGGGGGTCACTGCATACTTATCACAGTCATAGCGATCGTCGAAAAGCTGATGATATCGGGCGTAGATCTCACTAACATCTTTATCCTTAAAGTCCTTAAAGTCTTTGTTTTCCTGCAATACCAATAGCAACAATGTTCAAATTCGCCAAAACATGTTCCACGATTTCATTCATTCATAAGTGTAAGGAGTCCAAACACAAAAATTAAGTGGCACACTCATTAATGTCAATTTAAAACAAAAACATTGAACTAGATTTCCAATTGCGAAAAGTGCAATTGTGGGGAAACAAGTTGACCGCCACAATTCACTAAAATTTCGTCAGTGCAGGAGAATTCATAACAATTGGATACAAGGTACAGGAGGAGGAAAAAATGTTAACCATGACAAATAATATAATATCAAAAGTAACTACCAATTACCCCAAACAAGACCATACGTAATTCCGGAGTTGAAGTAGCACGGCAAGTCAGCCACATTACCTTAATTTTTATGTTCCACCATTTCTCAGATGCAACAAGTCGGCCATCGGACGAGTTGTACTTGACCCCCGTAAATGACATAATTCAGTTAATCGTTCGTGCTCCCGACGCATTGCGTCCCAGTGGTTGCGAGGTTGGATTTTGCTCCAGTTGTGGCCGGATATGGAGTTGAACAACGTGATGACACGATTCCAGCCTTCTTTCGTGAAACACTTGCCAGGTCGATGGCCTTTGGCAACGGCGGTTTCACAGGCCGCTATAAAGATTCGTCTCTCTTCAGCTCTTCATCTCGCATATTTTTTGGAGGCTTCAGCATTCGAGCAATCATCTATTGCGACGCACGAACCAGGCTGGAGAATGTTACCAATATGCAGGATTAAGAAATGGAGCTTGAAGCAGTTTAAACAAAAAGAGAAAAAATAATAATAATATGTCGGGCACGGTTCGTAGATGTTACCAGCGGATTGTGTAGATCCATGGGTTGGGATAACGGGTTGAAGAGGCAGTCTTATTACCTGCTAATGAAATGTGAACGTGATAAGGTCCAATTGGTAGTTGACGGTGGTGGTACTACCTGTCGGGGAAGCGTTGGAGAAAAAAATTGCAGTTGAAGTTTTCCAGCAGCTGAACCTTTAGAGTTGATGGAGTAGGAAAGTAGACGGGAGAAGACAATTACCTTACAAAATGCCGGTGCAGGACGGAGATCTCACTTTTACCCGACGAGCTTCAACTTCAAATCGAACCAAAATTTTCGTCCGATTGAAAGAGACAGCTCGTGCCAGAGTCCGAGGCAACAAGGGAAAAGGTACTGGGTGACGGTATTTACAGCTGCAGGGCGGAGATTTCACGGTTCCACTTCGCGAAGGGACACGTACAGCTTCTAGAAATGCTTGGTCGGCATGTGTAGTTGGCGTGTGCAGTCGATAAATTGTTGCTGGAAAACAGAGATGTTGGCTGTGGCTTCCAGTTGCAGCTGGAGAAGAGAGCAAATTTTTTTTGGGAGAGTTTGTTAAAAAGCCTAATCAAAGAATGTATTTGCATAAAAAGCATTTTCTCAGTGTTTCTTGGTAAAATGGCCCCCATTAAAAAATAGAGTAAATAAATGGTTTAAAATGTCTAAAATATCCATATCATGAAAAGACCAAAATATCCTTTCAATCCAATTAGATTTTCCAATTCATATCCAATCCAATTAACGAGCTTACCATCTCATGTGCTTGCTTCCTCTACAAAATCTTGTTATTTATTGTATTACTCACATATTTTTGCATTCATTCTGAGTATTTGAACATGAATTTTGGTTTCTAAATTATCTACATTGTAATCTCTAAATATTTGAAGAAAAAAAAAGGTATTTTTGGTATTTTCGTGTACATTGATCTTTTTATTGTTGAATATAGTATGAAATGATATGTTAGCTGATTTATGTTCCACAGTTGGTGTATTTCTATACTGTGTGTAAATTTGGACGGTCTAAAGTACAGAACGACACTCCAATCGTTTTACGTAGCTCAGAACGACAGTACAGTCGTTATCATCCATGTAAAATGACAATACGAACAGTATCTGTTGTAGTTTGTCCATTCTTGATAATACAATGTTTTTATTTTGATAAGTTAAATATGATAGCTATTTTTATATTACTTTGATATATACTTGAGTAAACTATTTAACTTTTTTTATTTTATTTGCAGCTATGGATTCTGTAGAAATGATATAGGTACAAGTATGTTATTTTGTTGATCGTGTACCACTCAGCGAGAGACATGAACAATGAAGACAAGACGGCACATATGTGGCTTTTGTAGTGTTACGACGTTCTCCTTTTGTAATATTGAAAAATGATGGTGGTGTTCAGGTGTTATGTTACGATGTACTACTTTTGTCATTTTGAAAATCAAACTATGTATAAATGTTTGGAAAGAGGGATTATGTAATTGTCTTATGCTCGATGAAGCCATAATAACAGTTATACTATATAACAGCAGTTGAGTAGTTTTCGTTGTAGAGACAGAACGACACTTGTATCGTTTTCAAAACAGTAATGGCAGTTGTGTCGTTTTCCTTTTCCTATCGATTACGTAATGAGCATAAATCCCAAATTTTGTAAGGGGCGTGTTCAGTCTGCGATTTAATAAGTTCAGCTTATCATTATTGTGGCTCAAACGGGTCACGGCTCTTCAAAATCGATTTTATTGGAAGAACGACACTTGTGTCGTTTTCAAAACAATAACGGCAGTTGTGTCATTTTCGTTTTCCTCTCGGTTAAGTAATGAGTATAAATCCCGAATGTTATAAGGGGCGAGTTCAGCGTGCAACTTAAACGGGTTCCGTTTATCGATTATCGTGGCTCGGACGGGTCGCGGCTCTTCAAAACCGATTTTATTGGTAGAACGACACAAGTGTCGTGAAATGACACTAGTGTCGTTCTATTGATTTTTCAAATATTTTGCAACTTCTCAAAGCAAAGACATCAAGGATTGGACCCCCCAACCTAAGAAGGATGAAAATATTGATTGTGTGACAACTAACGGTGGAATTGACATAGAATATAAGGCATAAAACGGTGAACGCACAAGTCTTGATCTAGATCCAGTTGAAAATACAAGGAATTGGCATATCTCAAGTATTTTGCAAGGGGCGTGTTCAGCCTGCAACTTAGATGGGTTCCATTTATCGATTATCGCGGCTCGGACGGGTCGCGGCTCTTCAAAACCGATTGATTTTTCCAATATTTTACAACTTTTCAAGGCAAGAGGATCAAGGATTGGACCCCCTAACCTAAGAATGACGAAAATATTGATTGTATGACAACTAACGGTGGAATTGATATAGAATATAAGGTATGAAACGGTGAAAGCACAAATCTTAGTCTAGATTTGGTTGAAAGTACAAGGAATGAGCATATCTCAAGAATTTTGTAAACGGCGTGTTCAGCCCGTAACTTAAATGAGTTTCGTTTATCGAATATCGTGGCTCGGACGGGTCGTGGCTCTTCAAAATCGTATTTATTAACAGAACGACACTTGTGTCATGAAACAACACTTGTGTCGTTCTGTTGATTTCTTCAATATTTTGCTACTTTTCAAGGCAAGGTCATCAAGGATTGGACCCCCCAACCTAAGAAGGACGAAAATATTGATTGTGTGGCAACTAGCGGTGGGATTGATATAGAATAGACGGTATAAAACGGTGAAATCACAAGTCTTAGTTTAGATTCGGTTGAAAGTACAAGGAGTGGGCATATCTCAAGAATTTTGTAAGCGGCCTGTTCAGCCCGCAACTTAAATGTGTTTCGTTTATCGAATATCGTGGCTCGGACCGATCGCGGCTATTCAAAATCATATTTATTGGTAGAACGACACTTGTGTCATTCTGTTGATTTTTCCAATATTTTGCTACTTTTCAAGGCAAGGACATCGAGGATTGGACCCACCAACGTAAGAATGACGAAAATATTGATTGTGTGACAACTAGAGATGAAATTGACATAGAATATAAGGTCTCCAATAGTGAAAGCACAAGTCTTAGTCTATATTCGTTTGAAAGTACAAAGAATGAGCATATCTCAAGAATTTCGTAAGCGGCGTGTCTAGCCTGCAACTTAAATGAGTTCAGTTTATCGATTATCGTGGTTCGGACATGTCGTGGCTCTTCAAAATCGTGTTTAGAGGCAGAACGACACTTGTGCCGTTTTCAAAACAGTAACGACAATTGTGTCATTTTCTTTTTTCCTCTTGATTAAGTAATGAGCATAAATCTCGAATGTTGTAAGTGACGTGTTCAGCCTATAACTTAAATGAGTCCAACTCATCATTATCGTAGTTGGACGGGTCGCGGCTCTTCAAAATCGATTTTAGAGGCAGAATGACACTTGTGCTGTTAAACGATTATCAATTTTCGTGGCTCTTCGTACTCATGTTTAGAGGTAGAACGACACTAGTGCCGTTCTTTTGATTTTTCCAATATTTTGTTACTTTTCATAGGAAAGACCTTAAGGTGTCGCGTAGAGGCTGAACGACAAGTGTCGTTCTTTGGGACTTTTATTTACAAATATAACGACAGTTTTGTCGTTCTAGTAGATGTTCTCAAAGAAGTAACAACACTTTTGTCGTTCTATTGATTTCTACAATATTTTGCTACTTTTCCAGCTGAACGACGTCAAGCATTGGATTCCCTAACTTAAAAAGTTCGACAAACTGATTGTCTTTTTGGTCAATCAATCTAACTTACATATTTTTGTACTCAAAATTGTCGTTTTCAATCCTCTTAGTTAAAAAAAAAAAAAATCGGGGGCTCCGCCCCCGAACCCCTAAAAAGGGGCCCAACCCCGGTATTTTTTGATAGAGAATATAGGTATAAAACAGTGAAAACACAAATCTTAGTCTAGATTTATTTGGAAGTGCAAAGTAATGGGTATATCTCAAAAATTTTGTAAGCCGCGCGTTGAGCCTACAACTTAAATGAGTTCAGTTTATCGATTATCGTGGTTGGGACGGGACGGGGCGCGGCTCTTCAAAATTGATTTTAGAGCCAGAACGACACTTGTGCAGTTTTCAAAACAGTAACGACAGTTGTGTCGTTTTCTTTTGCCTCTAGATTAAGTAATGAGCATAAATTTCGAATGTTATAAGTGACGTGTTCAACATGCAACTTAAATGAGTTCAACTTATCATTATCGTGGATCGGACATGTCATGGCTCTTCAAAAATCGATTTTAGTTGCAGAACGACAGTTTTGTCGTTCTCGAAGCAGTAACAACACTTTTGTCGTTCTGCTGATTTCTCCAATATTTTGCTACTTTCCCAGCGGAGTGACGTCAAACATTGAACCCTCTAACTTAAATAGGTCGAAAAACTGATTGTCTTTTTGGTCAGTCAATCTAACTTGCCTATTTTGGTACGCAAAATCGTCGTCTTCAATCCTCTTAGTTAAAAAAAAAAATTCGGGGGCTCCGCTCCCCTCCACTCCCCGTATTTTCGCCAATACTGTTTGTTGACTTCTCCAATATTTTTTGCTTCTTTTCCATTATTAGAGGTCATTTCGTTGAAAAAATCAAATTACAACAGATAACGACTGTAGTGTCGTTTTACGTTGCAGATAACGACTGTAGTGTCGTTTTACGTTACGTTTGCGAACCTTTTTGAGCAACAGAATCAGAATAAATATTCTTCAGTACTTCCTCCATACTCATAGACTCAAACTTTCGAGTCTGGTCAGTAACTGAAAGTAAAGAAGAAGAAAGAGAAGTTTAACGTGGCCTATCCGGATTGGGTGGTGATGTTGATGCCATCACCTTCGACAATGCCATTCAAGCCAATTTTATCGGAATTCACTCAGATTTTTTCCGGAGATTTTTTCTCTACTGAATCGAAATTCAAACCTTGTTATCGTTGAGCAATTCCCACCTTCAAGACTGAATTTTTAGAGAGTGTGAGTCTTCATGTAATGTAGTAAAATTTAGAGAGAGCGAGAGAGAGAGTCTTCATGTACAGTTTGAGAGAAGAAATGACGGGATGAAAGGTGGGAAATTGAGGGTTTTTGAGTTGATAATTGAAGGAGAATTTTGTCATTTTGCCAACTAAAATATTTTGCTTTATTTTTTTATTTTTATTATTGGTCAAATGCCATTTCACCAAATACATTGTCTAACTAGGTTAAATGGCCAAATTCCCCAATTTTTTTCACAAGTGTCAGTGAGCAAGTTTGGGGCAAGGGTAAAGGTGGCAAACCATTTTTCAGCAGTCACTGTTTGGTAAAGCTGATTTTCTGCAGCAGCTCGATATGGGAAAATTTGGACTTGTCCAGGTGAGCAATTGATTAAGAAAACGATGGTTGGACTTTGGGGTATTGCTCATTGGGCTAGACCCAAACAATATTATCTATGGGCCTTTCCCATTTCGAAGTTCAAAATGATGGGATAGTCTATCCTTTTCCTTTACGTTTATTTTTCTCTAGAACGGAAAGAAACTTGTGCTCAAAGGCATCATTCAAGAAATTTAGGGATTGTTTGATAGAGTTTTTGATAATAGTTTTATCAGATTTTGATAAAAGTTGAAAGAATGAATGGTACAAAAATGGATAAAAATCATGGGTCTCATTCTTAACTTCTTAGTAACTTTTTAGCTATTCCAAACAAACACTTAATGAGAAAAATACAAGCGGGGAAATTTTGTTATTTTGTGTCATTTGGATCGTGTAAGTACAAGTGGGTATGGTCGGATTTAATTCTACCCTAGCAAAATTCAGGTTTATGGTGTATTTGAGCCACATTATTTTAGAAAAATGTATTTTGAAATAGTAGATTGATGGAGAATCCGTTGTTGAAAAAGAAGAAAAAGTTATTGATGTGATGAAAAATATTATTTTATTGAATAATATATGGTTGAAAATGAGTTGAAGAATGAAAATAAAAATTTTAATGTTGCTCAAATAGGTGTTTAATGAGTCATAAGGTCAACTTCTTTTAGAGATATGTCAAAATGTTTCTTCGAAAAAAAGTAATAGCTTAAAAAATGCAGGAAAGTGAGATTATTTTTTAATTATTTTCGGTTTCCTATTTCTCAACCACCCTATTGCAATTTGCAACATAAATAGTCTATTTATTTATTTATTAGTGATAAGATTAAGAATTATTTTAAATTAAACGATTTTATCTTTTTGTTTCTTAATCAATTGCCATGTGCCTATAATTTGAGAAATTTTCCAATTGTCCTTTCGGATTTTGCCACTTTGTCACGGAAATACATAGAGTTGAACATAGTAAATAAAAAATTGAAAGATTTCATTGAAATTGTCGGTAGATAATTTGATCAAAAAGTTGACTCCAATGATGAAATGTCATGTAACATTGTATCAAGAATCATGACACCCTCCTTCTAAAGTAAAGATGGTTCTAACCTGATTGATTTTCAATCAGCCAAAGAGAAGTGGGCTGCTCCATCTCCCTCCAAATCAATCAATTCAAAATAGATATATAATATTATGAGGGGACACAAAGTTGATATGAAATGTCACTCATAATGTGCACTGCATTTTTGTACCCATTATGATAGTAGTGTGTTATTGCTCCTCCTTCGTTGATGGCCACTTGAGCGGCCCAAAACCTACAAAAAGGTGGCGGTGGTTCTCTTCAACAGTCACTCCAACGTGAGAGTAAATAAAGGAGGAGAATATATTGACTCGTTCGGCACTTTGACAGATCAGTGGGAGGGCTCTTGGACCCTGACTAGTTTGAGGCACATCCCCGCGGTTTACCGATCTGCATCTTGAGGGGCCAAGACGTAAACTCCAGAATTAGTCGTCGAAGGTGGACACCTGGATATCAAAAAAAAAAAGGAGGAGAATTATATGAAATGTATACAAGTCATAAGACTTAAAATCTAGCATGAGGGCATGACTCTATTTGCAGTAGATACGTGTCTCCATTTCGTGGTCGTGAGTGTCCTCAAGCGTTCTCGCTCTCTCCTAAATATCAAACATCAGTATAGGAACGTAATTGTACGGGTATAATACTTGAATCAATTAAAAGATGTTGACGGTAACAACTACAAACAACGTGGATAGAGATATAGGGTCATTTGGATAAGGACGAATACGTGTGGTATTAGTTGGGCTCTACTCAATTGATCCGCCTGAACCAGTGTGCTCTCCCAGTGTGAAACAAAGGCGACCTTGGGGAGAAATAAAACCGGGCAACGATATATCCTACATGGAAGATTGCAACTATTATTTTCATCATTGCAAACCTTAGATCAGTAGGATAATTCATACGATCGCTAACCGGCCCTACGGCCCCCTATCACGAACAAGGCCCAACAATTTCGAATTTAAACTGGGCACCACTCATGTCTTCGATTTGAGGGTTGATTGTCCTCTTGTTGTATGGGCCATGGACGTAATTCCCTAAAAAACAAGTGGTTAGAAAAATAAAAATGAGTTGAACAAGGACATTTTTCAGTGTTCCTTAAAATCTTCAAACTGTCGAAGGGTTTCACTTGGGTATTTTTTTCCAACGAGTATTATTTGTGGGGCCCTTTTGTAGAGCATTAATTTAAAATAGATCTAAATTGTAATTTATATTTTTAATTGGTTGAAACCAATGAAGATATGCAAAGAAAATAAAAAAACGTATTTTTTGACAAAAAATTTACATTTTTTTACACCCACAAGAAGTAAAAAGTAAATTTAAATCTTCACATTGGAGCAGTTGTTGAATTTAGATCCATCGAGATATAAATGAGAATGCAAAAGTGGTTTTGAAGATATCAATTTATACCACGATTGAAGATGCTCTAATGTCATGATCAATTATGCAGATATCGTAGATTTTTATCGGATATGCCTTGAGATTTTATTTTTTTCTTTCTATATGTACATAGATTGACTACTCACTTGATTGGAATATGTGTTGGAAATTTTTTTAATTGATTTTAGCCAATTTATGACATAGTTATTATTGATACTTACTCTATTTGATTTAATTAAAAAAGTTATGAAAATTTAAGTCAAAGACAACAATTAATTTTAATCACATTTTACGGATTCATAATTTTTATCAATTTTCAACTACACATTTCATCGACTTTTATCAAAATCTACTAAAAATCTGATTTTTAAATAAAATGAAACATATTTCAAATTGGATTATATAAAATGACCAAACATAAAACTTTATTCCTCGTTAATGAATGTCCAAAAAGATGAAGACGATTCTATAAGGATTGCGATGTGGAATTTCATAGAAGCTCATGCAACAAAATCAAAAAGTGGATTCAATATTGCAGCCTTTTTAACTCTTTCCTTAGTCTCAATTTCTTTTATTTTGTCTTGGACATATGTCTTGCTCATATTTCTTTTATCCCAAATGCGATTCCCGATACTTTAGATTTGTCTAGTTGTAGTTTATTCCTCGCTTTCTTTCATCGTTAATTTGTGACAATTTAAGTTAATAAAGTATGACGGTATATTTTATTCCTAAAAAGAAGTTGAAATATGTATTGACTTATGTGTGTATGTACTTTGATGATGCTTAAACATTACTTCGAAAACTTTAAGCTTGAGATTGGTAACTGAATTGCCATTTGAGTGACTCGACTATAAATCGTTAGTGGTGGACAAGTTAATCGATTAAATCTATTTTGTAGATTTTTAGTTGATAAGGTCAAACTTGACAAATGCTCGAGCATGATCTTGTGGTTAGCTCAACCTTGCACAAAGTAGTCCCCGTGGCACAATGAGCAGTTCGAAACTCGGGTATTAAGTACAAGCCTTGAGCAGTATGCACGTCTTTTTAAATACATTTCACCAATTTTCTCTTCCTTCCTTCGTTGACTTGAGCAATGGAAGGGCGACAAGGTCATCTTGTGACTTTCATTTTTAGTATTTAGAAGCATACCGTTATGCTTCATTCGCCCTACAATTTATATTGTGTAAAATTCAAAAGACGTCCAACAATTTTCCATACCACCAAAGAACAATATTTTTGAAAAAAAAAAAAAATGGACTCAAAAGGAAGAAACGAAAGTAATTCTATACTCTTGAGACTTCAATTCTTTATGAGTAAGTTGCACAAAGGGAAAAATATTGTGATAAAATAAAATAAAATTACCCAATTAGTGCTTGTTTGGATAAAATTATAAACCGTTGAAACATGATGGAAATAAGTAATAAATGAGTGAATGATAATTGCGAATCCCATAAACTTTATTATTAAAATTAATGTTTAATTTCGAAGATTAAACCATAAATAACTTACAATGCTTCCCAACGTGCAATTAGTAATTAATAAGCAGGAATGACTTAGGGAATTGCCCAAAGTTTTCTGAAAAGAAAGAATGGGTTTCTCGAATCTAAGTATTGACAGCGGATACTATGGTATGGACCGCTCATTTGGTACCAAACGGGATAGTATTATACTACTTTGCCAGAAAGAATTGATAGATATAGTGACAAATGAGGTGGTGATAGAAGATGATTTGATAGAAATCTCACCGTGTTTTAAATAGTCCAACGATAGAATTGTTGTTTTTGGAGTATAAGTTCCTCCTTCACACAATCCGACAGAATTATCTTAGCGTAACAATATGATCAATAGGATCAGAAAAAAAAAATTCGAGCCCACTGACTTCACGATATTTCTTTAAACGAATTTGTTGCCTTCAAAAGTACTGAACCCACTGAAATTTGGGCTCAAAGTTGACCCATTTCACTAATATAAAACCATTTTCCCAACAAGAATGCAAGTGATATTATGTTAATTTTTTTGTCAATTTTTTCTGACATGGTAGCACGATTGAACGCGTGAAAAGCATTACTCTAGTTCTAATTTTATTTGTAGTATGAAAAATAAGTTTTAAAAAACAATTAGTCCTATGATCCATTCACATGCTATGACAATATTTTATAAAGTTTGACACTTTATCGTCATGTTCAAGATGCTTCGTGTATTCTTGCAACTCTATCAAATTTATTTTCTAACCTCTAATGTATATACTTAATTTCAGCAGGAATGCTAGTGAAATCCACCTAAACCTAGAGTCGATTCTTATTTATAAGTCGACAATTAATGCGAGACTTCCGATACTTAATATCAGTAGTAAATTAGAAGTTACGAACTAAGGGTCCGTTTGATTGCAAGATGGAAAATGAGTGGAAAGAAAATAAATTTCAGAAAAAATAATTGTCTAGAACTTGTTTTTTAGGGAATTGTTAATTAAGTGTGTTTGATAGATATAATTTTCCACCTTGAAATTTTTAAAATTTTGGATTTTTTTCTGTTCTTTTGGTTTTGTTTTACATGGAAAGTGTCCATTAAAGTGATAAGTTTTTTTCATAATTGGTTATAAAATTTGTTTCCATTGCCAAAAAGTAAAATATATATTTTCAAAAAAATCATTTTTTCATCAAAGATTATTGTTCATTTGACTTTGTTTTACATGAAAATTGTCCATTAAAATGAATTTTTTTTCTTTATTTTTACAATTGGTTATAAAACTTGTTCAAAAAAAAAAAAAACTGGAATTTCATTTTCCCACTAAATAGGTGGGAAAATGAATTCCACCAAATCAAGACATTGGTGCACGTGTGAGGCATAAATGGAAAATATTTTCCACGACAAAACTTTGCTATCAAACAACCAAATTCATGAAAAATGGAAATTGTTTATAGGAAATCAAACATGCTCTAAGGCCCTCTTTGAATGGCAAAGTTTTCTAGGGAAGTAGGAAAATCTTTTCCCTTTTTCAACTTTTGTAGTGTTTGATTGGCGAAATTTTCCCGGGAAAATATTTTTCAACTTTCTAAATTTTCCACATTTTTGAGGAAAATAAATTCTTGATGTTTTAGTGAAAAAATATTTTCCAACTTTTATTTTTTTTATTTTTTTTGCAATTGAGAAAAATTATAGACACAATGGTCAAAAAATAATTCACTTTTATTGACAATTTTCATATAAAACAAAGTCAAACGAATGATATTTAGTATGATCATTTTTATTTCAATTTTTTTTTTTTTTTTGGCAATTGGAACAAATTCTAGATACAATGGTAGAAAACATTATCACTTTATGGACGATTTTCATAAAAAATGAAGTCAAACGGACACCAAACTTTCAATATTTTCCATGGAAAATTATACTAATCAAACACAATTAATTATAATTTTCAGCAAAACAATTTCTAGAAAAATCTTTTCCCTATAAAACATTTTCTTTTCACTCATTTTTCATATTTCTATCAAACGGACCTTAAAAGAAAAGAGACGTTAACTTCAAATATCAACTGACATATAAAATCTCAATTTTTATGAACTTGAGCTTCTAATTTGTCGTGAGCAAAAACCAATAGAACTGAAGGGATAATTATATTCACACCGCGCTTTTTATTTTTTATGTCACATTTTAAGTACTTAAAGTTCTCAATCTTTATTTATTATTGCACTCATGTCCCTAACGTTTGTTCGTGCCATACTTATCCTCATTTTTATTAGTTAACACATCTTGTATCTGATAAAATATATATTTCCTCATTTTAAAGTATGAAAACAAAATATTCTGAAAAAGTATTATCATCAAGGATGATGTGTGCTAATTAATAAAAAGTTAAAAGATAAAAATACGATGAAACAAATTAGGAATATAAACATTACGACAAACAAGATTGAGGAATATATGTACATTAAAAATACGTGTCAATATAACCACGCAAACTAGCATATAAATAAGGACTTTGCCGTAGGTACAAGAATTCAAATTCCTGTACATACTGATCACACACAACATTTGGGGGGAAATTATTATTTTTTTCAATATTTTATACATGGAGTCCACTACATGTGAGTTGGAATTCAAAAATTTGGTCCAATTCTGATAAAAATTCTCTATACTTGAATCATTTTTCTAGAAATAATGGCCAAGAGAATTGACAGTTGACTAGTATCAATATATTAAAAAATACAAAAAATTAATAAAAAAAAATATGCCCTCATCCATGATGCAAAGCTGATTGGTATCAGACTAATTAAATAATTTTTAATTTGAGTAGTAGTGTGCAGATCACCTGAAAAGGTCAAATCTAAGATCATGCTTTATAAGCTTGTTTGAGCCCCATTTTTATATTTTCTTAAATTGTGTGCAATATTATTTTATCGAAAAATGTATTATTGAAATGAGATCAAAACACTATTCAAAATACATTTATTCTCAAAAAAATGGGATTCAAATATGGACTATATGTCAAATTGCTAATAGATTAATATGAGGAAAAGAATTATAAATGCTCCCTCCATCCTATGAACATAAACTCCCTTCCATTTTTATAAAGATTAATAAAATATAATCAATATCGTTAGAAATATAAATTCTTTTTATTTTTTTTATATACACCTACGTTGAAGAAGAAGAAGAAGAAGAAGAATAATAATAATAATAATAATAATAATAATAATAATTCATATTTATTGATAGCAAATCACATTAAGTAGATGCATATTAGAAAATTAAGAAATTAAATATACTCCAATGGAAACAATGACATATAATTTGGGACAGGTAAAAAAGGAAAGCAACTCCATATTTATGGAAGGAATGGAATATTAAGTAGGGTTGGATTGAATTAGTTTTGAATCCAATTCAAACACAACACAATATGTTCGGTTTGACAATAATTCAAATCGAAACCAACTCATTCACGGTTGAAACTCAACTCAAATCAAACCGACCAAACTTGGGTTGAGTTGATCGCTTTGAATTTGAGTACAATTCAAGTTGTACCGAATTTATTTTTTGTTGGACAATCTTTTTTGGGTCGAATTGTTGGGACCTTTTTTTGTTGAATTTGAACAATTTTTTTTAAATTTTGAAACCATTTCATGAATCAATTTCATTTAGATTAAAAAGGGTGATTCGAAGGGCCTTGACTCGATTAAGGTTGGATCAATGGTGTGTGGAGTTAAATTTCATTCCAATAAAATAATATAAAATTAAAAATATTGTAAAACATATTAAATAGATTATATAATGATCAAATTAAATACATGTTAAATCAATCTAAATATATGATAAATTCAACAAATACCACATTGTAATTGGGAATCTCCTCCTTCAATCCAAGCATCTAGTGAAAAATCACACCAAAAAATCGAGTTGAGAAATTGAGACATGAGTAACAACGAGTTGCAGAAGAAAGAGGCAGAGGAGAAATATGATTATTAAGTTTTAGGTTTTTTATTTATTTTTAAATACTAATTTTTTTAATATGTTTTCATTTTTTGGGTTGAGTTTTAATAGATAGCCCTAAAATCCGACCTAAAATTTGATTTCCTAACCTAAATCCAATTCAATTGAACTAAAAAACCAACACGGCTCGTTGGTTGGTTTGAATTGAGTATGTTAGTTTGACTAATATTAAGTCCTAGTCATTGCTTTGAGCAATCGTTTAAAATTGACTTTCTAATTTAACCCATAGCTAAGAGCCCACTTGGCAAGCTATGTAACAAGTTAGAAATGCTTATGAGATTGAGAAAATTACTTTTGAATATATTTAAATAATTTTTAAAAAAATATTTTATTTGATTAAAAAAGCTTTTAAAAAATTGTTTTAAAACTCCGCCAAACGAAACTAAGAGCACTGAAAAAAAAGGTCGAAATTCCTTATATCAATATTGATGAGTTTGAGAATTGTTCTAAAATCAACCGAAGTTATAAAGTTAAAATTGATTTTTCATTTACAATCATTATTTCGGAATGCACTTCAAAAATCTCTCTATGCAAAAATATCCCGATTTTGCTATCGGTACATCAAGGTATACATAAGGGTGTACACCCCTCTCACATGGGGGTGGGACCCGCTTGAATAAAAAAATATTTTATACAAATGGGTTTCACTCCCACGTGAGTGGAGTGTACATCATTATGTACAATTTTTGATGTACAAGTGGCATTTTTCAAAATACCCACTCTGTTAGTGTCCATCTTGCCTCCACGACTTCTATCGTAGAAGTGTAGATAAAGTTGTGGTGGTAGAAGGTAGGAATTTATTTATTTATTTTTTATTTTTTTTTAATATCTTTGCAAGCAATGTTCTCAAATTACAATAATGTGTAGTCAATTCACTGCTGGCGTCACGCATTTGACCGCCTCGCTTGACTTCGTCTTACCATCACAAATTGCAATGGTGGGACAGATCGTGCGAAAGGTGAGCCCCTGAGCTCTACTTTTCGAACGTTTATTTTTGGGAAAATTTGCAGTTGTGGTCTAGAACCTTTTAAATTATATTCAATCCTTTCATATTTGCATCTGTTGTCTCAAACATTTCATCTCAATTGCAACTAGATAACATGTGGAAGAATTTTTTTTATTTGACCGTTAGTAGTTGATCAAAAGTCAACAGTCTAACCAAATTATCTCATATAAAATAAGAGAAGTGCTACAAGTACATAATGTTACACATAATGGTGTTCATAATTACACGTGGCACTGGATCCAACATTTAATTCAAATTTCATATTTTCATATCAACAACAGTATTTTGTCCACATCACATTATATACTCAAATTATGTACACATAAAATTTTCCATAAAATAATTAACCATTTGTTTAAGCCCCATTTTTTTTGTTGGGGGATGCATTATTGAATAGTGATTTTTGGAGAATGTGTGGTTGAAAAATAAGGAAATATTTTTATTTACGTTTGAGATTATATTATTGAAAAATGTGTGGTTGAAAATGAGTTTTTAATAACATGGGGCTCAAATGAGGTCTAAATAAAAAATTAAAAAAAAAACCATTTGGTCAGACAATTGATTTTTGGTCAGATGATGATCAAATGAATGGACTGCATCTACATATCCTCCATGTGCAATAGAGATGAAAGGTTTGGGATCTCAACTATAATAATAAATTATTTGGGTATAATCTGCAACAATTTAAAAGGTTTGAGACCCCAACTGCAACTCTCCCTTGTCTTTATTCAAACACACTTTCAATCATTTATTATTCCAATAAAATAATTTTACACGTAAATTTAAGATTTTTCATACTTTTTAACTACATTTAAAAAAAAAAAATTAATACTACAAAATCTTTTTTCCAAAAAAATAGTTCAAACAAATCCTGGATGAGTTTGAAAAGTTAGTCCCTATTTGATCCCATCTATAAACTCATTTTCTGCAAACTAATTTTTAATCATACATTCTCGCGAAAAAATATTTTGCACGTAAATTTAAAATTTTTGAATAATGTTATATAGTCCAACTGGGGTTACAACCACATTTATCATTTGATACCATATTGACGTCATCTAAATTGAGATTGTAACCCTAACGAAACTAATTTTTTCGTAATTTTTAAACATACGTTGTCCAAAAATTTGCCATTACAAAACTCACTCATTTTCACAAAATTCATATCCAATCACATGTTTTTCCATAAAATATTCTTATACTTCAATTATTTTTTATTTTTTATTTTTTAATCACATATCTTTTTTTAAAAATATTACTTTAAAACGCATTTATCCCCAAAAATAATAAAAAAATAGGGCTTAATAAAGCCACGTGGACCCCTATCACTGAAGATTATTCAGTTGTTTGTTGCTATGGATAGATCCTTTTCAAATTTCAAAAAAGGACTGCTACCGACATTTTACAAATTCTCGAATTCCGAGCAATCAACATCGTGATTTTCGATCTTACCAAATTGTTCTACCAATTTCCAGACAAAATTAAATAAAAAATTTACAATATTGCTCCCTTATACATTGTTAAATAACTATATGATTTCCAACCTTTTAAAAGATAGTAAATTACTTTTCAATTTTCTATTACAATTGTACCATCAATTTGGAAATTGTTTATAAACGGTTTAAAGATAAAATTAATGGCGAGAAAGTGTACAACACTTGTAAATTGCATTAGATGTATGAACATAGAGTGATTTAAATAATTTATATATGAACACCGAACAAGGGCTTGGTGCATGTTTAGGTTTCTTTAATTACAATTTAAGTTGGTCAAACATCATCTTACCATACATCACGAGGAATTCAAAACTTTTTAATAATTTATTTTATAGGACTCGCTGTTTATAATCTGCAAAAATCTATATCAAGCGTACTATTTAATAGAAAAAATAATTCATCTAAAAATCTCCATTAATAGATTCTATTAGATTATGATAAAATCATATTTTTAGTAAATTTTATAAAAGTTCATGAAACACAAGGTTGAAAAGTTGATAAAAATTGTTGGTTCTATAATATATATTGTTAAAAATGATTACTAAGAAACGAAGATCAAACAGAGGCTAAATTTGAATCATCGCAGAACCCTTTTATGCCTATCTTTATGAAGCTATTTTTTTTTTCTTATTTTGATCGTTGCTTAAAAAATTAAGCCCCCGTTTGACACCCTTTTAATTTCTCTTTCTCTTTCTCATTCTTCATTTCAACCACACACTCTCCAAATAAAATAATATTACACACAAATCAAAAACTTTTCATCACTTTTCCACCACACATTCTCACATCAATCACTATTCTAAAATTTCTATTCACCTAAAAATGAGTTTCAAACATGGGCTAAAGACACGTTTTTAGGACCACCGCCTAATTATTTAGCTTAGGGTAGAACAACGAAATTATCAAATTGCAAAATTGAACGAAATCATTTTTTTTTTTTGTGAAATCGTTGGTTTTGGTCCATTTGGATCTGTCAATATTTCGATTTTTGAGTTGAATCAAACTGCTTCAAAATAGTTTGGTTTAATTTCGATATTTGCAAACCTTAAAATCGTTTACAATAAAATTTGAAAATATATTAATTTAAATTTACCCAACTAAATAAAACTAAACACACCTCAAAGTGATTCACCAATATTTGGATGAGGTAGAAGTATTTGATAATTTTCAAAAAATTAAAGAAAGTATTATTGTATTTGATATTTCTTTTTATTTTCTTTCATGAATTGTTTTTTATCTTTTAATTATTATCAATGAAATCATGTATTATATTATTATCTTGCGGATAGAATGAATCACGTGTTACAACTGCAGATGTTATGCCAATTAATATAGACCAAGATGTTAAAATATTTCCATCATATTGTTGCATTTTAATAATTAGAGCCATAGAACTTTGGTTTGTAATATTTTTAATGATGTGATTTATATTTTAACGTATTATATATGTTATTTCTTTCTTTGTTAAACTTGATTTTAAATTGAATCAAATTGAAAAAAGTGATTTGAATTGGTTTGATTTAGAAATTGAAGTGATTTTGTTAATAAAGATTTCAAACCATTTTACATGATTTGTTTTGAAAATTTGTCATAAAATGCCTAAATTTAATCCTTTTTGGATAAATCTTCATATACATAATTCATGTACATAATGAATTACATAAGCCTATGTGGAAGAAATCCGGCCGTTGATGTGAAGTATGGAAAAGTAAAAATTTAAACTTCCGATGGATGTGCACCACATGTCAATTATGTAATGTATTATGTAAATGGTTATGTACTTGTAGCATGGTCCTAACTTAGGACGTGTTTGTTCCATTAAATAGTTGGATCAAAATCTAAATAAAGGAAGATAATTACTTTTAACACACATTTTATGAGATCCACAATTTTTAAATTATACATTTTATCAAAATTTACTAAAAATATTATTTTATTTTATTTTCTTATCTAAACCAATCAGGAGCATAATGAAATTTACATTTTTTTTTTTTGTTGGTCTTTTTACACAAAAAGTGCTAGAAAACAACTTGCTCTTTGTAAAGGGATAAGGACTAACTATTTTGCCAATGAATTGGTGATTTACATGTTTCCCAAAATGCCTTCCCCACCCAAAGAAAAAGAATAGTCAAAATTGATTTTTGACTACTTGGAACTTATTTTTTAACATAAAATACCCAAACATGACTCATAACTAAATAGTATTCGAATTTTCATTTATTAAGCTATAATATTTCTAAGAGACTATTTAAAATTAAAATACTCTTTCTTTTAAAGAGAATTAGGTTTAAAAAGACTCTTCAAATTAACATTTTAAAATATTTCAATTTTCAATGATCCATATATTGCCCAATTATATTACTATCTAGCACTAGTAATTTTAGGGTACCAGTTGATATGGTCACATTTAATATGTTCAATTAAATTAATAATGTGACATTGCATTTAAGTGAATCTACAACTTAACGTCATGCAATTGCCGCATGCTAGTGTTTGACGCTAGTAATGCTAAATGGAATTACTCAAACAATATACACAAAAAAATAGAGGAAATAATATAATAACTTGGAAGGAAGCCGATGAAAAAAAAAAGAAAGGAAAAAATAATAAACATATATTGACAGTAGTAAAATTAAGTATTAAAGATAAAGAAATTGTTGTAGTATTAAAAAGTTTTTACTTACTAAATTTGTAAATGTTCTCTAAATTACAAAATATACTCTTCAACAAATAGTGAGCTTATTACACAAGTTCTTAGAGTTAGCCATATTATTCGGACAGAATTAAAATTGCAATATCAGTCCTTTTTTATTTGAAAAAGGAATAATTGCAGCATAAGTTCCAAATCTTTCAAATATTAGCAGACTTTCCTCAAATATTTGATTTGTTGCAACCGTCGCCCCTAACATTTCCAAACATTTCAGAGGAGGCCATTTTTTACGGTTTTCATCTAAACCTCCGTCGGTTGACCACCCAAAAAAATATTGACCACTTTTTACCAAAATATGGAAGGGTAAATTCGTCCATACACTGTATCCACTAACCTCCATCCTCAATTTTGAATTGGAAAGTATAGGACGACCCTTTTCGAGAAATTATCCACAATGAACTTGCTTGAAGCCAGAGAACCCAACGATGGAGATGTTGGATATGCGTGTCATGTGAGATGATCACTACTCGAACCCGTCTATGGTACGTTTTTGCAAGTGTTGCATTTGTCAGTTATAGTTAGAGTAAAATTTGAATCGTGGTCGGATTCTTTTTCGCAAAATGCGAAATTATATGTATGAACACGATAAGATCAACTATTTTGATTACGTGGACCCAGATTTCTTTAATCGATTTCTATTAGACAATACAATGAACATGCTGGGTTACAGTGAGCCAATGAAATATGTATATAAGCTTGAAAAGAAAAGATTCGCGGAAGTCTTGGTTAGTTACTGATGCTGACTTCATGAATGTTGTGAAGTGTCTTGGTCGTACAAGAGTTGTAGATATGTATTGTTTGCTGAGACTGGCAGAAGTATTGGAATTACCATAGGATGAGAGAGTTGTTGATGAGAACCACGTCGCAACGAACACTACGCAACCCACAACGAGATTAAAGATCCCAAAAAAGCCCAAAAGATAATCCTGGTTTTTGAGTTTGAACCAATAATTAAATGAATCAAGCAACCAATCAAAAATGATGTTTGAAAGACCTCTTAATTACACAATACGTTGATCCGCACTCGGTGTTGAACGCCATAAGAATTTTCTTGATAAGTTCAAATTGATATAAGAAGAACAAAGTTGAAAAGCACAATAGCCTCTCGAATATATTTTAATAATAATTTTGTCAAAATGTTCTTATGTTACAATGAAATAAAGTTTCTCATTTATACTAAACCTAGGAAAATATGGAAAAACAAAAATATCACTTAAAGATTACAAGAATCTTATATAAACTAAAATTCTAACAAAATAAGAAAATTCGTAGAAAATTAAAATTCTCTCCAAATTGTTCTCGGCATGTTTCTGTGCGATCGCAAGCCCAAAAGTACCATACACCCATGCGATCTTATGTAGAATTTTGTGTCATTTTCAGAATGTTCTCATGGGCGAAAACCCGATAATCTAGCTAAAAATTATGCTCGTTTTCATCCACGCTGCTCGTTTTCTGTCCAAATATTGAATCCAACTCGTTTCAGCTCCCAAGCCCTTCACAAAACTTGAACCTAGACTTGTCAACTTCTTCAATTTGGACTCCAAAACTCGATCAAGTGATTGCATATCCCGTATCATATCAGTTGTAGTAACTGATATGGGAACATGTGAGATTTTGGAGAGTGTTAGTGTTAACAATGAAGATATGGAGGTCAGACAAAAACCTTTATTTGCAGTTGAGGTTTTTGATGACACGATAGATGGTGATGACGTTTATGTGGTTGATGAATTTGAAGAAGATCATTTGCATGAATGTGATGGTGTGGATAACAGTGGGCCTCGAGAATTTCACAAGGATGTAGTTGAGGCAAATGTAAGTGCAAATGATCAATTTGTGGAGCGAACATGTGAAAAGTCAACATCTAATCTACCATGTTCATTTAAAAATGCAGTAGAAGGTGCTCGAGATACATAGTTTTAGCATCCAACAGTTGACAATGAAATGGCTAGTTTCCCTGAACCATCAACATTCGAGAGTGCAACCTTCGATAAATCATCCACATTTGAGGGTGCAACAGTGGAAGATCCTGAAAATACGCAGTTTGAGCAGCCCACAGTTGATGAACCATCCATTTTTTTGTGTGGAACAATAGTGGAAGACGTTGAAAAATGTTAGGCCTTCTAATGCACCCGTTAAACCTTCCGTTGTAGAAGACAGTAATGCTCAGACTATTAGCACTCGGTCTCCTGGTGGTGAGTCAGAAGTGGAAGAGGATAATGAGATTTGATCTAGAACATTTTTCAAATTATGAATATGAAAAGGAGGATGTAGAAGAGGATAACCAAGATGAAGACATGTTTTTCAGATTGAGTGAGGAATTGGATTTAGGAGTGGAGAATGACGAACCTCGTGAGCAAAATGAAAATGCAGAGAACACTTGTACAGACTACGGGGACTCGGATGATTTAAGAAGCATTTGAAGTGGTGATGAAGCAGGTGTCCCATCTACCATTTTTAAAAATGTTTTGGGCCTTTGACGCAACAAGGACAAAAGGTTTGGGGCCTCTTTTACACCATATACTTAACGTTTGAGATCTCAACCACGTGCATATTTCTACGAAAATTAGTTCCAAAAAATGGACATGTACAGAATACTACAGCAATTAGAACTACATTTCTCACTCATTAACTTAGGGTACACTATTACTAAAGGAAGATTACATATCCAAGAAAAAAGCCCCCAAATACCCACACAGATATAACTATAGAGCCACTTTACAATTATTCCACAGACAAAGCCACAAAAGCAAATCTAACATACACCTCCATTCGAACGGAGTTGCCTAATTTCAGCCTCTATCTCTCGTCTTGACACTAGAAGACCAGATATTAGCTCCCTCGATCTCTAACACATCGGGGGATCCTACAACATAAAGAATGTATAACCTTGCAGATCCATTTTGCATGGACATGTAATAAATCGTCTACCAGGTTCAAATTAGTCCATGACGTCTTCATCTGAGTAGGGGTTCCGCAATTGCAAACTGGCATTTCCATTTCTTCTTCTACCTTCACTTCAGTATGCTGATGAAGAGTGAAAAACTGACAATTTATTAGTGTAGTACTCTATTACATTTGGAGGGAAATAAACAATAACTTATTTGGAGGTTAGTGGCTATAGTGTATGGACGAATTTACCCTCTTGGTAAAAAGTGATCAATCTTTTTTGAGTGGTCAATTGATGGAGGTTTGGACGGAAACCGTCCAAAATGGCATCTTCTAATATATTTGGAAAGGTTAGGATGATGGCTGCAATAAATAAAATGTTTAGGAAAAGCCTGCTAATATTTGAAAAGTTTGGAGCATCTGCTACTATTACCCCTTTAAAAAATCAATTTTACATTATTTTAAAGATTAAAAATGCAATCAGTCCTTTTTCATTTAAAAAAATAATTTTACAATATTTTAAAGATTAATCAGTCCAGCTCATTTTCGCTCACTAATTTGATTTCCTATTACTTTTGGTAGAAAGGAGAATTTTCATTTTTCCCTCTCCCCTTGAGATCCTCGGCTGTCTCAACTGTTTCTCCGCGTTGAACTCGCGTGTATATTTAGCGAGAGAGAGAGTTCCTTTGAAAGCATTTTTTTTCATGATTGATTTACACTATAACTTCCATTTTTCCAAACAATTATTGTGAAAATCGATTGTTTTTTGGAAGATCGTCGATTTGGAAACCGGATTTTACTCTTATGGATCTTGGGAGGGTTAATTGACCGGGATTCTTTAGTTTGTTAAGTGGTATCTTGATTAATTAACGAGTGGAATTTGAGAAGAAAAGAGAGTTCTTCTATACCGAGGACGAAGGATGTTGTAACGTAATATGGCACTATTGACTGTCGCATACATAGAAGATGTCGCTTTACATCGGTCGCGAGGCTTCAAAGGTTCGTCTTACCTCTGCACCTTCTCTCTGCGATTTTTTAATTTGATTTTAATTTGTTTGTTAGTTAGATTAATTCTATTTCTGGGGGTGTTTTATTGATTTTTTTATTGTCTTTTTTTTTTTTTCCTGTTGAGAAGCTGTGGAAGAGATTTTGTGCGGAAGTCACCACGGAAATCAACCTTCTTGCAGAAAATTGGAAGTATATTCTAGGAGGTCTCATTTGTCAGGTTTGTGTAAATATATATTGACCAACAATCGCTGCTTTACATTTTCCGTCGCTTATGATTTTTATGATGCATGTTAATTTGGTGGAATATTTTAAGATCTTTCGAGTAGTTTAAGATCGCCTTTTGATGTGTTTTCGGTGATTCGAAAAGCCTTTGTTAGGTTGCTTAAGCTTTAACTATCTCCAGATTGTTCTCGTCATTAAATTCTACTTTAACTAATTATTTTCCAATCTGAGTGACATGAACATGATGTGCTTTACAAATTAGTCTTTGGATAATTCATAGTTGTGCTTTTATTGCTTGTGAAGTAGACCTAATCTGGTGTTCTCTATTCCATTTAGTTTCAACAGATTACATCTTTTTTCATCAACTTATTTTTGCTGATTTTTCTTCTCGATTATAATTAGTACATATGCCTAAAATGTGACATCTATCTTTATCATCTTTCTTCAGTACATACATGGACTTGCTGCTCGGGGAATTCATTATTTTCATAGGCCAGGACCGATACTTCAGGACATTGGCTTCTTTCTTCTTCCGGTAAGAATTATATATTTCTGTATTTTCAACGGACATTACTACTAATGAGATGCATACTTGCTGTCCGAGGTCTTCACTCATTTCAAACTTCTGGAACTATTGCAGGAACTTGGGCAAGACAGAGCTTACATCAGCGAAACTGTATTTACCTTTGTCTTTCTATCGTTCGTCTTGGTCAGTTTTCCCATTACTGATTTTAAGATTTAGCTACTCTAAGTTTTGTTCTTTCAAGTCTTTCTTCATATACTAATTATGGTTGATGCTCTGGTGCAGTGGACTTTCCATCCCTTCATCTTCAAGAGCAAAAAAATTTACACAGTCCTAATATGGTGCAGGGTCCTGGCTTGTTTAGTTGTAAGTGAAAATGTCTGTTGCCATTTTTTGGAAACTTTTCCATTAATCAATAATTAGTTGAGGAGTGAAACAATTGAAAATCATTTTCCCCTTTTACTTCCAAGATGAATGTTTTTGTGGATTCATTGGAATTATTGATCACTCTTTTGTTAAAACTATGGAAGGTTATTCAATCTTGTCATAATAGTTACCTCTTTGTACTTTGCTGCAGGCTTGTCAATTTCTTCGGATCATAACCTTCTATTCTACCCAACTTCCTGGTCCTAACTATCATTGTCGCGAGGTAAAGAATAATTGGAATGTTACGTTGTGCTCTTGCATTGTGATTGGAATTGACCCCAGAAGTGAGATGCAATTATTTGCTATGACTTCTCTCTCTAATTTTCACGCTAGCTGTAAAATTTATATTGGGATATTTGTTTTACATTGTAGGGCTCAAAGCTTGCCAGGCTGCCTCTTCCTGACAATGCTGTAGAATTCTTCCTAATTAAATGTAATTCAGGGTTGCATTTTTTACTATCCTCTTGTTTTCTAATTATATTTTTTATTTTTGTCGCTCATTTGGATTTTCATGAATTTGCAGTTCACGGTATGCTTTATGGATGTGGCGATTTAATATTTTCATCTCACATGATTTTCTCTCTAGTCTTTGTGCGGATGTATCACAAATATGGCTCACGGAGGTAGTTAATTGAACAATATGGAATTTTATACAACTTTGCGTATTGGCAGGACTTGGAAAATTAACCCCCATCTCAAGCACCCCCCCCCCCCCCCCCCCTCTTCCCAGTTTAAGGTTGGGATCTATGCTAATACTCCCTTTGTTTCAATTTAATGGCATCATTTTGGTTTTAGGATGCTTCAAAATAATGGGTATGTAAATTGATATATTTACACTAACTTCCCAATGCTTCACTCTATCTACTCTCCTCTCTCTCCCAAATCAACCAGTGGGGCTCAAGAATTGATGTGTATTCGAATCATAGGAGCTAGCAATGAACACTTTCCATTTTTGATTATTTTCGATGGAGAAGATTATTCACTTTACCAAACAAATTTTTTGGTGCTAGATATAGAAAGCTAAAATTGTTGGAGATTTCTCAGTGGATTTTTACCAATAAAAGTATTTAAGTTGAAATTTTATGGTGAGGCTGTGCTATAAATTGATCTATTTAAATTTTTTCTCTAAACCATATAGAGAAAATTGGAGGCTCTGAAAACTCGTGCCCAGGCATATAGACATTTTTGGAGTTTTCCACAGCCGTTCTTTTATCTGTGGAGCTACATTCTTGACTCTGGCAATAATTACCACAATTATGCTTGGACTAAGTTTTATATTGTGGATGGGAATTTTGCTCTATATTCTGGTACGGGAAGATAATTTGGAGGAATTAGAATAAAAGTTAGTAACCTGCCTAATTCTCTATCCATGCAGCAATTTTCAGTAATTAAGATGAATTGAATGGTCATATTGAGGCAATTTAAGATAGTGACGTTCACAATGTTTTGAGCATTCTATTTACTAGCGGTCACGTGTTTGAAATTTGTCATGCTTAACTAGATATATCAATGTCCAAGGTGTTCAAAGTTGGACCGTTTGAAATATTGGTAAATTACAGAAACATGGGTGGTGAAGAGCTCCCATTTCTTAGAGGTCCTCATTGAGAGAAAAGTGCATCCTTCCCCAAATTGATTAATTCACATGTAGTTACTTTTTTGGGAAAGAAAAAATAAATCCCAATAAATCTGTTACTCTTTTCCCTTTTATGTTTTTTAGGAAGTTTTGATTAAATTCTTGATGTGGTATGGCAGGTTCATTAAGCAGTGTGCTTGGTTAACTGTTGTGATTCAGAGCTTGTTGATTGTCGCATCCCGCAAACACTACACAGTTGATGTTGTTGTGGCATGGTAAATATATTAATTTACTTGCAATTTTTTTATTTTGGAACTTGTACTTTTTAAAAGTGGTCAATCTTTCCAACACGTGACTTTGATTCAGGTATACTGTTAACTTAGTCGTGTTCTTTATCGAGAAAACTTTGCCAGGTTAGCGTTTAATCATTTTTTGGATGGCCGTTATTTGCGTTGTTGGACACTTCACCTCTGACATTGTTTCTATTTCGTGTAGAATTGCCTGATCGCTCTAATGGAGGTACATTGCTCCCGTACACCAAGGATGGCTGGACAAAGGAAGAGAATCACAAACTTTTGAATGGGAATTCTGGAGATTCGGCTGACAGGGTACTAACATTCACCATTTTTTTTTTTTTTTTTTGGTATTTTAGTCACTTGGGCTTTTTATTGCCTATGATGTAGTGGTTTTCTGATATTATTATTACATTTTTTCAGAGACCTAAGATTCAGAGCAATGGCAAGATCATCGAAAATGGAAATTCACTGCATATTGAAGCAGCGATCAATGGCGTATAGATTATGGTTATGGAAGTGACAGCATTGCAATTATTCAAGTTGCAATGGAGATGGCTCTCTCGGTTTACTACTTGGTCTTCGGCAAATCACATCTGCTGTTCTTCAGGACCGGCAAACCTTATTTGTAATCTAGAAATGGAGTTTGGGTTATGCTTTTCAATGTTTTAATAGTCCTGCTCCTGAGGTGGATTGCAAAGTGCAAAGTGACACCATTGAAATTCATATCTTGTTATGGAATTCCAGTTATGTTAATTGCTTCAATCATTTTTTTTTTTTAAATCTTGAGCCTCTTAAATATTTGCTTCTGCTATTGTTTCATACAACGAAATACTCTACATGCTTCCTGTTAAATAGACCGAAAGGAAAAAAGACGTCGGTTGTCTTAACTGCAGAGAAAGATGTAAAAGTTTTAAATTTAATTTAATTTTTTATCATTTTTTTGGGGGTGGGTTGGTTTATATTAGGATTTTGGTTATCGATGATCTGTGGATTCATTTTCAGTCAGTAGGATGTTGTTTTCTTTAGGCAACATCAGCATGGGCTGTTGATGCAATTCAGTGACTTCTGTCCCCTACACCCCTACCAGCACATGGAAACTCAGTCCTTCATGTTTTAAAGTTCACTTCTCGAATCTTAACTTAGCAATGCAGGACATAATTAACAATATAGGTTTTTTTTTTTCTTTCGAAATTGATGTCCAAAGATCTATATTCCAGTCTTCTATGGGAAGTAGTAGGGCTGTCTGTGGATCGGTTCGGTTCGGTTTGGTTTGGTTTCAAAATTTTCGGGTATTTAATAAATAGACCAGTCGGGTCCAAATATAATTATGGAACTGTTCGCGTTCGGATTCGGTTCGATTTGGTTCGGTTCCATTTTATTTGGTTTCGTACCATAATTAAATTTTTTAACATTTACAGCAACATTATATAAATATACCTAATGACATTTCATTCGTAATTTTTATAAATTAACGAAGCCCAATTAAAAAATATATAAATAACTAGATGTCGAATAACATTAATTAAATGCATATAAATACCAAAAAGTAGATATTAATATAGGAAAAATTCATGGGTCGGGGATTATCTTTCACGAAATAAAAATCAGGGCCCAATGTTTAAATTTATAAAACTCAGATTTTTTCATTAATTAATAAATTATATTTTACATTTAATATATTAAATTAAATATTTAACTGTAATATAATATAATTGACCCACCCCACTCCACCTCCACCACTCCCATTGCTCCGACGACTATTTCGACGACCGGCGACAACTTCGACTACTGTTCTTCAGCCGCGCTTAATTCCGGCGACTACTTCGATGACCTTTTCACCGCCTTTTAATTCTGACAACTGCACCGATTTCGAGGTCACGAATATCTTTTTAAGTAGTTAAAATTTAATTTTCAGTCACAACTTATTAAATTAATTGGTCACAGATCAAAAAATTGAATTATTCACAATTGACTTCATTGGTAACTATAAAAAAATTATAGGTCACATTTTTTTTATGGAGGTCACAGATTTTTAATTGGTTACAATTTAAAAAATTATTCCACATTTGTTGGTCACATGTTATATTTTCAGTTACAGGCTAACGAATTTTAAGGTTACAATCTCAATCTCAATACACCGACAAAACTTGGTCACATGTCACAAATCGACCAAATATAGGGTCAAAGACGCTTCGTCCCATTTGTCACACCCGTCCCCAATCCTAATACACCAACAATACCTGGTCACAAGTCACAGATCAACCAACTCGTTGGTCATAGATATTCTTCGTCGCATCCCTGTCACCGCTGCCATCTTCACCACCACAACCATCCACCAATAATAACACCTACCACATATTAGCCCAAGCCACCACCAACAACAGATCCGCTACCTACAAATCCACCGCTGAGCCACATACCCCACCCAATTGCTTCAATGTAATTTCCTCGTCCACCTGCAACAACCCAGATCCGCCACAAACCCACTTGCACAGTCTTGAAAGCCAAATGCCCAACGAGCAATCGAATTATGTTATGCTGCACGAACATATCTTGGTATTTGGGGTAATGAGCAACAAGCTCAGACACTGCCAAAGCAACCTCTGCTTGCACCTTCATTGAACCTTCTTCGAGGATTTTCGCAAAAATTGAGCACGTCCCGACTTGAATCAGATGTTCAACGCTTTCGGGATCTTGCCCCGGAAGCCCAATTGCCCTCACAGCATTCTCCTGATCGTCCACTTTACCTTCCTTTACCAACTTCAACAGAGGGCCCACCCCGCCTTCCTCAATAATTAACTTCCCGTACCGATCGTTGTCCCGAGCCAGGGATACCAGTGAGGCCGCCGCATCGGATCGATATTCAAATGACCTAGTGTACAAAAACACGATCTGCTCCCAAATAAAACACAAACTTGGCGGCGATCGAAGGGAGCCTATGGTAGATCATCGCGGTGGAGGAGGAGAAGGGGTGGCGGCGGAGAGAGAGAGAGAGAGAGAGAGAGGATGGGAGGTGGTGTGTGGGGATGAATTGATAAATTAGGGTTTTAAAAGATTAATTACTTAATTAAAACTTTTTTTAAAAAATAAAAAACCTGATAAATGTAAAAAAAAAAACATGAAAACATGATTTTTTAAAAGGTCAAACTTAATGTCTGATTTTTAGTAATTTTCCCTATTAATATTAAAATGTTGGTGATCCATATCAATAATTCATTTGGGCTAATGGACTTTAAAATTAAAATTATGAAATGATCTGATTTTATTTAATTAATTTGTTAATTTATTTAGAAAAAATCAAATAATTTAATTAATTCAATAAAAAAATAAAAAAACTATTTAGTTTCGGTTCTTGGTCTAGACCCGAGACCTGATCCAAACACATCGGTTCTTGATTCGGGTACCCGTTCGGGTAGTTAACTTATGAAGAACCGCTCGGTTTGATTCGATTCGGTTCGGAACTTTTGAACACCCCTAGGAAGTAGTCCTCTCCAGATCTATATTCCTTGTCCTGCACTGGGTGGAACTTGTCTCTTGTAAGGGTAGGGTGCTCATATAATTATAAGTATTCGAATTAGCCACGAGATCTGCGTCTTCCCATGCGAATAGAGTAAATTGGCACCAACCCCTTCTCCCATCAGAAAACATGTTTTCATCTGTTGAGGTTGTCTGATCATTTGAACATCAACCCGATGACTGGAAAATAAGGATTAATATACTTAAATGATAGAAAGGTCGACAGATGTGTACGCGACAGTAGATAATTGAATGAAAAAATTGATTGTGTTTTAAACAGTCCAAAAATAGGATGTCATGTGACATTTTGTCAAGGATTATGTCTAAGACATCAGACATTGTAGCATAATTGGAAAATAATTTATGAATTAATGTCGATTCAAGTACATGGAGAAATGGTTCAAACATTTAATGCAGCAAACAAGTAGATGTACCCCCAAGTGCGGATGTTTAGTGTCAAGAAATAGGCTTTCTTTTCCCAGGGGTTAATAATTTGGACAAACCCTATATGAATGACTTTGAATTGGCTGAGATAATGTATCAAACTATTTGCAGCGGCTTGCTTATACTCATCTTAAATGATGGATACTTAGAGGGCGGTCGACTCCAATTGCATCTATATATGATTCATACTGGATCGAACCAATCGTCGATCTTAATTGACGGCGCGATACTCTCAATATCTCTCTTTCGAATGCTTAATTTGTAAAAGGGGTCCTCATGAATCCTAAATGGGTGGTACATATGATGACTACATCTTGCCTGCCAGCATAAAATGACTTAGCCATTGTGGACTGTCCTGATTTATCATTATTCTGTCATCAGCCTTGCCTACAAAATTTGGGGTTAATTATTATTACATGGGACCATCATCCTTTTCCTAGTGAAAAAGGGGACAACATAAGAATTTTCATTACATTATTTTTTGGCAAAGTCACATAATCAAACCATAGATATTGAAATATAACTAAGTTTGACAATATTAATATGAATAATTAGATATTTAAACTCTAAGTAAGCAAGTTAAAATTAAGTTTTTAAGTAATGAAGTGAAGAAAGAGAAGTATATTCGAAAATTTGTCGACAACGTAATTCTACTAAAATATCTCGATACATTATGCCATTGACAGTCAGCCCCATGGAAATCAATAAAAAGGAAAAAAAGAATAAGTTTTGCTAGTGTTACATTAGGGTATACATAAGGGCGTACGTTCCCTCACATGGGGTGGGACCCACCTAAATTAAAAAAAGTTGTATACAAGTGGGTCTCACCCATGGGGGGGGGGGGGGTGATGGGGTGAGGGAGGGGGGGGGGGTGATGTAGACCCTTATGTACAAGTAGCAAATTTCAAAAAGAATGCATGAAATAGTGGGAGGGAGCACGGCCATATGGGATGACAAGAAAATATACAATTTGATTGAATACGACCAACGCTAACAAAAATAGACCCACCCACCAACGGAGTATCACTGCTGCATCGTTTTATACCTAATGATAATATCGTTCAATTCTATTAACTCGATTTAATAAGTACCTAACTAAGACTTTATTTTCAAATAAGTAATTTATGAAAATATTTCTAAGGATTTTACGTGATTAAATTGAATAATTTATACGCAGCAAAGAATGGATCTTCCTCGTTTATTTAATTAAAGGCAAGTCAAGTAATCTGCTAAGATAGAGACTATAAAAGGACAGCTTCAGTTAATTAATCGAAACTTTGAGTAAACAAATCGAATTACTTAGGATTTGTCCTACATCACCGAATTGTTGGACTTTGACCTGACGAAAACGACCCTTGTCGTCGCATAATTATTTATAGACTTATATACCTTTCTCAACTACATTTTCTTCTCGTTTTCATTGGAGAATGAAAATCCCGTTAAACCGAGCCTCTGTTTCATGAAGATTAAAATTAAAGTTTTAATAAAGTATGCGATTAAAAAGTATCAATACATATAAGTTTAGAATTGCAAAGAATATAACGAATTATTTTATATGTTAGGTATCTCAACAACAATATCGAACAATGTAATGTTAACAATCGACACGTGTTTTGAGTTTTGATGCTACCAAAATTTGTACCGAGGCTAGGTCAGATGAGGTTGAGCTAGGGATGTGGACTTGAGGACGATCATGAGCAACATTCCTTGACACTTGAAATAGAGGCCAAATGGTTTGACCTCGTAGCCCTCCATTGATCAATTCAGCAAATATAGAGAAAAAGTACACGAGAAGCTTTAAGTAGGGAGTAAAATGAATAATTGTGTAATGCAAGTTACTATGCCCGTATTTATAATATTGTGGGTAGATACCTAGTAGAGTAGAATGCTCAAAGGCTATGCGCCAATCCATTGGTCTTCCTTGAATAAAATAGGTGGTGGGTCAAGGTGGTCCAGATGATCAGACTCCCAACTCTCGAATCGCCAATGTTATGAGGATAGCCCGAGTTATACCGAGCGGAGGTATCAAAGGGATGTATATTGATGATTGATCCAATTCGTTTATCTAATACTTAGTGCAACTCTAAAATTTAATGCGACCTTAAAAGAGAATTTTTGCAAGTCGCATAAGTTTCAATAAAGCTAAAATGAGCCTATACACTCGTCAAGAGAGAGTGAGGGGCAGAGAGCCTAAAAGGTAAATGATGAGCAAGTCGGAAAGAGGAATTTTTATCATAAAAGAAGAAACGTGAAAGCAGAAAAACAGGAAAGTAGAGAGAGAAAGTAGGGGAAAAAGGTGACTCTCTTTTGCTCTCCTGTCTATGTACCACTGTTAGACCAAGCGAAGCACGTGAAATAATAGTATATATACGTATACGTATACACACATTAATACTGTTCTTATATATGTAAGGCATGTCTGTCTTGGAAAAAGCCTGTACTGTACAGGAGTATAAATACTATCCTCGGATCCACAAAATCCACTTGCCCTTTCCCATTTCTCACATTAATGCTTCTCATTGAGTGCTGATACTTGCATCATTTGTGTTTTGTCATAAAAACATCCGTTTCTTGAACAGTTTATCTGGAAATTATCGCTAAATGGGTGCTCGTTGCTCAAAACTTTCCTTCTGCTGGTGGCATTCTCACCTGAAGCCCTCTGTTCTTCAATCTTCTGATCAAGGTTAGTAGGTATAGGGTACCCCCATTTGCAAGTGTTTTATAATATGTTTTTATTTTAAGATTTTATACAATGATTTGCAGAGAATGGGGAGAAAAATGCATTGCCTAGCTTTACTGAGTTCAGCTCGGAAGAATTGAAAATTGCAACAAATGGGTTTTCTCCAGAGAATATGGTTTCAGAACACGGAGAGAAGGCTCCAAATGTAGTTTACAAAGGCTTGCTTGACAATGATCGCTGGATTGCTGTTAAGCGCTTCAATAGATCTGCTTGGCCTGATTCTCGCCAATTCATTGTTAGTAATTAATTAATCAAGCGTTTGTGCATCTGTTTAGTTTATTGTTTGTTTTTGCAATTTTTTGGACTGTGAATGTCTGGATTTGTTGAGCATCGGATTAATCCCAAGGCTACATAGCTTTCTCCACAAGAATTATGTAGTGGGCATTCTTGCATTTTTGGGATGTTTGTTATTAAGAATCATGATTAAATCTTTGAGCTTAACGTGCAATTCATGAGTGAAAGCTTTTGTTTACTGTTTATGCTAATTTGTGATGGGTTATTGTAGGATGAAGCCCGCACTGTGGGGAATCTGAGAAGTGAGCGCTTGGCAAATCTGATAGGATGTTGCTGCGAAGGGGATGAGAGATTGTTGGTGGCAGAATTCATGCCTCATGAGACACTGGCAAAGCATTTATTTCACTGTGAGTATGTACATTACATAGCTATGATTCTTGGTATAGGTGATAGAGGTGGATCTTATGATTATCCGAGGAAAGAATTGATGGCAATTTTAAAACAGTAATGTTATGAATTCTCATTGAAAATGTATATTTAGGAATATATTTTGATATTTGATTTGTATTTATAATACTTAAATATCCGTTTGGAGGCGGATAGGATGGAATCAGGGATCGAAAAGCCAAATGCTTGTTTATTGAGCTAAAATCACACTTTTGAGCATTCTTTATATTGTTAAAGCTTTGGTAAAAAGTATTAAAGCTTATGATGCTGCTTATAATATTAATGATATTCATGATTAAAAGTATATTAAAGCTTGTGGTGCTGCTAATTATATTTATGATTTTATGATCCCCCTCCCACCCCAAGTTTTTGTTCATGTTGTCTTGTGCCCAACTGTTTTGGTACGCCATGGATTATTGTTCTGTATTAATTGTGGAATTGGGATAGGGGAGAACCAGCCAATGAAATGGGCAATGAGGTTGAGGGTGGCTTTGTATTTGGCGCAAGCTTTGGAGTACTGTAGTAGCAAGGGACGGGCATTGTATCACGATCTTAATGCTTACAGAGTCTTGTTCGATAAGGTAAAATATACTGTATATATGATTTCGTTTTACCTTGTAAAAGATTGGGTATTGTCTTGCTCTTATATAAAGTTACTTATCTACAGGATGGTAATCCCAGGCTCTCTTGCTTTGGCTTGATGAAGAATAGTAGAGATGGCAAAAGTTACAGTACAAACCTAGCTTTCACTCCTCCAGAATACTTGAGAACCGGTATGTATCTAGACAGCACTACACAGTACCACATGCAAGAATTTAACTCGTTTTCTTCCTCAATCCTATCCAATGGATGAAATCATGATCATCCCTTTGAAGATCTTGAATCCCTGCGATCTTGAGCATGAAGGCTTGAGATATTATTTGCACATTTTCCCATGTTAGGGTACAGCTTGTACGGAGTGTTGACTTGTTTATTTGTGTGGCAGGAAGAGTGACACCAGAGAGCGTGGTATACAGTTTTGGAACCATGTTGCTAGATCTTCTAAGTGGAAAGCATATACCTCCAAGCCATGTAAGTTCTTGATCGTTAAAGATCAGAATAGTAGAATCTATCTCTATTTTGGTTGATATCTTTCTACTTCCCCTGCAATATGGTGGGAGTGTGTTATCATTCCTATTTGTAAGATTAATTATACTGGAGAGATTCAAGATTGTACAAATTAGAGAGTAGAAAAGCTCATAACAAACTATGATTTATTGAGGGACTTATTGGAAATAGAT
Organism: Fraxinus excelsior; assembly: GCA_019097785.1. Classification (NCBI taxonomy): domain Eukaryota; kingdom Viridiplantae; phylum Streptophyta; class Magnoliopsida; order Lamiales; family Oleaceae; genus Fraxinus; species Fraxinus excelsior. The sequence continues at coordinate 4,920,550 of CM032643.1, read as the reverse complement.
TAAGGTGTAATCCAAAGGTCTTGGAAGACCTATTGGGTTTGTTTGTTGTCATCGTTGCCTGCGTTAACTATTGTTCTCAATTGTCAATATTTACTTTGTATCTTTTGCTATTCGTTAGGAGACAGTTTGTCTGCAGGATGGCATTCTTTTAAACACCTCTTGTCATGGCAAGTTTGATTAATTATAGTCTTCTTACAGGCACTTGATCTCATTCGTGGCAAGAATTTTCTGATGCTCATGGATTCTTGTTTAGAGGGCCATTTTTCAAATGATGATGGAACTGAGTTGGTGCGTTTGGCTACCCGGTGTTTGCAATATGAAGCTCGAGAAAGGCCCAATGCTAAGTCCCTAGTCACTTCTCTCATATCTCTTCAGAAAGAAAACGAGGTATGGAAAGTCATTTATCTTTGTTCAAGGTACAATTGTTTGCAAACATCTGAAAAATAATTGAAGTATTTAAAACCCATTTCCAGTTAATTTCTAATACAGTATTTTCTCTCTGGGTACTGATCTTGTTTGCTTGGAATACCAATGGAAATCAGCAATCATTGATTTTCACTTCAAATCTTTCATAGCTTAGATTCTTGCTGTCCTGCAAATTTTCTTCTTTTGATCACTCGCGAACTTTACCTGTATAATTAAAAGGAAGGTTACATCTACGATATTTTTCATCCTTTCTTTTCTTTTTGTTTTTCCTGAGAATAGACAATAATTTGTTGTTACCAAATCGCCAAATATCAGAAAATACAAAGGGCACTACGAACTGTGGTAGTGCATCCACACTTGACCATTCTCCGTAAGTCAGAAGTTTGTTAATCCTTAAGACCTGAAGCATACTTTCTCTTTGATCTGTCAATCAGGTCCCTTCACAAGTTTTACTCGGCATTCCACATGGAAATGCAAACTCCGAACAGCCACTGATGTTGACACCCATGGGCGAAGCATGCTTGAGAGTGGACCTTACTGCCATACATGAAATATTGGAAAAAACTGGATACAAAGATGACGAAGGGATCGCCAATGAGGTTTGCATCTTCCAAGTTATTGTTTTGTTCTCTGGATTGATCTGATTGATCTGATTTTCATACCTTTGAATCAATGCTCCTTGTACATGTTTCTCTCTCTTTTAGTATCTCTGTGATCTCTATAATCATCTGCACAATTATTTATTTATCTTTAATTTCTGATCTTCTGTCCTCCTGCAATTTGACTATTGACCGTGTCTTACAAATCATGCAGAAACGTTGAACCAATATTATAGAGTAAAGAACTAAATGCCAACGAGTCATTCAAATCTTGCTTGCTCCAAATCAATTTGAAATCCCAGAGGCTATGTACACTAGACACATGTTCAAGGTGTCAAGTCATTTCGTTTAGGATGAGATTAGATTTCATAGTACTTTTCTTTAATGTGGTACTCCAATTAGGAAGACACTTCTGTCTAAAGAAGGTCAATTACAAAAACATGCAGGACTAGTGTACTGGCCCCCAGGTAAAAAATTGAGGGGTGAGCCTTTGGTGAAAAAATGAATCCCACCTATACGTGAGGGTCGAGTTGAAGACTAAATTTAAATAATAAATGTGTCCATTCTCCAAGAGATTAAGCTTATAGCTTAGGCACTTCAAATATCCTAGCAGTTATTAGGCAGCATTAGCAGATAGATTTTCTCACCAATAATCACCACACTAATATATTAAAGATTCTGTCGTTGCAGTTATCTTTTCAAGTGTGGACAAATCAAATGCAGGAGACCTTGAATTCTAAGAGGCAAGGAGATGCTGCTTTCCGAGCCAAAGATTTCACAACTGCCATTGATTGCTACACAGAGGTAAGCCCTTTGTCTGCATTGGCCTCTCATTTGAATTGTTCACAGGTAATTGAAAATCTTGTATCAGTTCCAGAAATGACACAATTTGAAAGCCTCCCTAAATTCAAGCCTCACATTTCGATAAACTAGTTTGGTGTAAGCATCAAAAGCTATTTTGGGCCAATCTGACAAACCTTGAAATGCAAAAAAAATTGCTAAATAATTCTTATGAAACGTGACATAAACATATCATTTAAGCAGACACATATCAAATTCCATGGTACCGCTATCACCATACCATATTTTTCCATTTTATCTCGGATGATCAAGGAATACACATGGTTTCAGACAATTTGTTAAAAAACTGTCGTTTTTTCATGTAGTTCATTGATGGTCGGACCATGATATCTCCGACTGTCTATGCTCGACGCTGCTTGTCTTATTTGATGAGTGACATGCCTAATGAAGCTATGGGGGATGCTATGCAAGCACAGGTTATATCTCCCGAGTGGCCTACTGCTTTTTACCTTCAAGCAGCTTCCCTCTTTAGCCTTGGGATGGAAAATGATGCTCAAGAATCACTTAAAGAAGCCACGAATGCGGAAGGCAAAAGGAATAAAAATTAAAAGTGTATAGTTTCTCATTTTTTTAATATTTTTTTTCATGTATTTAGCCTTTTAAATTCCCCATGTCAAACATCAAAGGATTATTTAAAATCGATTGCTTTAATTTTGTTGTTTTTGTAAACTTCAGCTCTCTCAATTTATGTTCTGCTATTCTGGTGAAAGGCTAGCTAATTTGTATTTCTCAATTATCATGTTTTCCTGTACTCTTTTTCTCCATACTATTATCTCTGTTTTTGTGGGTTTGTGGGTTTTTGTTTTTGAATTCCCAATAAACTCTTCCTTTTATCATTTAGAGTTGAAATTCTTCGTATAAAATTGTGACAATTTTACAATAATGGTCACTTAAAGTAATCCTTATCTTTTATCCAAATTTAATAACCATCACTATGTAACATAGGTCGAGATGAGCATAGAAGAAAAATTTGCAAATTTGAATCCCAACATCACAGGTGATGGGCCCCGCAAATTTATCTTGATTCTTGACCAAGTAGCAATTGTTATAATTATGAATCCTATCGAATATGAAATGATAATGTTGATTTAGGTGGAAACAGCACCAAATCTTTTTCAAATGCTAGTGATAAGATTTGCCTTGAATGCTACAATTATAATCATTAACAAAAAAATCATGTCTTGGACAATTGATCATTAGAAATCAAGTCATTCAAAGTCGCTTAATAAATATCTCAATAGGTCAAAACATGGAAGAAAAAATATTTTTACATCTAAACATGATTTGCAAGCCGGTTAATACCGTCAGCATTGACTTCTTAAATTTAGATTAAGCCGTCTATATCATAACATAAACCATGTGCATCTATGTCGACTCTAAATGTTGGGTGCAAAAATGATCTCCTTCACATTGGCGGTCGATTGTTACCAAGCAGTTGGCCGACTAGATTAGTCACCTGCAGAAAACATTTTGACACATTGAAGAAGGGATTTATAGAGCAACAGTCAGAATAAGATTCAAGAATACAAGTTAAATGGCTCAAAGAAATCGGGAGTCACTCTTCAAAGAGGGTATGTTAAGTCACATGTTCCCATCGTTTGTGGAGAGGATTCTCTCAACATAACAGTCTTTAACCAAAATAAAGAATCATCAACGGAGAAGGCTCATCAACCAAAGCCTATTCAATGCATAGAAACTATGACTGCTTAAAGAATCAGCAATAAGTAACTATTATTACTCTAACCCTTAAGAATAGGACAAATATTGAACAAACATTTGAAGGATGAGGTTCCAGTTCGCCATTCTTATTATTTACTAGTCTCCTAAAAAGTCCATGCATCTATCAAAGCAGAATTCTCCACCTTCGGCTAGGCTACTTCTTTTTTTTTTTTTTGTATGAAAGGTCACATTCGACTCTGGCTTCTTGAGAGTCTTGTTCTGACCTAATCATATTTCCTATCTTAGCACAATCCCAGTTTCATATAAGTGATCCTAGCCCTTCTAAGTTCCAAATCGTCCATCTTGACTTCGTTCAGCAGTGTAGTATAAGAGTAGGCAAACTATCTGTAAATCCCATGCTTTTCAATTAAGCACAAACTTCTGTGTGATATATATACCCCTCCAGAGTAACACCTTCCTTGTGTTGGACTGTGCTCAAACTTTTCAATCCACTCAATTCAGCAGCAAATACTCACAGTCCCAGAGACCAGGTTGGTTTGGAATGCATCTTGATCAGCTCAAGTTTTTGTCTCTAAATAGCTGCTTGTGGACAGTAGCTCTCTTGATGAGTACTTGGCTCTATTTGACTCTCCTTTTTTGCATCCGATCTCCACATTCGTTTCCTACAACGTTTGGGTCGGATCAATTATTCTTAAGAGAGTATTTGAAAGCATCTACAGAGCCAACTACAGGCATTGTGAATCCGATCTACACCTTGTACCATACCTCAACCTTGTCTCTCGCTTGTCGATTTGCTTTGAGTCAAGTTTACTTTCGATTGGGTTAAAAGTGATCATAATAGCAAATCAAAACTTTTGCAATTCCTCTACCTTCATTATATCTATTCTCGTGACAGAGTTCCTCAAATAAGCTAATGTATCCTCATAATAACCTACAGGCCAGATACCACATTTTACATTAACTAGAAAGTCCTGTGGTCATGCACGTCTCACCAACAATAGGGATCGATGTACTAGGGGCAACTATGAATACTTGCAAAGCTGCAATCACTTTCAGTATGTCCAGGCCAATCAGTAAATTATACATCCTATCACAGGCCATCGAGCTAATGTTCAGATGGCATATATTTCAATCATCTTTAAAAACATATTTTCTTGTGATAATTGTAACCTGAATCCCAAATATACTCCTTTCTCTACCTCTACTACATTCCCATTTAAAATTTCACTCATGTATCTCCATGGAGAGGTGGCATTATTTCAAAACCAAAATGGCACTTAAAAGTAAAACCATAGGTAAATAATCACTAAGGCACTCAGCATTTCCACATTATCCGACTGTGCAGTAACAGGTATAGAGCTGTGCAAGATGTAAAATAAATATATTCAATGAATATCATTTGCAAGGCCTGAAGCTTGTTTTATAAAACAGCACGCACACACACCCCAAAACTAAATATATAAGAAGAGCAAAACCATCAACTCACCTGCCAATATTTCGAAACACATCGGTCAATGCAACTGTTTTCGCCCATGTTTAACTCGGATTCCTTGTACCTGAAATTGCGTGAGTTAAAATTCTGCTAAAAACATCAACCAAAATGAATCATTATCTATAAGTGAAATAAAAAAAAAAAAAAGAAGAAGTTCTAAACTGCTCTGGACTGCAATGTAATTCAGTTTCATGCTTACAGAAGTAATTAAGCTACCAGGAACTAAGAATACATACTTGTTCTCAATGCATTTGTTGAAACATGTGTGCGTAAGCCTGAATAAGAACAAAGTGAACATCAAATAAATTATGCATGAACTGCAGATGGATGACATTGCCAATGTCAATAATAAATAAAATGCTAACGTAATTGGTAGTTATCATGCTTTTTTTTTCAGTTCTTGTATTCAGGCTATTTCCAAGCACTCAGAAGTATAAACTGGTCAATTAACAAACATCAGCTGAGTAAATAATTAATGGCAGAAATTCCAGCAGTCGAACAAGTTTTTGCAGCCGATTAAACCCACCAATAAAACAGTAATTTAAACAAAATTACTGCAATATACAAATATTATTCATTCAATATTTATATGCAAAAGCAAATCCAAATACATAAAACCCGGACTTCCTACTTGTTAAACAATTCCACTCTGTATTCCATCTCTTTCTCTGCCATTCCAAATACCTGCGCAGAGATTTATCAAAAAGAAAATTAAAATGATAAAAAACAATATGGCATCGACCTAGTTATTATAAGGATATATACGTGTATTAACATGTAAGAAATACCTGTTCTTTTTCAAAAGCAGATGGGCTGTTGGTAGGAGCCATTACGTCTGTAGTGCAGTAACACAGAGAGCTGAATGGGATTGGATTCTTATCGCAGTATGAAAGTAAATAATAGGGCTCAAAACTTTCAATTTGCCTATTTGAATTTGTTGAAGTGAAAATTGACGAAGAGTTAGCGGACCGACCCGCTCATTGGTCAGCCGAAGCACCGGAGAGCCAAAATATTGGTCCGGATCAATGGTTAAACGGGCGGATTGTCCAAATTTAATTAAAAATATTTTTAAATTAGAAAACTTAAAAATGTTGTAAATATAGTAATATATATAAAGGGAAAATTGCAGTCACGATATCAAATTTTTCAAATTTTTACAGATTTTGTCCAAACCTTTTATTTGTGCCACCCACGACACCAAGTCTTTAAACAATTCGCACTCGGAGTCCAAATTGATGAAAACAGTTAGTTTCACCGTTAGTTGACCAATAACTAAATGTCTGACCAATTTTAAAGGTAAATATTCAACTTTACATTTTTCATATGAAAAAAATTAAATTAAAAGAATTAAATTAAAAAAACCCTAAGCAACTATTCATCTTCTTCCTCCACTCCCACTCCTACTCCCACCAACACCCCAATCATCTTCTTCTACAGCTACACACCCACACCCACCCCCACTTCTACGCCTCTCATCTCGAGCCTTCATATTCCTCTCATCAACCATGAACGGATTGTTAGGCTGATTATTGATTTGTTGATTATTAAAATTTTGAGGTTGATTTCATGGAAGACGTCGTTTTAGGTGTTTGATAACGGAAAGTTCGTCTTAGCCTTGTGGCTTCGGAGAGATCGAGTATCAGCGTCGTATGCTGTAGCCGCGTCTTCAGCAGAATCAAAAGTACCTAGCCACACCCAAGTCTTCTTCCAAGGGTTTCTAATCTCTGCAACAAATTTTCCCCATGGTCTCTTTCTCACTCCTCGGAATCTGATCTCCTTAGATCCTCCAGATCTGTTGGCGTTTTAATGAGGACAAACATTTCGTGAGATTGAACTGTGGGATAATTCTTAATGAAGTGGAGAATGATGATGAATTTGATGAGAAATTTGTATATCAGAGGGTTTGTATGAACACAAAGGATGGTGGGTTTGTATATCAGAGGATAGTGGGTGTGGGTGGGCGTAGAAGAAGATGAATGGGGTGTGGGTGGATGTGGATGTGGATGTGGATGTGGAAGAAGATGAAAAGTAGCTTAGGGGGGTTTTTTTAAAAAAAAATTTAATTCTTTTAATTTAATTTTTTTTCATATGAAAAATACAAAGTTACATATTTACCCTTTAAAATTGGTCAACAATTGGTCAGACATTTAATTATTGATCAACTAACGGGCAAATTAACGATTTCCGTCAATTTGGACTCCGAGTGCGAATCGTTTCATGGAGAGGGAGGGAGAGAGAGAGAGAGAGAGAGAATATGTGTTTATATATATATATATATAAAGAAATAATATTTCCTGTAGAGAGAGAGTGTGTGTGTATGTGTTTCTCGAAGATATTTACATTATGGTGGGTGGGTGAGGGGGTAGGGTTGGGTGTTGTGATGAGTTCAAATGTTTAGAAAGTTGGGGTACGTGGTAGTGAGGTGTATTATATGATTTTTAAATTAAAAAATAATTATAACCTGATTTTTGAATAAAAATAATTGGTAACTAATTTTTGAGATTGATAATTGAAATGTAGGGTTTAAGGTAATTTTCTTTAGCGTCAAATAGGTCAAGTAGAGCTAGCCAGTCATTGGACTGGCCCATGTAAAGTATTCCGGGCGACCTGGCTCATTTTGTCACAGAACATACATTTCTAAGTTTGGCCCATTAAATCGGCCCATTAGCTGATGACGGATACCTTATCCACACTGATAGCCCTGAACCTTTGTCAATGGTGGCCATGGCTTCTTTTCCTATATAGATAGAAACTATCTCCGTCTCCCTCTCGCTCTCTGCGTGTGTGCATAAAGACTGAAGAGCATGATGTTGTCGATTCCAGTTCAACCAAGTGCGAAGAGCATTTTGGCATTCCCTTCTTTTATTTCCCAGAAGCCCTGTTTTACACCCATCAAAACCTCAATTTCATTGAAACCCAGAGCTTCCTCTTGGAATTCGTCAACCCATTTTGGCCTCAAAATTAGAGCCACTAGTAGAATTCAAAGGCTTAATGCTGCTGCCTCCACAGAATTAGCTCCTGCGGAAACCCCCACTGAGGTTTCCGACTCTGAGCTTGTACAAACATCTGAGGTTCGACTCACTAAACCTCTGTGTATTTCATTTTAGTTATTGCAACTTCGCAGTATGCTTATAATTAATTAATTGTTAATTTATTTGTATTTGTTTAGACTTCAAACTACCCCTATGCAGGTCGGATTTTTATTTATTTATTATTATTATTATTTTATTTTTTTTGCGAAGTCCCAACACAATTTTCATAAATTGGTGTTTATAAACCTTGAAATCAAGACCTTGCTCCAATACTATATTGAATTGCCACATCTAAAAGCACAACTATTAGAGATGGACACACATTCCTTTTTAAGTTTTGGTTTCAACAGAATGGTATGAAGGGTGCTGACAAAGAATTTTTCTCGAGACTATAGATTTGTTATATGAATTCTTATTGATAATGCACGTGTTTAATTACTTACATCTACAAAATTGTAACCAACTTACTGATTTGAAGTGGAGAAGTAAACAAAAATTTCTCTTTTTTGCATCGCCCAGGGAAACATTGTTTGCGGCTGGGATTCTTTTTTATCATCAATCCAATCCCCATTCACGCTTTTTTTTCTTTGTTATCTATGAATTTTCAGAAGCTAGGAGTGGAGGTGAAATCAGTGGTGAAGCCTAGATTGGTATTGAAGTTCATATGGATGGAAAAGAACATTGGTCTTGGCCTCGATCAGATGATACCGGGCTATGGCACTGTGCCTTTGAGTCCATACTACTTTTGGCCAAGGAAGGACGCATGGGAAGAGCTGAAGACAACTCTAGAGAGTAAGCCATGGATATCCCAGAAGAAAATGATTATACTTCTTAATCAGGCCACTGATATTATCAATCTTTGGCAACAGAGTGGTGGCAATTTGTCCTAGACACCAGTATAGGGTTGTCACTTGTTTAGTCTTTAATGTAAAATTTTTGAGTTTAAGTTGATTTCATACTATTATTGTACCTAAAATTCAAATTTATGCCAATATAATTGAACTGAGAAGCTGTTTAAAACATGTTCCTCTATGGTTAATTTATGCAGATTTTTGAAATTTCAGATTGTTGAGGATCTTAAGCAACCTATTTGAGAGATAACTACCCATCATGCATCTTGACCCGTAGCTACCTGGATTGGTCTAGTGTCCAGTTTACCGATTTTCAGTTCAACTGGCTGGTCTAGTCCAATTTTAATAATTATGGGTTACAGTTTTTTGTGATTGACAAATAACTACCAATTTGATATACTTATATATATTAAGCATCATAGAACAGAAAGTATGTAAGCAAACGTTCTTATTATTTGCTCATCATTTCATATGATTATGCTCCTGACTTGGGGCCTATGCAGGGGATATCCAGTGCACTATCACGTTGGGACGGTTTTTTTTTTTTTTTTTTTTTGTGCAGGTGCTCGTAAATAGCATATTGGCTACAAAAATTATCTTGAACTCCGATTATATGCTCATTTGAACATGATTATGTCACATGCTTTGTTCAAATATAAACAAATAGAATCTAGAAACCAGAATTAAGATTTCTGGAGCTGATCTGCAGAACTTTGTATTTGAATTTTGTTATGATAACTGAGAACAGGTAAGAAGTCCCGATAATGATGCACGTGTGTGGTTGCCCAACATCTGTTTCAGACAAGGAAGATAATAGTTCAAGCAGGGTGAAGATGGTAAACATAATTTTCAACTGAGGCGGCTATCGTGGTGTTTAGTGAAAGCTACCCTCATTCAGTAAGTATTCAAATTTTCTTGACCAATGGACATAAATTAAACCTTTGCAAACAACTGGTGCTAAATGTGATAACAATCTTGCTGTGAAATTATACGGGACAATTTGCAAACAACCATATTATGCAAATCTGAGACGCTCCTAGGAGAGTCTTAACATAACTGTAAATTATTTGTAAATTAGTTGGACTCAAGTGCATATGCTGTAATCTTGATACTTCAAAATTGATGATGTTATGTTCCTCTCCTGCTACTAAGTTCTGCATTTTGTGCTCTTATCCACGCTTTTTTGCTGTTGATTTATTGCACTAAGTCACCTTCTTGTCTACATCATACTATACCATTGTATGAGCTCGCCACTTGGACACGATTGTGCTTCCAAATATAACTAGCATTTTAGAGTCATCTAGCCGTTGAAATTATTTTATCTCTGCTGATAAGGAAACCTCTTCTAATATACAAAATTTGAAATAGCTGAGAACATTAATATTATTCTCTTATATGATAGAAGATGTTTTATGAGCAGCTTCTAAACTGAACATTTTCTCCTCGTAATGTCGATGTTGTGTCCTCCAGTCACACTGGAGTTCGGTAGTTAGTGATATTAGCATATTATTGAAATTTATAGATCTAAAGATTGTCGGTATTATGTGCTTTACATTTGAAAAAAAAAACGAAACAAACTAGAACAAAGTGCCACCCATCAAATCCATTACATAGTTTTCAAGAAATATCATGATGAGAAAAATAAATTACTTCCTATTTACACCAAACTCTCAAAAGTAGTTGCAGTACTATATATGTACTCTAATATAGTTTGCTTGGTTGTTACCGGCCATATGTCCGTGTAGTCCTTACAGAAATTGGTCTCTTGTTGACATTCAAATGCTCTGCGCCTTGAGTCCTAATTTTTTCAGCAAAGTGCTGCTTAGAATTTTCAGGCTCGGACTCCATTGTCAATCCAGTTTGAGATCTTAAAAGAAAATTCTTGTGAGATGAACAATAAGGTTTTGTGCTCCTATCTTCCAGGATATCATCCTTTATACTGCTATTCACGAAATAAGTCTCTGACCTCGGAGTTCTACTCATATGTGCAGTTTCATCATCACTTCCATCAAAACCCATCTCCTTCCCCAGTCGGCCCTCATCACCAACGGACATCTTAGTTCCCTCATCGTCGTCTGCTGAATCAGAACTTGAACCAGATAGCGATGTCTTAAGTTCTGTTCCATTCTTATACTGTTCAGTCTCTCTCTCAATACTAGAACTGAAACTGTAGTTTTGTATTGGGTGGGTTTTCTTGAATATCTGTTCAACTTTTGCATCCGCGAATCCGGCAACCACCTTCTCCCTAATAAAAATTTTAGAGTTCATAGGCTCAATTCTTGCCTGGACGTTGGGACTGCTAGGACCATCACGATCAGTTGATTCAGACCGAGATAGTTCCACAGCAGCTCTCGCAGCTGCTGCTGCATAAGATGCAGACTCATAAGCTGCTTGGGCTGCATCAGCTACATCAGTGTACCTTCTCCGCAATTTCACCGAATCAGAAAAAAATTCAACCGTTGCTATATCTTCAGGCCGCATTGGCCTGTTTTCTTCTGAATTAGAGACTCCTGATGTGGTCATTGGGTATTGCTTTTGCTGATTTTCTGTACCTGATTCTAGATTTACCTGAAAATAGCATAAACAAGTCATCAATAAATGTTTAAAATGTTGGATTTCCTAGAACCTAATCATAACTATGCTTTCAACACAGAATTGACCTAATAACCACTATCAGCCATGTCGATTTTTATTTATTTATTTAGGGGTATGTTGAGCATTCCATATTTGTATTAGGTCATCCAACAGAGTGAAACGTTGTCGAAATAATATCCATACCACTGGAAGGACTGAAGCAGGCTTTTCAATTTGTATATCAATATTGTACTCTGAACCAATCTCCTTAAGCAACTTCATTTTTTCCTCCAAGCTTGGCACCCTCGTCGACAACTTCTGTACTATCTGCACATAAAAGAAATTAGCATATAATTCATCTTAGCTTTTGACTGTATTAGTATTGAAATGATGCATAGTTGCCTGCCTTAGGATATACCATGCATCCATTGCGCAATTCAGCAGCATTAGCCGCAAATTCTTTCCCAAATTGCGCTGTGAAAATTGCTCGTATCTCTTGAAGTTCTGGGAGTTCCCCGCACCTTGTGGCCGCATAAATTAAGCTCGATACAGCTTCCTTCAACTCATCAGGACATACTCTACCAGAAAGAATAATAACCCTCTTAAATATATGAAAACGTTTCAATAATTCTTTGAAAAATCTTTGAAAAACTCTAAAACCAAAAAGAAACCAACTTTTCTTGTTCTATGAGGTTGGTCCTCTCTATCAACAGATGACAATAGCCTTCAATAATAGCAAACACATCCAACATCTTCTGCTCCTTGATCACTAGCTCAACCTATCAAAAACCACCGTTTCAAAAAACTCATTCAAATAAGTATAAGTATGATTCAGAATAAGTGATTACTTCTACAGTTAATGAAATTACCCTAAGAAGAGCACTGTCTTGGTTGCCATGTTTAAGCAACTCGACCACGTCAGACCTTGCGATTGAGTAGCGTGCTCGGCGTTGGTTCTTGAGAACCGAAAGCCGGGCAATGGCGAGGTTGAATTTGAATCTGAATTTTGGGGTTCTGAAGCCTTTTCCAAGAATAGCTTGCAGTTTCTTTCGAATGCCCATTCTTCCTAACTGTTAGAAGAAGACCGAGAACAAGGAAGAGTTTGTTTGTGAACACAAAGAGAGTTGGCTACAATATAAACAAGAATTGCCCGTTTCCACCTTTCTTTGATGACACGGGAGTGAGACTAGTATGTGTGTATATATGCATGAATGTTAGTTTTTGTGCATTTTAATAAGCTTTTTATTTTTCATTTTTTGAGTAACCTAAAACAGGATTAAACGTGATTGGTTCAGTTCGATTTTTACTTTTTTTGGCAATAATTATCCCACCAATTCACAAAAATAATTTAAAAAGAAGTTGATGTTGATATGCCTTTTCTATGTATCTTTGTACATCATAGAGTGGACTTTTTTTGTTCTTTTAGGCCAAATGGAATTAGAATTTAATAAATTAATCCAAATATCTATCTTTAAATTATTGGAAAAATCTATTTTTATTTTTATTTTAATTTTTAATTTTTGCTTCGATTATGGCATTTTGGAGCGCCCCCAGATTTTGATTAGTATGAAGGATAGGAGACTATTAGTAAGCAAAAGACATTATTAGTATACGATTAATTACTCTTTAAAGTAGGGAAATGTCATTTCATATGAAAATATTTGCTTAATCAACTATAAAATCAAATTAAACCTTAGCCTATGTTTGCTCACAGTTTATATACGTTCAAATCATTTTTTATCCACACATTTCAAGGGACTCGATTCACTCATTTATCACTCGTTCTACAACTATTTAAAATTTAAACCATTAATAAACACTTCCCAAACATACATTTACTTTAGTGAACATAGTGTTTCTAAGAAAATAAAGTTAAGCTCGTTCGTTTCGAATTAAAATCAGATTTTAATTTAAGTTAAAGTCAAACAATCAATATTAACCACATCTTTCTTGGATCCCACAACTTTTGAACCACACATTTCAAAAAGAGTTATGTTATTCATCCCCACTGAGGTTACAATCTCAGTGTAGGTAGAACCACCTAGATTGAGGTTGTAATCCTAATAGAGATGAATAACATTTTTGTTTCAAAAACTTCTATCATAATATACTAAAAATCTAATTTTAATTTTCACCAAACACCTACATAATATCGTACTCACTCGCCTAAAATATTAAAGAAGACACAATTTAATTAAAAATATCCTTATTATATCCGTATGTTGTCTCTTTCAACCTGGTTAAGAAAACTACTTGTCAAGTTGTTGAAATTTGTGATGAGAAATTTCGAGGAAACTTGTAGAATGGATAAAACTACACAGATTGTACAAGAAATCTCAAAAAAGCAGACCAATTAATCTAAAATGGTCCATAACAAGATGTAGAAGACTAGGAAAACTATAAAGTAGAGTAATTCTAAAAAAACGAGTAAATTTGTAAAAAAAAAAAAAAAAAAAAATCTTTTTTTGCATGGGATACTAAATACTTTTTAAACTCTCTGTATTTAGAAAAATTGGAAAAAAAAAATAAAAAATAAATATCACATCGATGTAGTTTTCACGATATTTTAAATGAAGGCCTATGGAATAATAATGCCAAATATATATAATATAATACAAAGTGAAACCTACTATCAAGAGAAAGAAGTCGAATTACTTGTATAAATATTAGTGAAATTTAGAGAAGATATTGGCTTACCAAACACGTCATTTTTTTTATCCTTAAAAGTTAGTACAAGTTAAAATTTGCATTTAGGAGAAAACGAAACTTTCAATTATAATACTAATAACTTGTTCAACTTACATTCATAAACCAGATTTACAAATTTCAGACCTAAAAGTTCTAAATCCATTCTTGAGTAATAATCCTATTGGTAGTTTTCAATGGTGAAAAAAAATCCAAATGCAATCGAACAAATTCAGTGGTAGAGGTGCAAATAATATTTAATTATTTTCTTCGGATAAAATATGTAAATACTTGTTTGAAAAGTAACACAACCTTTTGTTTTTTACCTTGCTACGCGAAAAGGTTAGTTCAATCTACAATCCACACCCACATCTTTTTTTTTCAACACAAAAATCCACCTATTTTATAAAGTTAGGCCTTGATCCTACCTTCTTACTTTTATTAGGAGACGTAGTCGAGCTCTTTATATGTTGATGACCATTATCATGTTTATGGTCGCGCCATCTTTTATATGTATAATAGAGAAAAAGAGGAGATGAACATCGACGAAAAAGAAAATTTTTAGAGAAGATAATTAGATTAGTGACGAAGTTTTAGTTCCTAATAAGGTTGCTAAAAAGACTAAATCTCTTTATTCTTGATATTAATTAGTTGCAGATATCCAATAAAGTAACCATGATAAGATATAGGTAGTACTGGACATGGCCAATTTATACGGGGTTTTTGACCATTTATGTAAGGCCTGTACAAACTTCAAATTTTCCGAATCTTACTCGCTTCAAATTCAAATAATTCAAGGAGAGACGAGCCACTTCATCAACGAGAATTCACGGGAATCCACACCAAGGCTATGGCCCATGATATTAATAATACAATCCACCGTATATCATTCAGAATCAAGTATGAGAGTAAATCCCAAGCACAATCCATTAGACTCACCCCATTTGAAGTATGCTCCTACATGAGAAAAAGAAAAAAAAACCGAAAAAACATAAATCTCACAGCACATCGAACATTATCCTGAGCGCCACTTTTCCTTAAACTTTGATATCGAAGCATTAATGGGGTTAACAAACCTCAAACTTGTTTTACAGGCTAAAACTTGTTGATTGGCTTAAGCTGATTGATATATAATATCCTCCCAAAAGGTCATTGACAAAACTTCAAGCTTAAGCAGGTTGGAATCTCAAATCAACAATTTTTTTTTTTTACTCTGGTCCGAAAATTTCATGTAAATCTGAACAATTCCAACAGAGGCAGAGCAGGCAAAACCTTGAAACAAATCTGAATACCCCACAGACGAGGCACAACACTATCACTGCAACGGGCAAAATGTATTCTCAACAAATATTAGAGTCCGTTTGATTGCACAGGTAGAAAGAAAATATTTTACAGGGAATTGATTTGCCTAAAAATTGTTTTACTGAAAATTATAATTAATTGTATTTGATTGGTACAATTTTCCATAAAAAATATTGAAAGTTCGATGTTCGTTTGACTTCGTTTTTATGAAAATTGTCCATTAAAGTAATAATGTTTTCTATCATTGGTTCTAGAATTTGTTCCAATTGTAGAAAAAAAAATTTAAAATTACCAACCAAAATATTAAGAATTTATTTTCCTAAAAAATGTGGAAAATTTGAAAAACATTTTCCAGGAAAGTTTTGTATGTCAAACACTATAAAAGTTGAAAAATGAAAAATGTGTAGTACCAAACGGAGCCTTAATGCTTGATTGCCATTTATCAAATTCAACACGGTTCAAAATAACTGAAGGAAACAGCCTACTTTATTTTAAAACATAACATTCTACATCATGTATTTGAAACATCAAATAGCAAAAAAACTATAAAAAAGTAACAAACCATGAAAGGTATAATAGACGCGGTCACTTGTTAAAACACAGCAAGAATGATTGACAAAGGAATTCATAGTAATCAGAAAATTAAGCAGACTGAATGGAGTTGGTAGGGTAGCATCATATGCAGCCATGAAAACCAGAAATTTATTATAGAAAACTACACACTACAAAATGGAATTCCAATAGAACATTGGAACAACATTAACAAACTATCTTCTAGGAAATTTTGCTACACCAAAACACTCGGTTGCACTAGAATAACACTACCTCAGGAAATTAGATATCTAATTTTACAAAGTGGCTCACGGATTCTAGCCCTCGTACCTCAAATAAATCTCCCTTGCATAGACAAAGGTTTACGAGTCAAGAAACCTACTCTAACGCCTACAACTGCATCAAACTAATGCATCTGGGTAACATGTACAAGTAAAATGGTTTCTTCATTTTTGGTCAAAAAGGGGATCAGGAACTGAAAAATCAAACAAGATCACCTAGACAACCAAGTTTGGAAAAAGAAGAAACCACTGATGAAGTGTGGAGAGCATCAATGGCATATTTACAGTTGTCCCGATCAACTTTCAAGGATGAATTAGCAAAGAATCCATCAAAAGCCTGGATTCCCCAATCAATACTATTAGCACCATCACGTACGTTGTGAACAGGGCTCCTACTGCATCTTCTC
Source organism: Fraxinus excelsior (assembly GCA_019097785.1). Taxonomy (NCBI): domain Eukaryota; kingdom Viridiplantae; phylum Streptophyta; class Magnoliopsida; order Lamiales; family Oleaceae; genus Fraxinus; species Fraxinus excelsior. The sequence goes on along the minus strand of CM032643.1, from coordinate 4,903,808 downwards.
TTCCCAGAGGACTTCCACCTTAATTGACCGACCAAATATTTAGTGAGGTCCCTAGCTATCTTTAACTCCGTTGACTTGGAATCAATGCTAGCGATAGAGTCACCAAATCCAACAACAATGTTTACAGGCAACGCATTGTTACCATTGGTGCCTACATGGTCTCTATTTTTATATGCATCCGCTAGATTAATATCGGAGGAATTTTCCACACTCTGTTTCTTCTTGTAACTAGACAATATTGAGACTACCTCCTGTCTTTCCTTCAAACATTTCCAGCCATTTTCATACCATTCGCGTGAGTGCCTCAAGTCCCCTGAACTGAAGATTTGCTCTTTCTTCTCTCCTGCAGATTAATTATAGGAAAACTATTAGAAACTGAAGGTACAAAACTGTACAAGTCAAATGCATGGAGAATAATCTTAAGACAGGATTAACAGAATTAAAAAAATAATAATAATAATTAGAAGGCTGGTTAATGATTCACACCTGGGAAATAAACATGTAGCTCATCTTCAGATTCTTTCTTCACTACGATGCCTTCCCACCACGCATCATGCCACCATGCATCAACAATGCTTCCAACATTAATTATGTTGGAAAGTCTGCCCCAGTAAGACAATGGCAAGGGTCTAATAATGGACCTTCCACAAATCCGGATTCCTAACTCATCTTGTACAGCTAATCGAGATGCCAAAACCCACTCCTGCAAAGTGAAAAATCAGCACATGATAAGCAATCATACAAAGCACAAAAACCCTTGATTAAGAAAATACTCGAGGTTGTGCATATTCACCTCCAGATTTCTTGCATCATCATCTGCATCCTTGATATCTTGATACTTCACTTTGACCTTATCTTTGTGCCTCTTGATGATCAAAGCTCTGAACCAGCACCCTCTGATGCCACTATCTTGAGAAATCACTTCAACTTGAGATCCTATGGTCAAAGTTTGCATACAAATTGGCAACATTGCATCTTGCCCTGATAAGGAAAAAGAACAGTGTCCTCCTTTCAGTCTGCTCTTTCCCATGCCACCTTCGGAACTGAAAAGTCCACCACTTTGATCATGTAGGCTAGCATCAGTAGACTCTCTTTTGTCAGCAAAATGCAAGTTTATTTCTTTATCTTTGGAACAGCAAAGTCTCTTCTTGGGTCTACTTCCAACAGCAACACTTCCTTCTACCTTCATATCATCATCAGATGTTTCAAGTGGAGGGAAAGTATTTCTTAGTACTTTCTGTTTCCAGTAGCCTTTAGTTTGTGTTATGTCAAATGGCTTGACATCATCATTATCAAACAGTCCAGAGCAAACGAATGGGTTCAGCAGCATATCTAGGGCCACATTAAAAAGTTTCTCATAATGCTCCAGACTGAGGACGGTTGCCAGTCCATCTATGCATTCGATGCTAATATCTTGAAGACAAAGAGAAAAGAAAATCTCTCTGTCATTATAGTTATGATGCAAAACAAAACCAATCTCATCAATTTTGTGAAACCATCGTACCACAACCATCTTGTTGCCTCGGGAGTCCTCGTACATATCATCTAAGTAAGCAACAAGGCGTTTACCTTCTTCAGCCAACACATACACAAATTCATGAACCTGAAATTTATAGCAGAAGAGAGCAAAAAAGAGTATATGATCAATACAAGACACACACAAACACGCATTTGAATAAACCAATCAACGTCCATTGCTCTGAAAGAAGATTAAGAGTCAGAGTAGATACTCACAGATATTTTCACACCATTGCGGCAAAAGGACTCATAGTGTCTGCGCCATTTTCTGCAACTCCAAGGCGAGCCTAACCACAAAAACTCTGCCTTGTGACCTGTCTTCCACATTTGAACATCCTGAAAAAATTTAATAAGTAAACAGATGATAAATATGATTGAACCATATACTCTTTGATTAGAAGAATTAAGCAAATTGAATACTAAACAAAAATCATAATTTTATCAGCTAACCTTGATAATATCAGTATCCAACTTGTGACCATCTTTGCTTCGCATTAAGCTGTCAAATTGATTATAGGAAGGTCGTGGATGTACATCTGAAAGTGGATTTGCAATAATACAATGAGTATTGTATAACCAAGCAATATTCATAGAGCAGGAGGATGAAAACTATTAAAATAACACCAGCAAAGAAAAGACAAATTGCAAGTACATAAGAAAACCAAACCTTATGCGATAACTACAAAAATAACTGCAGCATTAAAAACCACGAATCCTCACAAGACTGAAGGATGGGGAAGGGTAAATAAATTAGAAATCTTAAACTCTCAACAGCAAGGATATTCTACTTGTGTTCACCACAATGGTCACGACAAACATAACAAATAGAAAAACCTAAAGTACAACCATGAGAGAACATTGTAGATGTTAACCTAGACTGGGGAAAGGAATTCCAAGGCTCTCAACCAGCTCTTACTAATTGATTTTAACAATCCTGCATCCCAAATAATTGTCAGTTTTCCACAACATGAGCACCACACATACATTAACTCTGACACAGTATTACAAAAAAATGCCATGGTGAAAACACAAATTAGAGAAAAAAAGAAGGGGTGCAAAACAAACATTGCTTGCAGAAAGTGAAATCCCTGCTTAGCCCATAATTCTGAAAAAAAAAGGTAAAAACAAACTTCATGTAGAGTATATATTTATGATTTCTCATTATTATTTCTTCAGAGAAATACATGATTTTAAAAGAAATTAATTAGAAGTCCCCAAATCAAAATTCAAACTGATTCATAAGAAGTCAATATTAATTGTCAGTTCAGTTTACAAAACCAAAGATCCTTAAAAAAACTGTTGTCAAACTGAAATCAATCTACTCCTCCTTCATAGTTAAGGAGAAAATCCACCAAAAAGGAGAAATGTCTATATTTGCACGCGAAACAATTTACTTCTATAAAAATTGCAAGAAACATTACTCATTAGCTCATAAAGAGATTCTTTCACCATTAAATAAAAATCAATTTTACATGATAACCCATTTGCATAAAATTGAATATGCCACCACGGACATATTCTGTAAAAGATAGGAAGAAGGCACGACTGTAAATCATTATTCAAAAATTAAAGAATAACAGGAAACCAGGCAAAAGACATCCCCTATCCTGTGCGTATCCCAAACCCTAAAATCTCCTTTGAAAAAAAATAAAAATAAAAAAATCTCTCAGCCAACAAAACAAGGAAAAGCAGAAGAAATTACAAAACAAAGAACAGAACTGCATCAAAAGAAGGAACTCATAATTTCTAGTACAGAATCTGATACGGGAACAAATGAAATGTAACTAACCCAGAATAGTGTTAGTATTTTCAGCGGAAAAGTATCTCAAAATCAGAAAATTAAGTAGCACACAAATAGGCCTTATTGGAAGAAGACTTCAAAAACATTATATTACGTAAATTTTCACAGAAAACAAAAGGTACACATGAAATCATCAAAAGATAATTAAGAACATTTCATAAAACATATCTTCCTAGGCGCCCTGTATGACCATTTTAGTAATTGTATTTGTTATGGAGGAGGGGCAAACCAACTGAAGTGGGGAACCAAAGGCAAGAGGAATACCGGGAAGAAGGAATCGAGTTGCTGCCGGGAAGAAGAGTTATTGCCAGTTAATGCCGCCAATTCCAATTCAAAACCAGGACGACACCGTTTTGAACTAGAACGAGACAGTGTCGTATTGAGCTAAAACTTTCAATTGTAATAGGGAATGCATTTTATATTTTGCAAGTTGAATAATGCGACTTTTCTTCTGTTATAACGAGATGAAGAAGAGGGGAAAAGGGTGTGAGTTGTTCAGTGTGAATTTCCATCCCAAATCTCTCTGTCTTCTCTCTTTCTTAACTCTGTCTTACTCTTTCTATTTCTGCAATTCGACTTCACTGTTATTGAATTCAATAAATTCAGTTCGTTTTGTTAGTTGTTAAAATCTAATAGCAAAGCTATATTGATTGTTGGAGTTAGCTAGGTTGACGTTTTAGTAACCATTACAGTATTCTATCAGAAAAATATGGAATGTTCTACATTTAAACGCATACTCGGCTCTTGTACCTCATCCATATCTATCAGATCTACCAAACAAAAAACCACGAAGCCCAACATATAGTAACATAAGAGAACAAACCAAATCAAAATTAAAAAGTACCTGGAACGATTGTATTTAGCCAATCGATGACCTCTCTTCTAGAGCGTAGCTTCAAGAGAGAGGAGCACTTCAAGGTCGAAAGCAAGGACTTGTTATCTTTAATCTCGTAATAATAAGACATGTGCCTTAGGTTCTTCTCCTTTCCGACCACGACAAGATCTGCCCCGCCGACACCGCCCCGTTTAAGGTAATAGTGCACTTCCCGCCGCCCCTTCTCGTTCGATAACATCACCTCCTCCCACCCCGTATACAACGCCGTTGAATTCACCATAGCCTTAATAAAATTAATTATATTTATTCAAATTGATATTCAAAATGATAGGACAAAATCAAATGGAGAAGATAGACGAAATGGAATTTTCTTTTATTATTCTGAAAGTTTATATATATAATTGGGGGCTAGGGTTTGTGGATTGGAATGGACAGAGAGATTGCGATTGATTTGGCTGATATGCGGAGGAAGTAGCTGAGAAGTTTCTGAAGGGTGGATTTTTTTCGGTTACAAAAATGCCCCTGGACTACGCGAATTAACCTGTGTGCCTGTCGTTAGCCTATTACTGGTCTGATAACTCGTTATACCATGTCAAGGGCACAGAAACTTTTGTGCCTCTCTAGCTGATTATGGTGCTAAATTGGCTGGCATTTGTTTATAGGGTTAAGATTTGAGTTTTCATCTTAAAATATCAAAATATTATCAAGAGGAGTAACATAAACTCTTATAAATTGATCTATACTTTTATTTTTATTCGATGTGAGATTTTATCCATTAGCATACCCTTTTAAGATGGTGGCTCGTTTTTTAGTATACTAATCTTGAAATTCGTGTACTCATTTTTTTTAGTTTTAATCGAATCGAATTGCTCATTGGAACTTAACGGAATCTGATATCATATTAAGATTTGAAGTTTCACTTTAAAATGTCAAATTTATTAAGAGGAGTAGTCCAAAATTTATAAATTGGTTGATATGAGATTTTATAATTTAACACGGAGATGAAAAATCGCCGAGAACGTGTGGCGACATGGGGACAAAAAAAGGAAAGCCCATAAACTTAACGTTGTTAAGAGCATCCTATTTAAAGAATACGGCTAAGGAAAGCTCGTCTCCAAGCCTCCAGCAGAGTCAAAAAAGCTTGTAGGGATATTACTCAAAGTCAGCAAGCAAGAGTCCTAAGAGATTACATAATGTTGAGACGAGATGAGAATTAAACTGTACTTTTGGGTACAACGGTCACCCAGACTTCACCAACATCATTTGATAATTCACTCATAGAATCGCAAAATCAAATAAAAGAATATATTCTCTATGAAAATGTATTTTCTAGCGGAACATATTATATACATGTGCCAGTTAACCCACAAATAACTGGTATTTCATTAGAAATAAATAACTACTTCCATCTAAATTTCTGACATACATGTACAAGATACAGTTATTTCGACTGATAGGATGCTTAGCAACAAGCCTGCAGAAGCATCCATTACTAAAAAACATTACTAGAAGTTAGAGTTTTAGAGTCTCTAGTGATAACACAACTTCTCGGGACAAACTGGAATTTCTTGCTTCGAATGTACCTTCAGGAAATGTTCTATCTTGCTGCCCCGAGAAAGAGGTTTGTATACCAGTAGACTCTTCCAAATGAAGCAAAGCTCACCAATCCAAGCTGATATTTCTTGAAGTGTACAATTTATCAATGTATTCTATGATTGGAAGAGAGGCATTGATGTATCGTTGCATTTCCTTCTTTGCTGACTTGTCTGAAACAATTGTATCAGTAATGAACGCATCAGTCAGTGTTTCCAGTTTATAAAATAGAAACTTCACAAATCATTAATCTAAAACAGAAACTTTATGCATAAAAGCAATAATCTGCAATATGCACTGGCGCAAAGTTTTCTTAAAAATGGTTTTCCACATCTTTTAACTGGTTTTATACTCAGTGACCTGATTCCTCGCAACAAAGAATTCCAAAATTTATGCGTGGCTCTTGAAAAAGGATTTCATATGACAAATTGACAACGATGAAAACTACTTCAAAGCCAACAAAATGTCCGTCCTGTAATTTAAAGTCACTTCCATTGTCAAGGGACCTAAAACTTGCATATTATACTACTGACTACTGTTAAATTCATGCCAAGTATGATGTCAAATGTGAAATGCGACTTACAATCTCTCCCTGTTGAAGCCGATCAAAACTATGCATCCCACTATTAGTCACTAGGCCTCACACAGATGAGGCTCATTGGTGTTTTACAAGTTCCAAAGCTCAAATTTAAAGCTCAACTCTGTTTTTATCCAATAGATGTTGCGGGAAGACAGAATTTCAGGGATTGAACACTAAACGTATAACTTATATATTTGTAGAAATAGCAAGTTCATTTGTGGTCAAAGCCTACCAAATTCTCAAAATCCAATTTCCACCATTTCACAAAACTACCGTGTGGTATTCCAATTAAAAAACGTAGCCCTCCATTAGTCACCGAAAAGATGTTACTATTTACTGACAGAGTAAAAGCAAAAGAAAACAAGCAGAAGTAACAAATAAACTCACCAGATTCATTTAACCTCAGCAGTAGTTGTTCCCTTGTCGGCAGTGCATACATTCCAGCAGTAACAGCAGTCCTGATGGCCCATGTGTGATATGGTGCACAAGTTTTTGCATAAGCTGTTGAAGCCGCTTCTTTTAAAGAACCATCACTGGAAGTAGCATAGTGAGAAGTTAGACATCCTTTCCAGAGAACAAAATCAAATTTTGACGAGCAAACAAATTTAAAACGAGAAGGTATTAAAAGGAAGGAAGATAAACGTACTCCGATGACAAGAAGTTTTGGAATAAAGCTCTGATGAGATCAAGACCCAGCCTAACTCTGCGCAAGTTACGTGAGAGGCTTCCTTGTGTTTTCACTGTATCATTTCTTACATCAAAATCAAGTATATTATTTAATGTTCCATGAATCCGCGACGCTTCTGCCAGATCATTTACCTGAAATGAATTGGAGAGCATTATATATAATTAGTTACCTGGACAGACCAAAGAAGGAAAATGACGAATGAAAACAGATAGTATTATCATCTATGTTTAAGGTTATCTGCATTCCAAACCCTGTTACAATCCCTCTTATTCTTCTTTATTTGTCCTTCTTTTCCCCTTGGAAGATCATTAAAATGAAATTTCTTAATCCTTTTTTTTTCAAAAAGTGGGTCCCATTATGGGACAAGGTAGTCAAAAATTGCAGCAGATCCATTTTGTCACGGTAAAAATTCTTCTAATAATGTGAAACAAACAGGGGCTAACATGAACCCAATAATTCTCCTTACAGACAGTGCTACTTGGCCCGAGATTAAATCCCGCTCCTGGTTTGACCCGGGATTCAGCGTTGTTCCCTCCTTACATCATCTTGAATTATTGAAAACACACACAAACACAGAAAATTTCAAATCTAAAGCAATAATATATAAGATTCAATAAAAATGCAACTATTCATGCACATATGGAAGAAATGTAGAATAGAATAGGATTTAAATAACGCCAACCTTAGAGACATACTCCGATTCAGCAAATTTAAACGCTATGCCCAAAGAACCAAACAGAACAGAAACAAGCGAACAAGCATCGCAAAAGGGTTCCAAACGAAGATCAAAATTGAAACCCTTGGATTTCACCACCGCAGAAAGCTCCTCAAACGAATCCGCAACCGCCGATAAATTGGTTAATTCGGTGTTAGCGTCCTCAAACGCCGCCTCTTCAACCATGGCAACTCTTGACCTCGAAACCCTTTCTCCGGTCCTTCAAATTCAAGAACATTTTTTCAATATTTTAAACATTTAACAACCAAAAAAAAAAAAAGGTCAAGAGAAAAAAAAAATTAGAAGCTTACTTTTGGGCTGTGCACTGTCGTTCTCTTCTGGAAAAGAAAGAATGAAAATTGGGGGCCATGATTGTTCTGTTCGCTCTACCGTCTAACCTCAAATCAAACAAATCTCGATAAAGAATATATATACAAGCAGGTGGGAAGGAAATAAATAAGGTCGCATCGCCATGTTTGAATAAGAAATAGGTCGTCAACTTATCCCACGAGAAACCGCCATGACAAAGAGCCAGGCACCGTGTCAAACCACTTACGTCAACCTCGTTGAATCTTTCCAACTTCTAACAAATTTCTTATTTTCATTAAAGAAAGCGGTGGAGTTGATTACCTATAAATATTTGACCAAGACTTCGTCAACCATGATATTCTTGATTGATCGAGTTGTGAATAATGGACATTTTAGCCTTAGGGACAAGGTGATAAGTGTTAACGTGGATAAAATGCCAAAAAATTAATATCATATAATTGGTGACGATTATGTGTTATTCAATGCTCCATCTACTTAAATACTAGACAAAATCAAAGTTTTACTATAAGATCATATACCATATTGATTTGATCTATCTTTTAATGGGATTATGTTGTGTATGTACTTTTCTTTAATCCACTCTTCACGAATGAGAGCTCAACTATTTAAGTCATTAATCTTCGGTTGCACTTGTATAATTAAAATGGTTAATTTCACAAACGATCACTAAACTTAACTAAAAATTACAAAACGGTCTCTGAAGTCTAAAACTTGCAAAAACGGTCACTGAAACTTCTTGCGCTTTCATAAACGGTCACTGAAGTTTTAATTTATTTTACAAACGATCATTGAAGGACTGTTATGATTTTAATTCAAATTTAAATGACTAAAACACGTGGACATAGAAGTTTGACCACTTCAAGTGCAAATTTCTTTTAAACAATAATACATTATAGTTTTATGTGAACTAAAATAAATAAAAGTTTATTAAAAGTTAGGAAATCTATGCACGATCAAACAAAAATATAGAAAAATATTTATATCTCATATCTAAATTTATGGTTTTGTACGTATATAGGCGGAATGAAAATTAAAATATCATTTTCATAATTTACATCTAATTTACTCCAAAGGTGTCACTTAATAATAATAAATTGGCACTTGAGATGGTCAAGCGTCTATGTTCACGTGTTTTGGTCCTTAAAGTTTGAATTAAAATCATAACGGTCCTTCAGTGACCGTTTATGAAATAAATTAAAACTTTAGTGATCGTTTGTGGAAGCGCAAGAAACTTTAGTGACTGTTTTGTAATTTTTAGGTAAGTTCAGTGACCGTTTGTGAAATTAATCCATAATTAAAAATAAATGCTTCTTTGAAAGAAAAAAAAATGTTTCAAATTTTGTCAACTTTTCAACATATCAAAACTTTTGTTTTAACAACACATTTTATGAGTACCATAACTTTTATCGATTTTTTAATCATATGTCTTATTAACTTTTGTCGAAATCTGTTAAAATTTTGTACCAAAATATTTGTCAAACAACTCATTAATATTAATATTCTCAACCCCCTGGCCTACTACATGAATAGGAGAAAAACTTTTGAAAATGACAAATGAAATAGTGATTTGAAAGTTCTGTGACCATGCGAAAAACTTTAAAAGTATAATGGTCAATGAATTGATAACTTCGGTGATTATCCAAAAATTTTTAACCCTAGTTTCTTTTATCACTAAATTTGAAAATTCACAAAAAATTTGGATGTGCACTAAATTTGTTCAAAAATTTCACTTTTTTGTTGTAAATGATCCAAATTACCCTTGGGTCACCTTTGTAAGAGCAATTAATGCTTGATTAGAATGTCATTAATGATTTAATTTGATGATTACATTTTTATTATTTTATTTATTGTATATATGTATATTATATTGAATAAAATATATTTTCTTCCAAAAAAAGAAATAAAAAAAATTCAAAACCTAATATAAACAAACCCTAAGTCCTAAATTCTCATCCATTAACACATATTTTCTTTCAAAAACTTCATCTTCTTTATTCATTCCTTCATTAAGAACACATGAGTATTTAATTGATCATTTGTCTCGAGAGGTTAGCTATTAGAAATTATTTATATTTCCATCTCTTAGCTCATTATTTTGTAAATGTTAAATACAACATGATGATAATAAATTTCAATTTTCGAAATTATTACTCATTGAATTCTTTGATTTTTGAATTTTTTTTTATGGTGAAGATATTTGGTTCATTAAATGTGATCGATTCTATATTTAATAAAGCATTGATTTTTTTTAAAAAAAATACATTGTCATGTTGAATGAGAATTGATTATCACCATTAATGTTCTACAATAATGTCCTAAAAATTTCTGAAACAACTATTTTAGTTACTAACCCAACATTTCGTACTGAAATGGTTAATATTGTGTTTCAAACCGTCGGGGCCCGACAATTAAAATGTCGAATACACAATTCAACTGTCGATTGCGACACTTGAGAACTGTTGAAAAGCATGACTGTTTTCCACATTTGATGGTATTTAATGTCGATATATTGATTGTGCTGACTTCTTATAGTTGCAATCCCAACGTTTCAGGTATGAGTGATGAATTGAGATTCATCGTCTCTTACAGGGGAAATTCGCAAATGTGGACAATGAATGGAAGTGGAGAGGGGACAAAACCACTTCCATTTTAGTGCCGACAAATATTACGGTAGTTGGACTTGCTTTTACGGTTAAAGGAAAAACTTGGTATTGTTGATCCTAGTAGTGAAATTGAATTGAAGTTCAGAGTCCCCAACTACAATGTACCTCCAGCTGAAATGCGCGAAGACGAAGACCTCAGTTGGTACATATCGGTTCATAAGGAAACTGTAATCTGTGTGACTATTTTAGAAGCCGAGCCCCTAATCTTGGCAGGCAACGGATACAAATTGTCCAGATGGTTTGTTTGTCGTAGGGGATGTTCGTCAAAACGTATATAATGAGGACATAAGTCATCAGTATAATATCTCAACATAAATTTCACCCGAAGCGTCGTTTTCTACTATTGGGTTGCACCATTCGATGAGAACTCAGACGACTCGTTAAATGGTAATGATGTCGCTAATATTACTGAACAGATTACACCATGAATACATCAGACCTTGCCAAACGGGAAATATTCTTCAGTAAAAAGGAGTTGTACTCGAAGATTCGTGTACTCGCATTGCAAGAGAAGTCTGAATTTCGGGTAAGCAGGTCAAGCATGAAGATGTTAACCGTGAAATGCGCCGACAGTAATTGCAAGGGGATGCTACGTGCCTCGATTGTGAAGAAGTCTACACTCTTTGTGATCCGTAAATTCAACAATCAACACACATGTTCCATAGATGTGTGTCGTAACGCATACCGTCATGCCACTAGTTCTGTGATTGCTGAACTTATATTGGGAAAACTAGATACATCAAAGAACATGTACGATCCTGCTGCTATTTCACGTGACATGGAACATGAGTTCGGAGTAAAAATTAGTTACAGCAAAGTACGTAGGGGAAAGGTGGCTGCTTTACTCAAGCTGCATGGTGGTGCAGGGGATAGTTTTCATAAACTTGCTTCATATTGTCACGTCCTAGGAGAACATAACCTCGGAACTGTAACCCACATCCAAGACGATGGCCATAATAGGTTTACTTATTTCTTCCTAACATTTGGTGTAAGCATCCGTGGTTACTTGCAGTTCTTGAGGCACGTAATTTGTGTATATAGTAGTTACTTGAAAGGTCCATACAAATGTATACTTCTACTGGCGACTGCCTAAGATGTGAACAAACAGATCTATCCCTTAGCATGGGGGATCGTAAATGCCGAAACAAATAAATCGTGGTCGTGGTTTCTGTCCAACTTAAGAGATCTTATAGGCGATTCGGATGAACTTGTATTTGTGTTGGACAGGAAAACAAGTATAGAAAAAACCATTTCTCAGCTATTTCCTGAGTCTCACCATGGTTGTTGTATGTGGCATACGGAAAAGAACTTAATACAGAGGTACAATAATGCTAGTTTAGTTTTCCTATTCAAACGCGCGGCGACAACTTACCTGGTGGAAGAGTTCGAACGACTAATGGGACAGCTTCGTAGGGTAAGTGGTAGATCGTACGATTACTTGAAGCAAGTAGGTTTTCCTTTTTGGTCTCGAGCACTATTTGTTGGGCACTGGTATAATATTATGACAAATAACAATGCGAAATCCCTGAACACAATGTTGAGACATGCCCGTTCGTTACCGATCACAAGTTTCGTAGAACGCATTCAGAGCACAATGCAGAAGTGGTTTTACGAACATTGAACTACTTCAACCTCGTGCAGTACTGTGTTGTCATCAAACATGAAAAACGAGTTATGGGCAACGTTTGATGCTGGTTCTCGACTTCAAGCTCATGCCTTGACAGCAAACTTAACACAGGTCGGAATATCCAATGACATGGACATGGTAGACTTTTCTGACAACACATGCACATGTTGTGAATTCCAACAAATCGTATGCCATGTGTTCATGCAATCCATGCAGTTTGCCTTAGAGGTACGTCATTGTACGATTTATGTTCTCCTTACTACACAGCGGACTATTGGAGGTGTGCTTACTGTTAAGCTATATATCCTGTCACGCGGGAAGAGAACTCGGTTGTTCCAAACGACATTACAGCTACTCATATTTTGCCACCAGTGGTACGTCGTCCTCCAGGAGACTGCCCACACATCGTAAGAGATACAGACACGAGTCAACCACTTCCAGGCCACGAGTACGATGCTGCACTCCCTGTACCAGATTTGGTCATAATCGAACCACATGCACGAACACCATCATAACGCAATCCAGTTAATAAGTTCAATATAAAATAGTCCTTTTGTCTGTTCATTTACTGGCCACCTACCATATGTAATAATGGTGTTTTGCATGTTAATGTACTGGCCACATACCATATGTAATTACGTTGTTTTGTCTGTTAATGTACTGGCCATATGCTCTATGTAGTTACGTTGTTTCAGGAGCTCCTGTGATAGGGGCCACGCGTTCATCTTCTGAATCGTCGGAGGACATAATGGGGTTCGCAAACACATTGCGTAGTACATTGTTAGGTGATTGCGATTCTTCGCTCGTGAGTGCGTCGAGGTCGAGAAATGGAACGGGGAAAGTGACTCTTCAACCAATTCTAGGGACGTCCTCCTCATCATCCAATGAAATTACGATGGGAAAGTCAAAGGACGAGCCGGGCATCGGCGTCAGCTTGTTCAATAGCTCGGTGGCGTTGCTCGCTGTGGAGGAAGCCATAGGTTCAAATTATCACATATAGGAATCTGTTGGGTCTCAGTTGCCCTTGCATGTGGGGGTTTTCAAGTGTTACGTGTATGAGGCTGATCTTGTTATTTATAGGGCTGGGTGATGGAACATTTATGATGCTCATGTTGCCAACAACCTAATCAAATGTCAAACTTAAATATGTAGGACAATTGGCCAACCATGTAGTCCAATGTCAAACTTAAATGTGCAGGACATCCTAGCACACAATCATACCAGTAATTGAAGTGTACTGTAATTTATAAGCTGTAGATGCTAATTTTATTATTCTTAAGTAATAAGTTATTCTTATTGATGTCATTATTTTTATAATATACGATTGAATTGTCATTGCCGTAATTATGAGTTGCCCTATCCTTTATGACTCGCAATTCGAACAATCTATAGTCATCTAAGTGGACCATAAAATAATCGCTACAACAAAAAGGACGCATTGTAAATTAATGTACAGATAATGCACCATTTGCCATCTGGGACGAAATGTTTAGAACAATTTATAAAATTGCAAAATTTTGAACTTTACTTAAACACAACATTTAACATGCCATTAACTAGGATCAACATTACAAAACAACCTTCCATGTAGATTCGTGAAGAATTAAATAAAACTAAACGTTCACAAAGTCATGTCCGTCGAAGTCACAGTACGTGGACGTTCACAATACCAGAGTTACTTGAGAAAGATTGAAATGCATGTGTCCAATTTCACTTCCAAAAAAAATTACATCAAAACTGGTTATTTACATGCAAATTAAATATTCTATTTTCTCTCAAAACAGCAATAACCAGCAAAATGTTTATATTTACCTCTAGAAATGGAACGTGCTATTAAGTGGTGGCTTCTCCTCGTACATACAAGGATAGGATGCGTCAAATAATTCACATATTTCTTTTTGGTCCTTCTCGTTCCCCTTGTATATGGTGTCCTGGTAAAAGTCGTGGGCATTCGAAGTCGTGATGAACGCCGTCTTTGAGTAACGACTGATCTACCGTCACTTGCATCCGGGACGCTCAGATCAACAGCATCTTCGATTGCACCACCTACGACAAAGGAAAATGGCATTCATATCACCTCATACATTGAGATTTGTATAACTATGCAGAGCGTAAGTTACCTTGACATTCAGCGTTCTGAAAGTGTTAGGAGCGTTGTCGATCTGCTTGCCATGTACTTCGGTCTCCATATCTCCGTCGGGAGCTACATGACAAAGATAAAACTCATGTTCAGAGTTATATGAGGCGGTACGGAAAGCCCCAACAATATTATAAATATACAATTCGCAATAGTTCGTGTACATACCGTCCAAATTCAGATGTTCGTTAGTACGCGTGCCAAATACCATATCTTCAACCTAGGGACACAATGTGTCGTCTTCCGCTTGTACTGGCACTACAAAAAAAATTATCACATCAGTCTTCAACACGGGCAACATGACATCCACGATAAATTAGAAGTTAATCAAACAAAGAATATCATATTGATATTCATGACGTGTTGACCCCTATCGAATGAGGCGTTGTGTGATTCCGGCATCCAATCGATATCTCATCCAATGTCGTCTATGCAACATTAAAATTCGGAGAGTAAGTTCACCAAACAATTGGTTGTTGGAAAGGACATGCATGCTTCGTAATTGTAGTGTGTACACAAGTTATATATGTACCTCGAGGTGACAATTATGACGGTACATGATCGGTGTGGAAATCATGCGTAGCGACCGATGTGGAAGGATGTCCGACATTGTCCGAGCACGGTACATTTTGCTCCAGTCTTACTCCAGCTACATGAAAACAGAATAATAATGACGTCGTGAACGAGTTCAATATTAGCAATAGGCCTATCTTGATAATATAAAATATAGAAATCGAAGGGCCACCTGAAGAAAAATAAAAGTTAAAGACTAGTAAAGAAATGTGCATTTGCATCCTATTTTGTTAATCCGCAATCTTAGAAGCCAATTTTTTCAGCTTAAATCCAGCCACAAATTGTAAAAATCACAATCACATCCTTACAATTTGGTTGAACCCAAAATTACTTCATTTTCAATCCTCTAACTCGTAAAATGTCACAACTCGTCCCAAAACATCCAAGAACAACTATTCTGTCAAATTATAAGTAGCCACACACAACTTTATTTTAATAAGAATGAGTAAACATAAAACATAACCTCTTCATCGACAACAAAACAAATAACAGATTGGTACTTGTTCCTTCATATCTTAGAGCAACTACAGAAATGAATGACAAATACGCAAATGCAATAGTCAATAAGTGAAATATATTCATAATAAAAAATATTCTCGTAATCAATGCTATTACCATTATCCTCGAGGCTTGCACTGGGAAAAGTCCTGTCACGATCAATTGAAACCGTGTCGATGGCTCCTCCATGTGTATCTATATCATATAAGTAGTATTGAAAAGATGTTAGAGAATGTTGTTCAGGAGATACCACGTTACTCTTCAAACTCTTAACTTGTAAACAAGTAACACACATACCTTACGGTGAAGTTCCCAAATCTAGGGGCTCGTGGTCGACGTCATGCAGGGCTACTGTGCCGGTAGTACCAGATGACGACACCACTGTAGAAATGAAATCTCTCACTCTCGCAAATTCGGTGCTCACATGCTCCATGATTTCAAGTTTAACGGTCCGAAGGCGCATTTCAATGAGGATTCGTTGATCCAACAACAGTTTCTCGACATCTGTTCTCGTCAGGCTTGCTACAGACAAATTGGCACCTTGTCGTCGAGAGGTCAACATCGCACTCTCGTGAGAAGTATGTACGTCGCGTGAAGAGTTGAAAACACACCCCTATACCTGTACTGATTATTCTCAGCTGTGATGTCTCCACTATCGCCATCGCCCAACTCGTCTACATCGCCATCTCAACTATGATCAGAACTAGACTCGCGACGATCACTAGCCGACTGCTCCTCGTCCGAGCCTCTAGCAGACTCATCTTTGTCTGCATCCCTCGTATGCGAATGGTCATGAGCTCCACTGACCAATGCCTCCACGGCAAACTGTGCAGCGACAAGGTTCCGGGTGATCTTGTCCAAAGTGGGCACGACACGATCTTCATACGGAACGAGAGTAGAGATATATGTTGGCTAAGCTCGGCTTCGGAGGGGCGCAACGTGGCATGCATGTGCATCTGGGAACATAGAAATATGGCATCAATGATAAAGTATTGTGTGTAGTAGCACATAAGAATGATGATGGGTACGTTAAACCCGATAGAGTACCTGTGTGTTCTTGAAGAAGACATCGTACGTACGTTGTTGCGGTTGTTTTGTAGCACTCCAGCAAAGAAGCCTTGGCGATCGTTCCCCAAGCCGTTGCACAAACCTTTCTCCAATTTCGGGTATAGCTTCGTACGCCCATATCTGTCGCGTCAAAAACGCATTGTCACGTGACATCACATGGGCATAACAATATGTAGATGCATCAAAATAAAATAATACAATGTCTAAAAAATATTTAGTACCTACAGGGCGATGGGGAAACCATGAATTGTATAGCTGATCTCTTTCTCATTCTTTCTCTGGGCGAGCCGAAATTTTCGTGCCCAACCACCCCAAAATTTCCTCAACAGACGAGTGTATCCAACTCTACTCCAAGGGTAGGAAAAAAATAAGTCCAGGTCATCGACGATTGACAATGTTGCCTCACATATACCCACATTATTATCCGGAGCGTATAATACTCTTTCGACAATGAGAGCAAGTTCGAGCTTGTACCGATCAGCCCGAGGTGTCGACGATCGAAGAAATGTCTTCTCAAGGTGGGCGCATGAAATCTTGTCAAGTGATTTGAAGTATTTCTCCTTCAATCTCTCCTTCTCCAAGACTCGAGCAAAGTTATCGTCCTTCGGCTCGCGACTACATTTTAATCCCATCATGACTGTATACTCTTGCAGTCCAAACCAAGTCAAGTGGCCTTGCACATTGAACCATACTTGCTTCACCTTATCCGTCTGTATGGATCGAAAGATGAGTTGTTGGAATAGTTGTGCGGAGAACTGGATGTCTAGAATGTCGCAAGGAATATGAGGCTAGAGTTGCGGAAGTCTTGGAGCTGATGTTTATCGAAATGGTCCAAGACCCTTTTTACATACTTAAGGTTGCTTTGCTGCGAAATGTGTGCCCGCAACCGTGCATTTTCAGGAATCATCCATTCGAAATCCATCTCTTCTGCATGGTACAACAAGAAAAATGAAGCATGTTAGATCGTGATATGTGGTACATGTTGCTCCAAGGTAAAAATAAAATTAAGTCAAATAGTTTAGATATAACCCAAACACCATATGTAACGAAATACAACGAATATCATAAAACGAATAATTGGAAACAAATATAATGTAATACGAAAATCATAAAACACAAAAGAGTATATTACAAATATTAAAAAAAAAATGAAAACATCGTGGGTCACATTGTTTCGTATGTGTAACTGCAAAATGCATATACGATGTTCGAATGAACCAATTTTGGACATATCGAACTCCATGTGTCAAGAAAAACTGACATCAACTGTTGGGTTCGACAGCTCATCTGTCGATACTTTTCCATCTGTCGAGAATTACTGCGGTGAACTGTCTACAGTTCACCGCTATGCCATTTATATACTGAAGTGAAGTGTCCGGAAATCTACTTTTCAAGAAAGTTATGCAAGTGTACACGCGGAAAATGAATGCCAATTATAATGCACAATTTCTTATCCTCTAAACTGGTAGAAGGGAACAAGCAATGTAACAAAGTTGACTATAAAATTTCACCTCTGTAATTTACAAAGAATCAACATACATTGACTATAAAATTTCACACTCAGATTTCTTAAAACTAAGAATGACATACACTACATTGCACAATCAAACATGAGACAAAATCTGAAACACAAGTCACCAAAACTACAAACTCAAAGTCATTACACCATCATCACATGCAATCAATAATCAAGGAATATATGACAAATAGATTCCTCACATGCAACCCACAATCAAGGAATATATGAGAAATAGATTCCTCACATCCCCAAAATCATGGGAATACACAAATGTGTAGAGATAAAGATGTTTTATATCTACTCAATCCTATTTTTCTACTATGATAATTGATGACCGTTGTTGGATAATTAGTTGTATTAATTTTCTTTTGGGGTGTGGAAATAACTCAAAGTCATTACACCTCCAAAGCCTCATTCAAATCCCCATTTTTCACCACAATCAGGCCTCGCTCCTCTATCAAGCATTTCGTCAAACACCTCCATAGCCTCATTTAAATCCCCCGCTTTTCACTAATCCATTAATCAAAGTTTCATAACTATAAACATCATGACTCAAATTTTTTTTCATTGACTAATTATGAATTCTCGGCACTTATCAAACTACTGCTTCTTACAAGCAATTTTCATCAAAACATTAAAATTTTCTAAATTTGGTGCAACACCCGTTGTTTCAAAATTTCTAAACAACTCCGCTTTACCAAACTGATTCAAAACAATAAAGTTAAAAAAAAACTGACCGACATTGCACAAAAAAATCGCTTACCTCGGCTACAAATTGGCCCGATTCGTTATCTTCCACCCACACAGTCGATTGAGTGTTTGAATGATGGCTTCAAATGTATTTTTGGTAGTCTTCGTCGGCGGGGGACGTTTTCACAGTGGTAGTCGACGAGAAATTCGATGAGGGGAGGGAGTTCAAGGTTTTTTCTTTTTCTGGTGAATCGAATGAGTGAGGGGACCGAGTTCAGGGTTGGTTTCTTTTTCTTTGGGCGGTGGTAGTCGACATCAAAGTGGATTTCCGGGGATTCGAATGAGGGGAGAGCGAGTCGGTTAGGTTTCTCTTCTTCTTTTCTCTTTTGGTTTTGGGCGATGGAGTGAGATTAGGGGTTTAATTTTCTTGTTTTTGTTTTTTTTTAATCTCCAAAATTGACACAAGTTTCTGACAAATTAGACGTTTTGTGTACAAATTTCTCATCAAGTCAAATCCCATTTAATGAAGGACATGTTAGGCATTTTATTTATCTAGTGGGGCAAAAATATCCAAAATTGACGATCTTGCAAATACTTTTAAAAAGTGACATTTTTGTAAATGAAAAGCCAAAAATTGACACATAGTATAATTTCCTCATTATTTAATCATTACTCATCAACGGCAACACATTTTCATCAACTTTTATCAAAAACTTTGTCAACAACCACTTAATCTTAACATTCTCGGTTCTAGTATATTTAATTTTTTGACATTATTTCCTTTAATAAAACACAACAACTTGTACACATTGTGTTCAAGTTGATGACATTTACAAAATTTCTGTACATTTTCTCTATTAAACTCCAAAACCAACCTTATACCTACTATGGACAATTGATGTACTTAATTTCTGTTATTCTACTTAATTTAAAAACTTACAGATTCCAAATTAAGCCTAATCTGGTCAGGTCTTATAGAAAAGAAGAGTAACAAATTATTCCTCATGTTCTTATCTTGTCAAGTGATGGGATATTGATCATCAGATTTTAATTCCATCAGGTATAAATAGAATGAAATTGATTAATTGATGTAATTCCATCTAGATATATGTCTCGCGGTAATAATTCTTCTAATAGCACGACTCTTGATACTACATTTGCATGTTGACAAAATTGTTCGACGAATCCTAGTACTAAAAAGAAACTAAACAAAAAAAAAAAAAAAAAAAAATTGTCTTGAAAATGCTTACTTGTTTTATGTCGTACACACATTTATTCATTTTTTCTCTATAGTCTACACAATTCCGTCTACATGGAGGTGGGATGTTTAAGCCTCCACCGAAATTACCAGTGGATTTGACATTATTCCCTACCTCTTTAAGGTTCTACATACACTAGTTTCTAGTAAGAAAGGTCGAGGCTAAACTCTGGACACTTCCCAGTAACCTCCAAATATCTTGCCATTAAACATGGCTTGTTAACTCAACTGCATCTTCTTTGACATTTTCATCTTCTGCCTTGCATACCTGAACTGGCTTGAACGTATAGAATTTGGCACAAAACAGGTAATAAATCAAGTTGAAAAATTGAAGTAAAGTGATTAACCAGTAGAAGTTCTCTAATTTTCCCCTGTTCAAATTAGTATTCGGAAGCCAATTTGATCCATCAGGGCCTGCACTGAACTTATGCACAAGAATAACCAGAAGTGTACTTGTATAACTCCCAGCAGAAATGGATAACCAGAACAATGCAGTAGCAGTACTCCTCATACTTTCCGGCGCCTGATCGTAGAAAAACTCGAGGTGTCCAATCGACATGAAGGCTTCTGCTATTCCATGAAGGCAATACTGTGGCATTAGCCAAAACACTGACATGGGAATTATGTCTTGTGGCAAGTCGATTAGTCCGTTTGCCATTGCTGCATCTTTGCGTTTTAGTTCAACAAAACCAGCAACCAAAGTGGCTAATAATGAAATGAAAAACCCGATGGCCATTCGTGTAAGGAAGGAGATACCGCGTTCAAGGCCTGTGAATTTGCGTATTATTGGCACGAATACTCGATCATAGAAGATGATAGTTGACAGCATGGAGGTTTGAGTGAAGACACTCATTGATGCAGCAGGAATTTTGAAGGATTTTGTGAGGTGCCTGTTCATGAATACATAATTTAAACAAATTTATTTTCTTTCTAATAATTTAGATGAAGTGATTGAATATATACCTGTCCAAAGTTTTGGCTTGTTGAAGTGAGAAAGTATTTTGTTGGGCATAGGCTGTGATGAGGAGAATTCCAGCTGCCCATATTGGCCCCATTCTTATAAGTGATTTTAGTTCTTCAACCCTGTGGACTGTGTTAAGCTTCCATGGATTGGGGGCTGTCACATTGTCTTCCTCTGTCACAATAGCTGCCTTGTCCAAAAACCTGCACATTATTAAAAATGTCAACAGGTTTAAAACCTAATTTAACCGAGCTTAGTCTGATTTCCATTTGATCAAAACCACGTTTCTTTTGGTTTCATAATTACGCTTTAGTAAACTATTTTACCTCTATTACTTATCTTAACAACATTGATTAAATGACTTGTAAAGTTGCTGCTGTAACTAATGAAATATGACAAAATGAAATTAAAATAATACATCGTTTCAAAAGAAAACAGAAAAAGATGGGTAACAAAGAAATGAACAGTGCTACTGTGCCGTAATAATTGAAATGACACTTTATCATTGGACTAAAATACAGTTATCTTTTCCATTAAATCACCTCCCGTTAACCAGGATTCTGGCACTGCTTTTGGCATCGTTCTTCGGGCCAAGTGGTTTTAACTCCAAATAAATTGGCTGATAATTTCAGGCCTTATTTTACTGATAATGCAATACAATGAACAAATCTGAACTCACTGATGAGATGCCATGTTTTGTTGTAGTACTATGGTGGGCGCATGACCCAATGAATGGACACATGATACAGAAAAACTTGTTGGTTAGTGATAAAGTGAAGGTGGGGCCAAAGAAATTTGCATCACAAGAAAAGAAAAAGAAGTACGCAGGGCTTAGCAGGAAGGACAAATTCTTGGTCATGATTGATTTTGTTCTTATTCCATCTTGTGATAAGGATGATTGATAGATATGTGATAACTACTCATTAGGCTGTCTTTAATCTATGTTCCAAAACATGTTTGGGGCACAGATTACGAAGTATTGAATATGATTAAGAGCATTTTCGACAAAAAAAAAAAAAAAAATTATCTTATAAGTTGAGGATTCACGAAATCCAGAGTTCTGGGTTAATCAGCACGGGCAGAACAAACAAAGACAATATGATAGGTGGAATAGGGCTTTCGAGTGCAACCTTCCATGGCAATCATTTGCCCTTTCTCAACGCATTTACTATCTTTATAAGGCTCCTCCTCCGAATGAAATCCATGAAGCCGGAATCGCTAGTAATTGTCGATCAGCCATACGGCAGTGAATTCGTTCCCTGGCCTTGTACACACCGCCCGTCACACTATGGGATCCATAATGTATAAGTTGAATAAGTTCGAAATTTTTAACTTATCTGACTTGTGGATTTTGGTCGATACAGTTGTGCTTATGCTTGATAGTTAGTCATTTTAGAAGAAACTAGTTCATCTTAAAATAAAATTTGAGCAAATTATGTTTCAAATTGTTTCAAAAAGAAGTCACGCAATTCATCAGTTCCCTTGGAAGGACAGAAAATATTATTCGCAGTTACGATAAATAATATTTGCGCAGACTTACTTCATATTCTTAGTGTGGATGAGCTTCCCAGCAAGAGAAATAGCTGCATCAAGATCTTCATTTTCGTACAAAAATTTAGGATCAGAAACCATTGTCACCTTCCTTTTTCTACAAGCCGCCACACAAACTTGTATCAGCCTTGTAAATGGACTACCAGAAGGATCAAGATTTCTATACAAAGGATAGCCAAATATGAATGCAATTATTGATAGAGCCATAGCAATTGTTGGGATACCAAGGCCCCATCCCCATCCAATATTATCTTGAATATAAACTATTGCTGTCACAGCCACTAGTATTGATGCTCCCATGCAGAAATAATACCAGTTAAAGAATTTCCATGTTGCGGTTTTCTGCTTAGGATCGGTTTCATCGAATTGATCTGCCCCGAACGCCACCACGCAGGGTCGAATCCCACCTGAACCTAAGGCTGTTAGAAGCAGGGAGATATAGAGAATGGCCAGTTGGCCGGAATTGGCTTCTGTGCAAACTTTATAATCTTGTGTACAAGGGGGAGGCCTTAATTTCGGCACAATTGCTGATATTGTCAAGCTGATCATTCCCTGATCATGAAAAAAAAAAAAAAAATTATTTGTGCAAAAGATTTATAATTTACAACCTTGTAATTTGAATAAATTGAATTATTTAATTTCTTGCATGAAACCCAAGAATATTTCTTTTATTAACTAAAAGTTAAGCTAACTGTTAGAACTTTGAATTCACAATTTAAATAAAGTTATTATTCGTTTTTAACTCTTAAACTTTTAGACGAAGATGTTGAACATAGTTCACGAGAACAATTCGTGCACAAGTCATGACTTTGTGGTATGTAGCTTAAGTTTTTATATGAAACGATTCAAAATGATCCGCAACAAGAAAAAAAAAAGAGAGAGAGAGAGAGAGAGACTCTTAACCATTTGATATATGATAGAAGCAACTGTTATGGTCCAAAATCTTCCGGCAAATGCATCTGCGACGTACGCCCCAATTAGCGGCGTCAAGGCTGCAGTGCCACCAAAATTGGTGATAGTATTGGCTGCTTTAGTGAGTGGCAGATGTAGTTGAGTTGTCAAGTAGCTGAGCATGTTCGTACCAAAACCAACCACAGCCAATTTCTCACATATTTCATTTGCTGCAAACCAAACAACATTGGTATTAATCACACCATAATTCATAAACAAATCAAAACAGACTTTAATTTCCAAATTCCAATCTGAAGTAATGTAATATTTGATAAGCTTACCAAAGATGAATGGCATAGTGATCATACCACCCTTTTTCCTCTCGGCATGCTGACTTTTCTCCTCCATTATTACCCTCTTTCTTTCTTAATTTTTACTGTAAATATCCCCCTCGATATTCCAGTATTTATAGGCAGCTAGTGACAGTGATTTCATCACCATTACCCCAAGAAATGATTTTTTTTTACAGTGACACTATCTCGTCTAAAATTCTAAGAAGCACGTTTTATTATGATTATGATATCTTCCACATGCTTCTTTACGCGCAAACTGAATTTCCTTTTTATTCATAGTTTGATATGTGTGAAATTTACACAAGTAGACAGGCATAATTGGTATGCGCATGCGTGTGGTGTTATGTATCTCTGTGCAATCTACACACACTAAACAGAAATGTACGAAAAGCTTTGTAACGTATGGTTCACAGGAGAGGAGAATCGTGTAAGGATTCTATATGACAAACCATGTCAAGACAGATGTAAATAATTTCGGTCCTGTCCCTATTTCACTGTTAAGAGGGAAAGTTTATCCACTTCTTGCAAAATATAGCAAATCACGTTTAAAGTATTTTGAGAAGTGTTTGTAAATAATTTAAATTATAAATGGATAAAAATAAGTGATGAATAAGTAGGTAATACTTGTGATTTCTTTAAAAAAAATTAATCCATGTTTGGCCCCCATTTTTCCAAAATTTAATTTCTCTAAAACTCATCTTCAACCGTTTATGAACAGTTTATAAACATAAGCCAAATGAAATCTTACAGATAAACGTGAACTAAATATTTGGATAAAAATGACTTAAATACTTGGTACAAAATTTAATAGGATAAATAATAATATTTTTAACTTCTTTGAATTTGACAAAAGTCTATAAGATGTATAGTGAACAAGTTGATAAAAAAATGTGAATAATATGAATATGTGGTTGAAAATGAGTATAAAAAAATATGTTTTAAGAAATGAGGTTCAAACAATGGTTTGGGAAACACACCATTAGTCCCTATTGAGTTTTAGAATTCTTAAAACTTGTTGAACTCTTGTAAAGGTGGTAATGGATTGAATCGAGTTCGAGTTAGCCCACGAGTCAACTTGTTTCTTAAAAAGTTAAAAATGAGCTGGTCCATGAACTCAATACAAGCTAGCTCATGAAGAAATTGTGCTCGACTGAGCTCATAGCTTGTTTTAATACGAGCAAACGAGTCGGTGAACGGTTCGACCTTTGGCCTCCTCTTAACTCTTCTAGCCATCTCGAGTATTGTGATGGCGTGCCCAAATGGGTTTTATCATTTCTACCATCTTTTAATCTTGTTATTCCAGTAAGACACTTGTTGAGTATTAAAGTTTGTTTGGGAGAGCTAAAAAGCATATTAAAATTGAAAATATAATCGTTATTGGGTCCCACATGTTTAATAAAAGTCAACAATAACGGCAAGTTTTTCAATTTTAATCTGATTTTAATCTCTACCAAACGTGCTCTAAATTTATGGGGATAAGTAAATAACTATTAAACTTTTTATGACACATTTTTAAGTACTTGTTTGGATAGTATGTGAGTATACTTTTCAATTAAGTAAATAAAAAAAGCACTTCAAAACGTACCGCCTAACATGCTAATAATTTAATCACTGTGAAATCTTCATTTTTTGTGATCAAGCAAGGAGATAACTCAATGACGAAAGAGATAATGATTTAGAGAAGTCCGATAGAGACTTGATTTTGACACTAACTTTTTTGCACACTGAAATCTCAATATGATCTTATATTTATCACTAAGAAACCCGTCATTATTTTTATTATACAAATTAAAATACGAATAGGACAATAATACTTGTGAATCCGTTGAGATATTCATCTCAATTTCTTGAGTTTTTAGAAAAGAAAACAACTAGTTTTTTATTTCTTGAACAAGAAAGAACTGTAAAAACTTGTTTGAGAAGTGTTTATAAACAATTTAAATTATAAATACGCTTTAATTTCTCTAAATAAATAAGATGCGCCAAAAGTAATTAATTGATAAATATTATTATTTTTTTAAGAATGAGTGATTGCCCTTCTTCGATCCTTACTATCCAGCCTGAGAACAGACAGCTAATGCGTTCCACTTATTGAACATGATTCTAGGGTCGAAGTCACTTCAGGACGATAGGGACCTATCTCTACATACTTCTGGATAGTTTGGTATACATCTTCAATTAAATACAAAAATGTGGGAACAGTTAAAGGTTGATTCTATACTTTTTAGGCAGATATATGAAAAGAACAAATGAGGAGCAATAATTGAGAAACTCTATGAACTGATTCATTAGTTTACTGACAAAGAAATCTTACCTTATTTCAACATATATTAGCAAACGATGCACATGATTAGTTTTTTAATTAGAAGTATCAGAACAAATCCTGGCATGATCATATAATCGATTCTGTGTTCAATAATTGATACGAGATTAAGAACCTCTTCGATTTATTTATGTTTGAGTTGTTGATGCAAATCAAATTATTATAATCATGTAGTTTTTGAAAATGTAGTTGATAGTGATTTTGTCTTTCAAATAATCATCTAGTTTTGAAAATTTAGTTTTCTAGATTGCTGAAGAAGAGACGATAAAAACCAAGATAAGGATAGAATGAACGACGTTGGGAAATAGAAAGGAAGTGACACGACAAATTTGCGGGCCTATTATGTGAATATTTCATCATTTGGTTCGTACTAGGTTTTCGTTTGTTCGTCCACACGAAGTTGCAATTCACTGGAAATCACTACTTTTGATTTTCAAACACCACCACATGTCCATGTTTCATGTTCTCAGGAGAGTTCACAAAATCGTGAAGTCTGATGATGACAATATTTCTTTGTATTTTCCCATCCCAACGATCCCATTGTACAGAAAAATATCTGTCAAATTGTTTACCCCCTCTCACATGCATGCGGGCTCTACGTGAATAAAAAAATCTCAAGATGTGATCACCACTCCCTTTGTAAGTAGTCGGTAAGAGATTAGATAATTCGATACATGTAACATAGTCATTTTCGTTTTTCCCATTGAAATACACTTTCCGTTTCTAGTGCGATAGGTAGGTGGGTGGGTGGGGCTGCAGTTGGCTAAGAAGGAATGGGACTTGAGAGGGTGATTGATGTTGAGTTGGTTTTTTGAGTTTTGATAGGACTGGTCCTGGATGACGCGTGCAGTCGTAAAGTGCCAACCATGTTTTACATTTTGATAATGGACAATATTAAAGAAAAATAAATTAAATCAATCGATCTATTCAGATAGTGGTGTCAAGATAAGTTGCTAAACTAGATCGATTTGTGTCAGTACACCGTTCGACCAAGTTGTATTCTAGAACTCGAGAGACCTGACTCGCACTCGCATATCTAAAATTTTGGCACGTGTGATTTGGGAGTTTTTTTTTATATCACTACGTGTAGAAATGTCTAGTATTATGTACGAAATATTCGAACTTATATTTCAAATTTTATGAGTAAGTTCATGTTTGAGCCACATTATTTTTTTCATTTTCATTCTTTTACTCATTTTCAATTACACATTTTTCAATAAAAAAATATTTTCTATCGCATCAATAACTTTTCCTTCTTTTTCAACCATATATTCTCCATCACATTAACTAAAAAAATGCATTATTGGAGCAAAAATATGCACCAAACAGGGATTAAGACAGTAGCTATGCATGTTTTATCGCATGCTTATTAGCATTATGTCCTTATGTTTCGCTTTTAATGTGCAAAATGTCCACCCGTTTCAATTTTTTGCACATTCACTCCTATTTCCATGTTTCATTGGAAAAAACATCATTTTTTCTATAAAAATTTAAGAAATGACAAATATACCCTCTTATTTAAATAAAGCAAAAGGGAAAAAATTAACGGTAACCATAGACCCAAATTTGTCAAAAATTAGAAACGAGTCCCAAATAAATAATTAAAAATAAAAACCAAAAACAAAATTTACTTTCATTCTGATCTCCATCTCTAGTGACTTCATCAATTTCATTTACATCTGCCTTTTTGGCATTACCCTCTTCATTGGAACCGTCATCATCTGACTCGCTTCTTTTTGCACTTGATTCACTGTTTTCTGATGCAACCTACATTGAATTAATCAAATGTGTTACTACTTTGATTTCTAAAATCAGGGATTCAAAACCCTCAAATGCTTGAAGAGAAATTAGCTTATATTGGCATCTTTGGCAGGGATTTCTTTAGCCTTTCCCCTTGGAACTGATTTCCTCTTTCTTGAATTTGTAATACTTTATGCTTTGATGCCATTTCCCCCAATTGGGATCTGCTTAGAAACTGAAAAATTCTCATTGGAATCCCCAAGTTCTGTTTTTTCAGGGGTAGAAGATCTCAAAAACCTGCCAAATCTTCTATAGAGCTTGAAATTCCTTCCTGAAGTGGGGCATTCTTGTTTTCTTGAATTCGGAATGGGTGGTTTGCGACAGTGGAAACCACCGTGGGCGTCGAAATTGACAGAGAAAGACTGTGTGTGTCTACGCGACCAGCTACATTTTTTGTTGATTTTGGCCATATGTTGTTTGTTCAATTGACTTGTGGTAAAGTGCTTGGGGGATGATGGTGGCTGTTTGTGGTGTGAGTTCCGGCACTAGGTGGTGGTTGGCTAGATGGAGGCGGACATTTCCATTTGATTTTTCGTAATGAAACGTGAAAATAGAAGTAAAATGCAAAAAATTGAAATGTATGGATGTTTTGCACACTAAAGATTAAATGTATGGACATTTTGTGCTAATAAGTCTTTTGTCGATGGTTATTAGCCAAATTTGACAAACAAAAATTGAAAAAATAAATCGAGTATGGTAGCGTTCAAAAATATTAGGGAAATTTTGGATGAAGTTCCATATACTTGTGGTCAAGATAACAGAGCCAGTACTAAGTGACAAGCATGCGTTTTCTGAAACAAGCCTTACACTATTGCAACAATGTGTAGAGGAAGACGTTATTATGTATATGGACGGCCCATTTCCATTTGGATTATAGAAACAGTCCACTCTATCTGGAATTTTGAATAGAGAAAATTGGATTAAATTCACAAATAGCCACCCAACATTTTACTTAGGCTATGTTTGATTCACCATTTTTTTTTCATGGAAAATGGAAAAGAAATTCCAACTTCCACTTTTTGCATGTTTGATTAGGGGTGTCCAAAATATCCGAACCGAACCGAACGGTTCTTCATAAGTTAAAGACCCGAACGAATACCCGAATCGAGAACCGAAATGTTTGGGTCGGGTCTTGGGTCTCGATCAAGAACCGAAGAACCGAATGAGACCCGAATCTAAATAATTTTTTTATATTTTTTTATTGAATTAATTAAATTATTTTATTTTTTCTAACATTTTACATTGGTGGAAGATTAATAAATCAATATTTGAATTTTTATCTGAGGTTGCAAGGGATGTTCTTGTCATTCATGTATCTACAGTTGCTTCTGAGTCAGCATTTAGTACTGGAGGGCGCATTCTTGATCCATTTAGGAGTTCTTTAACTCCTAAAACAGTTAAAACCTTAATTTGTACACAAAACTGGCTAAGAAAATATTCTAGACTCTTGAAAGTTTCTCAAAATGGAATTTGCATTGAAGAAATAAAGTTCTATGAGAGCATTGAGACATGTAATAGATATATATTATATTTTTTTTTATCAAATCTTATTAGTTAAATATTTTTTAGTTTATTTGTTTGTTAATTGTGCTTTTTCAATTCTTGTAGAGTTTTTGTCATGGCAAGTCAGCAGTAGCAGTTGATGATTAAATCAAATAGTTGGTAAGTATTAATATCTACTTTTTGGTATTTGTATGCATTGAATTAATGTTATTCGACAACTAGTTGTTTTTATATTTTTGAATTTGGTTACGTTAATTTGTAAAAGTTACAAATGAAATGTCATTAGTTATATTTATGTAGTATTGTTGTAAATGTTAAAAAATTTAATTATGGTACAGAAGCGAACAGAACTGGACCGAACCCGAACGGTTCCATAATTATATTTGTGGGTCCATTTATTAAATACCCGAAAATTCTGGAACCGAGCAGAATCGAACCGACCCACGGACACTCCTATGTTTGATACACTTTTTTTTAGGTAATTTGTTTTCTTGGTTTTGTCTCTCACGTGTCACTTTCCATGTGAGAATTGGTTTTCCCGTTTAGCCTTTTATTTTTATTTTTATTTTTTTATTATTATTATTTTCTTTTTTGCAATTGAAAAATATTCTAGACACAATAATAAAAAAATTTATTACATTTATTGACAATTTTCATACAAAATAAAGTCAAACAAATGATATTCGGCACGATTTTTTTTTTAAATTTCAATTTTTTTTTTTTTTTTTTTTTTTTTTTTTTTTTTTTTTTTGCAATTTGAACAAATTTTAGACCAAATGGTAAATAAAACTTATCACTTTAATGAATAATTTTTATGAAAAACAAAGTCAAACGGACACCAAACTTTCAATGTTTTCTAGGCGGAAAATTATATAAATCAAACACTATTAATTACAATTCTCAATAAATCAAATTCTAGGCAATTCCGTTATCTGTAATTCATTTTATTTCCATCCAAATTTCACATTTACAATCAAATAAACCCTTAGTGTAATTATGTTCACCAAATTTGATTTTATTTCACTATGGTCATCCAACATTATACTTAGTGTTATCATAACTATCCAATTTTATTTTATTTCATCATAATCACCAAATTTCATATAACGTTTCACCATGACCACCTAATTTCATATAACATAACACAATGATCACATAATTTTCTTTTCACAAATTTCACTAATTTTAATAGGGGTAAAATGATAATTTTATATTATATATATAAACTAAATTTTAAAATAACAAAAATATTTTTTGTTGAACTTAAAAATGTTTATTTTAAATAATTATTTATTTTATTTTTTAAGCACGTTTTTTTAAAATAAAATTTTATTTTAAAAAAAAAGGTTTTTATTTTATTTTAAAAACGTTTTTTTAAATAAGTTTTTATTTTATTTTATTTTCTTAGTAGCTTTTTTTCAAATAAGTTTTTATTTTATTTTATTTATTTAAGTAAAATTTTTTAAATAAGTTTTTATTTTATTTAAAAAAATATTTTTTATATGTAATGCAAAGTTACGATTTTACATTTTTTAAAATTAATGAAAATGATAAAAATAAATTGGGTTGTTATGATGAAACATTATATAAAATTGGGCAACCGTGATAAAATCAAATCAAATTGGATGATCATGGTGACACAAAATCAAATTGGATGATCATGGTGACACAAAATCAAATTGGATAACTATACTACATTTCAACTTACTCGAGTACAAGGAATATTTTTTCAAAAATCAGATATCCACCCCACCCCACCCCACCCCACCCCACCCCACCCCATTTCACCTCATCTCCCTCATTCTCTCTGCAAATCCAAATCTGAAATGATCATTCTTCAGCTTTCTAGACACCATTGCCGCTTTACCTTTCAATATCCACCAATTCATTCAATTTTCATATCTAATTAAGAAACATAATAAGCTATTTAATTCTTTTGCGTGTGGTATGAGATTGACATACTCTACGACGAAGAGCAGCATTGGAGTGGCATCCGTGGGTGTGATGCAATCAGAGCTGTTGGTGATGAAGTTGATTATGCCAATGGTTATGGCTGGAGTGTTGTGGTAATTATGGATTGATTATTGCTGTGAAAGGCTAAGTCTTATTAGTACTGAAATTTCTGTAATATCGAACAAGGGCGTACTCACCTTTTTTTGGTCCCGCTTGTGGCCCCGCTAGCCTTCCTACTATTATGGTCATCGATGTTGTCAGTGATGCCGATATTAGGTAATTAATTCACTCCTGGATCCAATTTTCGACAGGAGGAGCGGTGGTTGTCAGACGTAGTGGTAGTGTTTGTTAATTCGAGCGGGTGGTAGTGGTGATAGGTCGAAGGTGGAGTTGGAAATAGACTTGAGGTAGAGGTGACGATTTTGGTTGTGCCAGCGGTGGTGGAATGGAGTGAACTAAGACGAAGAGTGGTCTTGACCACTAGTTAATTGAGTAATTTGTGACCAATAAATAATTTATGATATTAAAATATATGATTTGCGATTATATGTAAATGTAATCAATAAATTGTGTTCTTGTGATTGTAATTTTGTGCAATTTGTGATTATTACGTGATTGTGAACATAAATTGAATATTATTGTGATCGTGACCCTTATAATATTTTACCAGAGATCATAAAAATGTGACCACCTGATTTTTGAAAAAAAAAAAATGACAACTTTTATATTTTTGAAATTGCATGGAAACATTCATTCATAGTTGTATTTACCCCTTTTGAATACCCGAAAATCTTGATATTTATTTATTAACCACGCTATCAATATCATATAATTTTGTTTGTGCACTCGACTCTCTCAATATTTAAATGGGAACATTACATTTCTAAGGTGTTTACTTTACACCTTTTCAAAAGTACAAAAACAAGTTCCAAATTTCACAAATCAGGTTTTTTAATTTTTTATCTATGAATTAATGAATTATTAAATTAATATATTATTAAATATTTAATTCTAATATAATATAATTACCTCACCCCACCTCTCCCACCCCTACCGCTCCGGAAATTATTCCGACTACTGTTCCGGTCTCCGGCGACGATTCCGGTGACCGTTCCGCCGCCACTTATTCCGACGACTGCTCCGATTCCGGCAAGTGTTCGAACTCCGACGAAAATTTTTAGGTCACAATTCAAATTTTTCACATGTCACACTTCGTTTATCAGTCACAACTTAAAAATTTAAAAGTCACAATTTTTTCATCGGTTACAAATTACAAAATTTTTAGGTCACAATACTTATTTCCGGTCACAAACATCCCATTAATTGAACATACATTATATTTAGGTCACAATTTATCAAATTATTGAACGCAAATTAATAATTTCTAGGTCACAAACTAACCAAATTCTTGGTCACTGTTTATTTAATTCATTGGTCACATATTGTTTACTGGTCACAAACTAACCAAATTCTTGGTCACAACAACCTAATCATTTGTGACCACCCCCGAATCATTTGTTACCACCATTTCACCACGACCACCACCACAGCCAACACGACCATAGCACATTACACCACAATCTTACTGCCGCCTCACGCACCTGACACACAACCACCGCACCCACAAAAACACACCCAAACCGCACACCCAGTAGATCTGCAACCACCACAACCACGGCGCCGTTCACAGATCCGCAATACCCCGATCCAACACCCACACCACGGCGCCGTTCACACTTCGCATCGAAGCAGCCCCCACCGTCCCAACCAAATCACGGCGATGCAAAAAACTGACCATGAAAGCAAAACTCACCCAACCACATCCACGCCCTGCACCACCTCGACACTGCCTCCACCATCAGCACCACCACCGTCGGCGCTCAATACCAACATCATCTCATACAAACCAACACCATAACCTCCCAGCACCAGTCACCATCTCCAAAACCACCACGGCGTCGAACCGATTACGACCATTCTGTCGTACCTCCACCGCCGCCGCACCCACGCAATCACAGCCACCAGAACTGCCTCCGCGCGCACTCACATGCACCCAACAGTACCCATAGCAACACAAACACCGCACCTCTAAAAAATCAAAACAAAAAAGGACAGGGATGAAGCATCGTCGAAGAGGGAATCAAACAACAGATTTTGGGGCTTTTCAGTCCACTGGTCTGCCAGTGTAGAGGTGGACGATGGCGACAAAGGTTTGAGAGTGGAGAGACGAGCGGTGGAGGTTGAGGCGGTGGGTGGCGGTTGATGCTGAATCGTGGAGAGGCGGAGAGAGTGGAGATGAAATTGTTATTTTAGGGTTTACCTGGTTTAACTGTGTATAGACAGACGATGGGGTGAAGGTCTGAGAGCGGGAGAGATGAGTGGTGAAGGTTGAAGCGGCGGGCGGCGGCGTTGGATACGGGAGAAGAGATGAGAGTGTAGAGGAGATGAGTATTTTAGGGTTTGGTTGGGTTAGATAGGGTAGGAAAGTGTATATAAATTAATTTATATTGTATATATAAATATAAAATTAAAATTTTAAAAAATATTTTTAAATTATTAATTAAAACCTGATTTTTGCAATGTAAAACTTGATTCATGATTTATGAAAATGGTATTTTAAAACCAGGTCTAGGTGTAATTTCCTCTATTTAAATTGACCAAGAAAGACAAAAAAACAATGGACTTGGGCTGCCGACAACTAAGTCAATTTTTAATATCATCAACTACCATTTGGGTGGGCATCTAGATAGATTCGACTACAAGTCAAAAAGTTGGTCAAGGAAGATGTGAGCTTTCATTTATTTATTTTTGAATTGATTTAAAAGAAATATGAAATGTTGAAAACATTAAACACATCAAGACTAGAGATACGGAAAAAAACAAAACTTAATGAGAGAATAAAATTAACAATAAACGTGAAGTATGTTGTATGCTATTGACAAGTCTTATGATACTATTCTATAGACCAAGACAACATTTTCCTGCATTAACATTTACTATGTAGTCATGTAAATCGACTTAAATTATAAATAAGTAGAAATGAGTATTATTAAACAATTGATAGTACTTGAGGCTATTATGTTGCGATAAATGAATTGAAATTGTCAAAACATGTTCACCACTTAAGGAGTTGTGTTTATGTAATGTGAGTTAATGTTTAAAAAAAAAAAACCTTAAAAGAGATTTTTTTCTTATTTGGTTGATGAGATTTTAATTCGGTCAAATTTTGTCACATCTTGGTAAGTTATGATATACATGCAGCACAATTGATCGTGAAATTTATGAATTAAAAGTGATTCGATTATTTATAAACATGAGTTGAACAAGATTAGTAAATTTTAATAAAAACTGATGGAATATGTGGTTAAAAAGTTGTGAGTCCTATAAAATGTGTGGTTAAAACTAATTGTTGATTTCGATTCAGATTTTAATCAGATTTTGTTAGCGATGTTAAATAGGGGCATAGTCTTTCAATAAATCATATACTTGAATAAACTTGTAAGTAGCTTATAATTATCAATCAATACATAAAATATTAAATTCCAAACAGAAAAATTTGAAATCAATCACCGATTAAGCCCATGTTTGAGTCACATTTTCATTTGCATTCTTCTATTCATTTTCAATCACACATTCTTCAATAAAATAAATTTTTCATCACATCAATAATTTTTTCTTATTTTTTAACCATATATTCACTATCACGTCATTTAAAAAAAATTACATTTTCTCCTAAAAACTGTGCATTACAACCGGCCAATTAGCCGGCCGAAATTATGGGAATTCTTGGTAGGTTTGCTAGGCACGTCAAAAGTCAAGTAAAAACCACTAAAAATTCAAAGGACATCTCAGTCAATACGATGACGCGTCATCAATATGACGTCATTCCTGGACGAGAATATTCCACGTTTTGCTCAATGGTTATATTTCATCTCTTTTCGAGATATAAGGTCTTGTTTGAGGTACATTATTTTTGCACCAAACATGGGCCAAAGAGCACATTTTTCAGTTTCACACCCATCACTCGTCACGACCAGTAGTATGTAGTCACAAGTCAGCAGACCATTATTTTCGCTGTTATAAACCTTAAAATTCAAGAAACCCATTACACATTTGTTTACAAATTTTCATACTTTTACCAGTTTCGTTTTTCTCTTGTTTTTACAATGGAAGCGCAGAAGAGAAAGTGGCTGGATGATGGAGATACTGACGGGAAAAAATGCAAAGGGTGGGAAGATGATGACAGCGTTAGGCCGTTGCCGGAAGACGATGAGGTGGAGGAGTTCTTTGCCATACTTAGGAGAATATACGTGGCCGTTAAGTACTTCGAGGAGCGTAATCGCCACGGTGATCGTGAGCCGAAGATGACGGCTTGGAGTCCTTCCTTTCAACCGGAAGATTTTGAGGAGGTCAAACCCGTCAGCAGAGAAGAAAAAATGGACGGAACTGGAGATAAAATTACGGGTGATTTGGATCTCAATTCTGAGCCGGCCAGTGAGCGGTCTAATTAGAGTCAGATTAAGCCCTGGTTTGAGCCACATTAAATTTTTCTACTCATTTTTAATCATGCATTTTTCAATAAAATAATATTTTTCATCAATAACTTTTCCTTCTTTTTTAACTACATATTCTCCATCAATCTACAATTTCAAAATACATTTCTCCAAAATAATGTGGCTCAAACACACTAATAATCATTTATAGATTAACTGGTCAATGTTGAACGTGCGTTGCATGATATTATGAAAAACTTTATAAGTGATGTAAAAATAATATATGAATATGCGTAAATATTAATTAATTTAGAATTAATATAAAGGAATATATATGTAACAATGAATGTTAAATCATTTATTTAATTTTCAATTAAGTAAAACTGAATGTTAATTAGTATACATGAACGTGAATAATGAAATGTATTCTTGAATGTGAAAGTCTAAATAATTTATAATTAGGATTAATAACACTGAAATGCATAAATGAAGATAAATGTTAATTAGATGAATGTGAATATTGATTAATTGATAATTAATAATTAATAATGAGAAATTCATATATTAATGAAAGCACGCCTGTGAAATGAATTTGTCAAATATACATGTACATTGATGGTAACTAAATGGTTAAATATACTAAAAAAGAAAATTAAGGTATTATTGAAATAATTAAATTATAGTAGAGTTAGAATCATAAATTAAAATGAAGGAATATATACGTGACAATAAATGTTAAAACATTTATTTAATTTTTAATTAAGTAAAACTGATGATTATTATACTTGGTTGTGAATAATAAAATACATTCTTAAATATGATATTCTAATTAACTTATAATTACAATTAAGAAAATGAATACTAATTAAATAAATGTGAATATTAATTAATTAAAAATTAATAATAGAAAATTCATACATTAATAAAAGCTCACATATGAAATGAATTCGTTAAATGTACATATACATTAATGGTAACTAAATTGTTAAATAAATTAAATATATATTGAAAAATGAAAAATAATGTATTATTGAAATTATTGAATTATGGTATGGTTAAAATCGTCCAAAAAATTATTTTCACTTAATTTAATATTTAATATATTATAGATTAACGCTATATATTATTAAAATCGTGTTCGGTAGATATTAAAATCCAATTAACATTAAAAATATAGTCGTTATTGGGTCTCATTCGTCTAATAAAAGTCAACATTAATGATTAATTTTTCAATTTTAATTCAATTTTGATCCCTACCAAATACACCCAAACTAACAAAGAGAATTGTAAATCATAAGTTAAGCATGTTTATGAAATGATAGTTTGATTTGATTCAGTTCAATTAGACTGACATGATCTATGCTTCGAACCCAAATTCGAAGAGGACTACTAATTAGTTTATCTACTTATATGTGAAAAATAAGTAGAAATTTTTATTATATGAGAAGTTTATTTACATGGCAAGTCTTTGATCCATAATGAGTTTTGGTATTCTTGAGTTCATTGTTAAGCTATTAATTATATTACTTATTTGTGCCATCAATATGCATATAATTAGAGTAATGTTACTCAATACTTTAAAACCTGGCTGTGACATTAAATTATATATTTAATTAAATGTAAAAATTTAGGGCCATGAGATAAACTATCATGCAAAAGAAATTCAAAAAGGGCAAAAAGAAGAAGGAAAAAAAAAAGAGAGGATCATTTGTCGTTCGAATTGTGATAAATTAAGCTCTTGTTTGTTTTTCATTTTTTTCAAAATGTATTTTTTTGTCTGTTATTTTCAATTACACATTTTTCAACAAAATAATATTACAAGCAAACTCAAAGCTTTTCCTTATTTTTTTAATCACGCATTCTCCATCAAATCGCTATTCCAAAATACATTTATTTTTTCCGGCTAGAAATGAGGCTCAAAAAACACAAATATACAATGAGCAAACATTTGTCAACTATTTATGTTAAATTGGCATCTAGAAAAATATGCGTACAAGATTACTCAAATTAGAGCAATAATTTCAATAACCTAATGTCTTCTAGACAATAATATAAAAAGATTTATAAACTCATCACGAACATTTATAAAAAGATGTCACTGATGCCATTCAATTAATGAAATGGACGAATGGTTTCACAACTTGAACTTCATAAAAATTAAATTGAGCAGCAAATCGAGAACTCTAGGCAATATTGGAAGAGGGTTTCAGAAATTGCGATTCTAGGTTGGTTTGATTTGTGAGATTTGAAAATTTTTATTTTGGAAGTCCGAAATCATGCCTATAATATATCATATAGCGATGTTCCAGGAGAACACGAAATTTACACTCGAATGTACTCAAGGACACACAGTCAAACTGTTTGTCCAGGGTCGAATGTTTTGCTAAATAATAGACAGTGGATTATCCGGGTGAGCTGACTGACTGACATGTTTTATAAAGTTCGGTGATGAGTTTGAAAGAAATTAAAATTCAGTGGCCGAAGTGATAGTAGGTACAAAGTACAGTGGCCATTGCTGACATCAACCCCTTAGAATATGCATTTAGGTCGAATTGACACACCAAAACGAATATATGGACTGGACCTCATTGTCTTGTAAATTAGTGGACCAATTCAGAATTGTAAAACTCTTTCTAAAATGGTAGCCCCAAATAGGAGAAGCGCGACACTATGATTTTGCCATCGAAGCATATAAATCTCGATCCCTATTAGAGTATTTTTAAGAGACATATAAAAACTAAATACTGAATAAAATATGATGAGAAATCAATAAATATTTTTTGATAAAAGAAAAAAAAAAGCCAAAATAGAAAGTATTGTTGGAGAGTAGAGAAAATTTGAACTCTTTAAATTTAAAAATGCTCTCTATAATGTATAAGATGCTCATTTTAAGTAAAGATCTTTTGAAGATACTCTTTACTCTCTAGTTTGAAGCAAAAATCACTAATAATTGATCCAACCCGTCCTATTTCTCAGTTCGACAAGAAAAAACAATCTTCATCTCAACTCACTAAAATTAGATTATGGTGACCCACTTGTCAGATTACTTAGTCCTCGACCAAAACCATATCAGCTCTTGGCTCTTGTCCCCATAAGGATTCTTGATACTTCAAGTCAACACCGTCGATTTAATCATTCAAACTTTGCAATAACCCAAGTACCCAACGAAAGAACAATGGAAAGAGGCACGTAGAAACCAATAACATCAAGCCGAATTTGAAGAAGAAAAAAACTTTGCAATCTTTCCATTTTCGATAACATTTTTTTATTAATTTGAGGTTGCATTTGTTCACGGGTTGGTTCGATTTTATAAATCGAGTGCTTAATGGTTTTGGTAAATAACAACTATAATATCAGTTCACAACTGTCTAACGCGGAGTTCTAACAGAGAAATGTCAATATTCAGCCACTCTACTTCTTCCGGACATGTTGGAGTTGGGCCATAAATGGTTAAATCAACATTTGAAACTTGTGCCTCAGTTTTTTTGTGTTCTGCTCGTTACTCCTCTTCAAGATGGGGATGTGATGCTTGTAAGTGTTATGTCCTAGGTCCAATTAACTTTGGATATAAACAATTTTAATGTATATATAACCGATACATATTTATGGCAAGATCTATTATT
This sequence comes from Fraxinus excelsior, assembly GCA_019097785.1. Lineage (NCBI taxonomy): Eukaryota > Viridiplantae > Streptophyta > Magnoliopsida > Lamiales > Oleaceae > Fraxinus > Fraxinus excelsior. The sequence continues at coordinate 4,864,264 of CM032643.1, read as the reverse complement.
TATTGAATTAACATTCTAATTAATTAAATAATAGAATCCTTAGATTCAAGTTTTAGTGATTTGTTAATCACAAGGAGTTGTGATTGTGATATACAAATTACATATGATTAAATCTTAAATCGTCCGTAATCGTATGTAATAACGAGATACGGATATCGTTATTACGGATAGACCATCACGTGTGGCGTTTCTTACTTATGAAGTAAGTAGTTGATCTCACAAGCTAGAATGTGGTGACACTTGAATGAACACGTGAATGTTTTGTTATAGAACAAAACATTGAAGACCCGCTGAGAGATTCCACATGGAAAACTATCTGAGTGTCAGTGGTTAATCGCTAACGTTCAGTGGTGAAATTGGTCTTTGACTTGAGGTCATCATAGTGCCTTATATGAGGACGGTCATACTTTGGTGATGTCGGATGTTGCTCTGTCGAGGGTCGCTAATACAATATCGTTCGGGTATGTCAAGAATCATATGAAGGTTGTGAGTGATCAATAGAAGATTCGTCACTCTTAAATAGTAGGAGATTATGATCTACATTTCATCCAGTTAAGTTGATAATGAAATCTTTGGCCAATGTGAACTCATAAGTCGAAAATGAGTTTTCGACTTATATTGACTTAACAGTAGGATAAAAGATATAATCGATAATTGAGATTGACACACATCCATATCTCGTAATTGATCGGATCATATTGACGAAGGAATTATAGTTTTACAGTAAACGAACAAGTTTGGTTTTGTCATGCCACGTGACATTTTCCCGTCACATGTATTACCCTGACACATTGCTAGATGTTAATTTGGGACAACGGATTTGAATTTATGATAAATTAAAATGGGTATTTAATTTATCAATTTTGATTAGATCAAAATAATAATTCACGTCTTTAGGTATCGTGATTGGGAACCTAATGGGTCACACACAAAAGAGAACCAGAAGAATGTGATTTACCAATTAATTAATTGACAAGTGTTGAATAATTAATTAATTGGGTTGCTTATTAATAGGTCCGAATTAATTAATTAGATTAATTAATTCATGGACCAAGTTTAATTAATTTGATTAATTAAATATTGGACTTGGTTTAGTTTGAGAGATGGGTCGAGCCCAATCGGACTTACATTAATAGGCTTCTAGGGTTTGAAAACTGTAGAAAATTATTCATTATTCTTGCTAGTATAAGAAAAGAGAATCTTAGCCGTCATTCCTATTCTTTGTGTAGATCACCATTGGAGGCTAGATAATTGGACATCTTGGATTGCAGATCGTGATCATTGGAGTTCGTGAATCAGCAAAAGAGTGTGCAGAATTCATCTAAGGTATTATTCTAAACGCAGTTTCTATCTAAAAACAGTGTAGATCCTTGTTTGGGAATCGAATTTTGCTTTACTTCCGCTGTGCATGACTAAGTAGGTTCCCAACAATGCTATGAATCCATATCTTACTCAGAAGAAAATGAAACTATTGTGAACCAATTACCTTGGTTAGGATACCTGCCAGTTCCAACTTGGGTGAAATATGAAATGGCTTCAATATACCTTCTCGCACCTTCTCTCTTACAATTTGACAATCGATTTCAACATGTTTTGTGCGTTCATGGTAAACTGGATTTGAGACAATATAAATTGTCGCACACAAAAGATTTGAATTGGTTTGACTAAATTAACTCTGAGATCACACGGCAACTTCGAAATCGTACCGTCCGCACGTAGACGCCATCGATCCGTATTCTACCTCGGCTAATTAGCGAGAGACCGTTCGCTATTTCTTGGACTTCCATGAATTATAAGCATTCCTAAGGAAAACGCAAAACCCAGTAACATACGTCCTTGTTTTCGAACAAGCCCCCCAACCCCATCCCAAAATGCTGATAATTGGAGTGAGCTTGCAGCTAGATAGAATAGGCCATGTGATGGTGAGCCCTTTAAGTACCTTGTTGTCCGCAACATTGTCTTCCAATGAGTGTCCTTCGATTTGCTTAAGAATTGGATAAGCACTAGGACTAGTCATGAAATGTCTGGATGGGTGATGGTTAAGTAAAGTAATCTCTCAATGAGTCTTCTATATTTGGTAGGATCAGCAGGATCGGTCCCGTCATCTGTAGTTAGTTTTAAATTTTGCTCCATGGGAAAACTAGCAGGTTTTGCAGCAAAAAGCCCACAATCCTATAGGATCTCTAAGACATATTTCCTTTGACAAATGGAAGTGCCTTGAGATGATCATGCCACTTCGATACCCAGAAAATACTTCAATGGTCCAAGGTCCTTGAGCTTGAAATTTTGTGCTAAATGGTCCTTCAATTGCTGTAATTTTGAAGCATTATCACTTGCAATAACTATGTCATCTACGTAGACTAACATAACAGTACATGAAGTGTTAGTTTTCTTAACAAACAAATAATAGCAACCTTAGATTGGATGAACCCTCAGAAGCACCGACACGCTGCCGGCGACAGCGTATCCGTGTCCGATACGTATCGGACACCGATACGCCTCCGACACGTCGCCGACGCGTGTCGGAGTCGCTTGCAGCGTGTCGGTGGCTTGGATGGGCAGCTGGCAGAACTGAAACGGCAAAAAAAAAGGGAGAAAAAAGAAGGAAAAAGAGAAGGCAACTTCTGGTATGTGGAAAGGAAGGAAAGGAAGAATGAAGAAAAGGAAAGAAGAAAGAACGGAGAAGAAGAAGAAGAGACCTGGTCCACCTGGAAGAGGAAGAAGACTCGACAGCTTTGGTTCCATTGTCACGTCTGGAGAAGATTTGTTTGGGAGGAAAAGAAAGAAAAAAGCATGCTGCACAGAAGAGACGGTGAAGTGAAAATACATTAGTTTAGAAGTAAAAATTTCAAAAGAGGGGTCCACCACTGTAAAGTCAAGATTTTAGTGTGTTGTATACGTTTTGTGTTGCTATATTTTATTAATAAAACAATATGTAATATTTTATTTGAAATAATTTGTACCATTTTACCCTTAAACTAAGAGTCAAACTTGTATAAGAATCTCACCTTCTTCCTCATTCTTAATGACCGAAAATTGGGAAAAAAATTCAGAAACTTATTTCAAACTTATTTCATCTTTTTCAAATATTTCATCAAGCTACATTTGAAGAATCATTTGCAAGATCAAGAAGAAGATATTTTTTCAAGTCTCGGGTAATATCACTCCTATCGTATTTAGGTATTTGAAATTATTTTTCTTTTGAAGTTATGAGTGGTAATGCTATGAATGATGATTTGTCTAAACCTCTTTGGAAATATATTACAAAGCTTGATAAATTTAATGAAAAGAGTGGTAATATTCTTTGGCAATGCAATTTTTGTAATGCAACTAAGACAAGTTCATATACAAGAGTGAGGGCACATTTGTTAAAATTACAAGGATATGGAATTGGGACTTGTGGAAAAGTAACCATGAAAGATATATGTGAAATGCAAAAAATAGAAGATAAAGCTAAGTTGAGAATGCAAACTAAGGCGGGGAAAAGAGTGTCATTGCCATTGGATAATATGGGTTCTAAGGATTGTTATGTTTTGGAGGAAAGGAAAAGAAAGAATAGTGCAATAGAAAATGCTTTTAATATGACAACACGTGACCAATTGGATTCCAAAATTGCTAGAATGTTTTATTCAAGTGGTTTGCATTTTAATCTTGTAAGAAATCCTTATTACATTAGTTCTTATACTCTTACTTCTAATAGTCGAATTTCGGGGTATTTGCCTCCCGGTTATAACAAGTTGAGAACTACTCTTCTTCAAAAAAGAGAGAAAAAATGTGGAAAGGTTATTAAATCCAATTAAAGGCACATGGGTGGAAAAAGGAGTTACCATTGTAAGTGATGGATGGAGTGATCCACAAAGAAGACCACTAATTAATTTTATGGCGGTGACCGAGAGTGGACCAATGCTTTTAAAAGCGGTTGATTGTTCCGGTGAAACAAAAGATAAGTATTTTATTGCTAACTTGATGAAGGAGGTTATAAATGAAATTGGTCATGAAAAGGTGGTTCAAGTAATAACCGATAATGCTCCAAATTGCAAAGGTACCGGGTAAATAATTGAATTGGAGTATCCTCATATTTTTTGGACACCATGTGTTGTACACACACTAAATCTTGCTTTGAAGAACATTTGTGCCGCAAAGAATGTTGAAAACAATTTGATCACATATGAGGAATGTAATTGGATTACTAATCTTCATGATGATGTAATGATAATAAATTTTTTATCATGAACCATTCCATGAGACTAGCAATGTTTAATGAATTTGTGCCTTTGAAGTAGCTTTCCGTAGCGGAGACACGATTTGCTTTATTATTGTAATGTTAAAAAGATTTAAGCTTATCCAACGTGGTATTCAAGCATTGGTTATTAGTGAAAAATGGTCACTTTATCAAGAAGATGACATGACGAAGGCAAGTTTTGTAAAATTGAAAATGCTTGATGATTTTTGGTGGGACTCTATAAGTTATGTTCTTTCTTTAACTTCTCCCATTTATGACATGCTTAGATTTTGTGATACGGATAAACCTTGCCTTCACTTGGTTTACGACATGTGGGATACAATAATTGAGAAAGTGAGAGGAATAATCTATAGGCATGAGAAAAAAGTTCAAGAAGATGAATCATCATTCTACAATGTTGTTCATCGGATACTTGTAGATCGTTGGAACAAAAATAATACTCCACTTCATTGCTTGTCTCATTCTCTAAATCTAAGGTAATTTTTAAATTCATTCATACAATTATTAATTATTTACATTTTCATAATATTTAATATTTTTAATTATTGAATGAATTGTCATTTATTTATTTATTGTTTTTGCTCGTTTAGGTACTATAGCGAGGAATGGCTTAATAAGGATCCCACTCGCCTTGCTCCACATAGAGATGTAGAGATTTCAAAAGAGAGAATAAAATGTTTTAAAAGGTACTTGTCAAATGAAGAGCGTAATATGGTGAATAAGGAGTACGCCAAATTCTCAACTATGGAAGATGACTTTGGTGATTTTGAATCCATCCATGATCGTTACCGCTTGGACCCAAAGACTTGGTAGGTTATTTATGGTGCTTGCACACCTATGCTTCAAAGTTATGCCTTGAAATTATTGGGGCAACCATCTTTTTCATCGTGTTGTGAGCGAAATTGGAGTACTTATTCCTCTTTGCACTCTCTTAAACGAAATAAGCTAACTCCAAAACGTGCGGAAGATTTGATTTTTGTCCATAGCAATCTTCGTCTCTTGTCAAGGAGGAGTGCGCAATACTCACAAGGAGAGACTAAAATGTGGGATATCGGTGGAGATGCATTTGATACATTTGAAGATGTTGGTGTGCTTGAAGTCGCTAATTTATCTCTAGACGAACCGGAATTGGAGGCGATAGTATTTGCAGATGAAGATGAAGATGTTGAGGAGATTCAAGATGAATGATGTAATTAATTTCGTTTTTACTTTTTGAACTTGTGTTATTAAGAAACATTTATGAATTTAATTTCAAGTTTGATTTCTATTTATCATTATATATATGATTTAATAAGTATAAAAAATTATTACTTTAGACTATAAAATTAAAATAACCTATAAAAAAAATAAAAAAATAAAATTGTAATCAACGTGTCGGCAACGTATCGTGTCGGAACTTTTTTTAAAAATCGCGTGTCGGCGTGTCAAACACGTATCGTGTCGGACACTCGTGTCCATGTCGGTGCTTCTTAGGATGAACCCAATCTGGGTGACCGAAGTGAGTTTTTGGTTCCATTGACAAGATGCTTGCTTCAATCCGTGGAGTGACTTTTTTAGCTTGCAAACTCGTTCACCTTAAGTGCCACATCCCGGAGGTAGAGACATGTACACTTCTTCATTCAAGTCACCATACAATAAAGCATTATTGACATCTAGGTGAGATACAAGGGCTAAGAAACAGCGTACATTGGACATCTTGGCCACGAGTGAACATGTCTTAAAATAGCGTTCACCTTCCCTTTGAGTGTAGCCTTTTGTAACCAATCTCGCCTTGTGTCATTCAATGCTTCCATCAGCCTTGTATTAGGTCTTGAATACCCATTCACATCCAATAGTCTTCTTCCCATCTGGTAGCCGTGTAAGTACTTAGGTCTAATTTTCTTCAAATGCACCAATTTCATCACTCATAGAAATCATCCAATAAGGAAATGTCATGGCTTTGGCCTAAGAAGTAAGCTCATCTTCAAGGCTAACCGCTAAGATGAATTTCGAATGTGATGGTGACAAATGTGTATAATCAATAACCGAAGAGAGTGCATGAGGATTACCTTTATCAGATGACTTGTCAAGTAGAGATTCATTTGGTGTTGCTAAAGAGGTCACCAACTTGCAATGGAAATCTTGAAGGTAATGCGGTAGTTTTCTGTCTCTGGTAGATCTCCTGAGCTCGGGCAGAGATGCTGCATAAGAGGAGGGTCTAGTGAACTAGGATTTGGTGAACTAAGATTTTCTGCAGTGGGAAGAGTGGGAATATGTGCAGTCTCCACACCTATCTGACGGGCTACTAGAGGTATTGGATGAAAGCTGTGTATTCCCTTCAGTACTAATGTCTACTAGCTGTTGTGACAATTCCATGGGATTAAACTCGGTACATGCAAAACGTTGTCCAGGGTAAGAATGGGTGAAATGCAGATATCCTAGATATGTGACAGCAACCACGGTACCATTTGGTAGTCTAACAGACGTGTTTGAAAAGGATTTCTTATGTGTAAAAACATGTAGAGTGATCTCACTATATGGTCAGTTGCACCTAAATCTAAAATCCAAAGGTTTGAGGAGTTTTAGTTAAGATGTAGCGGAGTGAGTGACCGATCGAAACAGAGAAAGTGCTGGGAATTTTACCTATCATGTTTGAATATTGGTTACCTAAAGATTCTGAAGTGGAGCTGGCTTGAGGAGATTTTCGGCTTTGAAGAAGAGCCATTAGCTGCTGAATCTGATCATGAGAAATATTCAGACTTGAGCTATTCGAACTTTCATTTGCAGCAGCAAGGCTCACTGTTTTGTAGTCTTTTCCAGGTGCTAAAGTAGTCTTGTGGAACTTTTGGATGGGTGGATATCCATTAATCTCCCAACACTTCTCTATGGAATGGTTGGTGCAGCCACATTTCTTACATGGTGCTTTATTTTTTGATAATGTCCCCTTGTAGTTGTTCTTCCGTTCTTGCTTGGAAGAATTTTTCTGGTCTTGAACTTTTCCAGAAAACATGGCAATAGACTCGACTGTGGTGTTGCTACCATTGGTCAGCTCCTGGTTAGCTTCTTCTAGTAAAATGAAGTTGAAAACTCTATCAAGTGATGCCAATGGATCCTTGAGAGGAATCTGGCTCCTCAGCCCATTGTAAGGTTCGTCCAAACCCATCAAAAATTGCATAATCTATCTTCTCTCTTACTTCTTCATGATCATGGAGATGGCTCCATAATTAGTTATCATGCACTTAAATGGTTCCTCATATCTCGATTTTCCACATGTATTTCAACTTCGAAAAATAGGAACCAACTGGTGCCTTCTCTTGCTTGGTCACTATCGCTATTGTTCAAGCATAACAGTTCGGTTATTGCTTAACAAATCGATTCTTGAGCACCTCTCAGACTTACGATGCTGAATCGGAGTACATGACATATCTTGCCATCTTCGGTGAAAGACTGTTCATGAGCCAAAACAAGATCATGTGGTTGCATCTTTGCCATTATAGATATTTTCCATCAATTTTCTCAAACTTCATGACCGTGCCATCAATGAAACCTAGCTTATCTTTGGCTGATAGAGTCACATAAATGGCTCTACTCCAAGCATGATAATTTTGGGGTGTAAGGGATTGTGAGACTAGGACTAATATGGGGCTCTCACCATGGTGGAGAAAGGAGGTGGATGATTCATCCGTGAGTTGTTTGTTGGTTTTGAGTCTTAGACTTGCTTCGACTATGATGGATTAGAAAGAGAATTTAAGGCAAGCGCAGGAAGGTAAGAGAATAGGTGGGAATTTAAGATCGATTCAATAGAGGTTGAGCCTCTTGCTCTGATACCATAACAAGAATTGAAGATGGGGAAATTGTTTGGTGACCAATACGGTTATACCATAATTCCAATGTATTCCACCACAAAATGAATACAGGCAGATGAGTTTTTAAATATTACAAAAATCATGAAAATCAAAATATGAGTCTACTGCTAATAATAGAAAAAAGAGCTAAATGACAGCTACAATATCACTTCATAGTTGTCTGAGTCGTCTAATGCAGAGTTCTAACGGAGGAATGTCCATATTCAGCTACTCTACTTCTTCAAGACATGTTGGACCATAAATATTTAAGTCAACCTTTGAAACTTGTGCCTCAGCTTCCTGTGTTCTGCTTGTTAACAAGCTACCATTGCATGAAGAAATAGGAAGCTGATATAGCTTTTCCTAAGCGCACACGCGCACACGGCTGTACCTTCGATTTCTTCCAGGTTTCATCTAATCTCTTTTTAGTGCTTTTTGGTGGAAGAAATTTTTAGTGTTAGGACTCGAGAAACTATGATTTTTTTATATGTAAAATATGTGTGCACTAATGCATATATAACAGCCATATGTTTATTTATACTTAAGAATTAGGAAAAGGAATTTTCATGGAAATATTCTAGACACATTTGCAATGAACAGATTGAAATCGTAACACCATAAACATCATGTTGAGTGATAGAAAATTTCTTGAATTTTTGACAATAACTTAAAAAACCCAATAGCGAAAACATACTGACCCAAGCATGTAGAATATTTTTATTGTAAGAATGTGTGATTGAAAATGAGTTTGAAAAACAAATAATTTTATTTTAATAGTTGTCAAATGATGGCTTAAGGTGAAGAGTGATTTTCAGAGCTTAAACCTAAAATGTGTCCTAAATGTAAAAAAGTACAAAAATTAGGGATTAGATTGCAAATAATGAAAAGATCTATTTTTCTGTCTGATTAAATTGAAAATAAGTTTCGAAGTCAATAGTTTATTTGGACCAAATGTGTATTTATTTGATGAACGAGAATTATTATATTAGCATTGAACTCATTTAGAAATTCTTATGAAATAACACATTATGTACTTGAGAAAAAATTAATTTCGATAAAACAAATTCAAATTATAACTCATTAAAGTAAACTAATTAATGGTAATATTAATTCCCAAATTAAACCAAATTATCACAACAATATTGGGCTAGTTTGTGTACAAATCCTTTGTACAAAATAGCAAAAGCCCTCGTAAGTATATGACCCAATTCAAATTCCAATGGTAATGAACATGTTTTGTAACAAAAGTAAGATAAATTTGTTTCAAAGTGAAGATTTATAGAACAATTCAAAAAAGGGGTAATTAGCAAATAGCGTCCTTATCTTTCGCTAGTATTGTGGAAACATAATTACCTTTCATTTTTTGGTATTTTCACTCTTATTTCCACCTTTCATTGCATAAAAAGTCATTTTCATCAATTTTCTTAATTAAAAACTGTGAAATGATGAATATACAATTTTATTTAAATAAAACAAAAAGAAAAAGAAAGAACTAATTGCAACCATAGTTCCAAATCTTTTTAAAAAATGAAAACGAGTTCCAACAAATTATTAAATGGGTAATTAGCACATAATGTTCATACATTTCACTATTACCGAAAAACATTTCAACATTTTTTTGACATTTTCACCCTTAATTACACATTTAGTTGCACAAACCATCATTTCCATTCATTTTTTCAATAAAGTCGTGAAATGATGATTATACCCTCGTAGTTAAATAAAAAAATAAAAGTAAAAGATAATTATTTTTTAATGATTTTGCACTTTAAAAAAAATCAGGACTATAATTGCAATTAGTTCTTTATTTTTTTAAATTTAAACATGAGGGTATATTCGTCATTTTATAACTTTTATTGAGAAATTCGATGGAAATGAATAGAAATGATGGTTTGCGTAATCAAATGTGTAATTAATGATGAAAATATCAAAAAATGAAATATATGAATGTTTTTTTTACAATAATAATGAGATGTTATATTGTCTGTTAATTACCTTTTTACTAATTTATCTGGAATTTGTTTGCATTTTTTAAAAGAAATTGGGACTATGATTGCAATTAGTTCTAATTTTTTCTTTTTGTTTTATTTAATTAAGAAGATATATTCATCATTTTACATTTTTTTTAATTGAGAAAATGGTTGAAAATGACATTTTACACAATAAAGGGAAAATAATGGTGAAAATGATAAAAAAAAAAAATGAAAGGTAATGATATTTTTTACAATAATATTGAAAGGTAAGGGCGTTATGTGCTAAAAACTCATTCATAAAATACTGTTTACAAATATATTCTCAACTATGATGTGCAATTGGAGAACGCATGAAAGATGCACTTACTAGCATAATTCAAAGTCGACGCCCTATTTTTAGTGGAAGTTGAATGGGGCGTCGGCATAATTCAAAGTCGACGTCCTAGTTTGGTGGAAGTTGAATGGACGTCAAGGACTTTGTTGAAGTTCGATAAATTTAATTTCACAACTTCCCCCTTTTTTTTATAGAGTATATAATAAATTTGTCACATCACCTTAGTAGTTGTAAAGTTAGATGTGCGTTCACTTTCTCGAAAATTAAGCAATTTATCTTCCACATGATGTGAACAAGTCTACCCGAGCAATAAGTCATCCATGCCCACTAGAAACGTTTTTATTTGGAGTAGTCAATGTATGTGAATTGTAGCCAACTAGTCTTTACTTACTAGGTAAGTGCATTTGTCCCAAGAAAGAAATAGAACTTTGAGGTTGTCTCCACCACCAAGTAGCTAGGATACTTCCACAAAAATCAAAAGATTAGACAAGAATTATTGCCCACTACACTACTATTCAAAGTCCTTCCTTTTCTTGACTTCAACTTGATAAGAGTTGTTGACTTTCGTTTGTTACTCGACTATTAAAATTTAATTTTAATTACATATTTATTCACAACTTTTCAATCACATTTCATCAACTTTTATTAAAATTTAATAAAAAGCATGATATTTATCTGTACCAAATATAGGCTAAATCTTGTTTAACTATTTTAAACTTAAATAATTCCAAATTTGAAAAACCCAATGCCACCCCTACTTAATACTAATGAATTATATTCGTTGTCATATACCGAATACGCACTCGAAACAATCTAATATTCGAGAAATTATAAAACGCTGGATCCGTTTGATTGCAAGGTGAAAAATGAGGACCAATATGGGTTAGTGGGAAGACTTTACCATCAATTAGTGCATCAAATTATATATATATATATATATATATACTAGGTTTAAGCAACGTGCAATGCACGTTTGCTTAGTTATATATAATTTTTTGGTTCATTAAATAATTAATGATGTAATGTTTATGTAATTGATAAATAATTACACATTGTGATATATTAATTTTAATTTGAATAGTGTTAAATTCTAAATTAAAATGTATAAGTTTGTGTTTCGTACTATTATATTATATTAAATTTTGTATTTAATCATGAACTTTTTATACATAATAAAATAATAGATAACATTATAATACAAAACTAAATAAATAAATATTTTTTCTTCATTGAGTTCAATGTACCTTACCAAATAAACTATTAGCATTTTTAAATTGATAATATCCACATCCATTTTTTTTTAGTTTCATTTTTTCCTAGTGACTAAAATGTAGTAGTACAAAGTTTTTTGCATTTTCCATTCATTTATTAATAATGTTCTAAAAGGCGTAATGCGTTGCGAGATGTCGATGTTGAGAATCAAGAATCACAAGTTTAGGCGTGTCAATACGAAAAATAAGCGTCATAATATGTTTCGTATTTTTATTATTATTTTTATTATTTTTAAGACATTAAATATATTTTTATTTTAAAAAATAGTTTTTTTCTATATTATAAAAAAAATAGATTTTTTACTATATCATAAAATCATCTAATATTTAAAAATAATACTTACTAAACATTTAATATAATACTATAATATTGCTAAATAGTGTTAGGAGAATTTTAATTTTTTTTATTAATTAAGGAACTAAACATGAGCATTAATCATAGGATTTATACGAAAAGTTTGCGGATTTGATAATTCCGATATCTGAAAATGGAGATGAATGATTGTGATTCACAATCGAGAATGATTCCGACGTGAAGTTTGTGGGAATTCAATTGGGGTCGAACCGAATGCAATAAATACATAAAAATAATTTAAAGTAAATCTATCTTTACTAATTAGATTCATTATATACCCTGCAATTAGTCTCAACACTAAAAATTAAAAATAAATATGTTAAAATAGTTTACTTTGTTAAATTAAAATATTTTAAACTTATAGAAAATAATATCTAACATTAATATATTAATAATCAAGTGCAATTTAAATTAAATAAATGAAAGAATGAAAGTGAATATTACAATTTAATTAGTTGTAATTCAAAATCAAATTAGTCAATTAGACATATATTTTAAAATGATTTTGATGAGTATTTTAACATTTTTTTTTGTCACTATCCCACATTGGAAATTTATAAAACTATTGGAGTTAAGAGCATATATAAAATGCACATCCCACATTGGAAGTTTATGAAACATTTGAAGAGAAGTGTATCTATAAAATGAGAATGACATCCAATACTTTTACATGGGCTTTAGAATTGTAAATTTTGAAGCCCAATTATGGAATTAAATGATTTTTAAATTAAAAAAATTCTGTTAGTTTTTCCGTTAAATCAAGAAATTCCGTTAGTTTTTCCGTTAAACCAACAAATTCCGTTAAATACACACTTTTTATATATAGAAGATATATATATATATATATATATATATATATATATATATATATATATATATATATATATATATATATATATATATAATCTAACACAAGCCATTACTTATCAGTATACTAGTCAGACGCACGTGCAATGCATGTGTCATAGTATAATTGACTATATGATAGCATAAATACAAAAAAAAATAATTATTTGTCTTAAGCATTAGTTACATTAAACTTAAAACACTTGAAATGATGATAGATGACAAAAATAATATTAAGAGATTTAATTCAAAATTTATTTTCTAGACTTTACGTTTGAAGGTCTTTCTGTTTTTTTTTTAAAGATAGGACATAGATGATTATGTGTTAATGACCTGTTAAAGAGATGATAAAATTCAACCTAGCCCTCATTTTTCTACCTATTGAGGTAAGACATCATGTCTCCTTCATCTCGTGCTCATAGAATATCCAATTACATTATCAGTTACATTGGTATTTAATTTCTTTACTAATACCCTATGCAAGACATATGTAGTCAACACTAATTAATTAATGATAATACAGGACAGAATTTATGCTAAATCAAAGGTCTTTATCAGTATTAAAATCACAACACAACGAAGACTTCCATCATAGAGGCAAAAAGAATGACAAACGATCACCTAACTTCATAAATTCTGTCGAATATCTTTTCAACATATTCTAATGATACTGTACATTAAATCAATTTAAAAAACCTAAAACAATATACTTCATAGAATATGTTTGTCTATCAGCACTGCATAATATATGAGGATTCTTCTGAAAATCATTGAATTCCTTCAATATCCATTTTGACGTCATAAATTTACCCTTTTTAACCGTAAAAATTGAAAAAATGAAATTGAGAGAAACTGGTGTAAGTATGTGGGTTGATGGTAGAAAAGAAAAATTAACGATTATGATTTCACGTTTAATAATTTAAGATAATTTTTATATTTAAACTTAATCGACAATATATTTATTATTATTACATTTTCAGTTTTTTTAAAAAAATTAAATCGATCTAAATGAATATTCATATTGTGAAATATCGAATCAAATGAAAAATTGTAGGAAAATAAAGTTCGAAAAAAGACATTGGAATGAAGTTGGGATTGAAAAAAAAAACATAAACAATCACGACTTTACGTTTTACAATTAATGTAAAATTATTTTTGATATTTAAAACTTATCGATCATATATTTATCATGGTCGCACTTCGACATTTCCAACAAATTTTAAATCGCTTAAAACAAATATTTGTAAATTAAAGTAAAAATTGAAGAAAAATGAAATTGAGATAAATTGGTGTGAGTATGAGGGTTAAGGGTGGGGTAGAAAAGAAAAATTAACGATTATGATTTTACATTTAATAATTTAAGATAATTTTTATATTTAAACTTAATCGACAATATATTTATTATTATCACATTTTATTTTTTTTAAAAAAAAATTAAATTGATCCATATGGATATTTATATCTTGAAATATCAAATCAAATGAAAAATTGTAGGAAAATAAAGTTCGAAAAAAAGATATTGAAATTAGGTTGGGATTGAAAAAAACATAAAAAATCACGACTTTACGTTTCACAATTAATGTAAAATTATTTTTGATATTTAAAATTTATAGATTATATATCTATCGTCGCCGCACTTCAACATTTTCAACAAATTTTAAATCACTTAAAACAAACATTTATAACTTAAAATATTGAATTAAAAAAAACTGTTTAGCCGAGCCGAGCCGGGCCATAAAGCCATTCGGCTCAACTCGTCTTATGAATAGTGAAAAGAGAACTCACTCTTTTATTAATGTAGTATAGGATATGGAGACTCCGATTCAGCTTCGAGAGAGTGGTGCGATAGACTGCTCGCTAATCTGCCTTTCCTTACATACTTTTGTATGCACTTCTTTCATTTCCTCCCCCAACTACTTCCTTGTGGCTACTATATCCCATCTCGCTCTAGAAGAGAAAGGGAATAATGTCAAGGGACACAAAAAGCTAACAACAGTCTAAACAAAAATTCTATCGTCTCAATTTATTTTTTTTCTCTTGATGGGCTAGCAACTAATGTATTGATCAAGATAAATAAACAAATAAACAAATAAATAAAAATTGATTATATTGGCATAGTCGTTGCGTAAAATGTGATTTCCTTGTTATCACGTTGCCGTATATGACACTCAAGTTTAAAACTTAGCCCTTGTTTGATTCAACTAAAAAAATTGATTAAACCGACGAATATAAAAATCAAAATGATTGTAATTCTGCCATTATTATTATTATTATTGTCTTTTACATATTCCAAGTTGAAAAAACAAATGAAAGGATTCGATAATTGATCATTTCATTTAGGCACAAAAAATTATATATAATCGATTTTTTAGTACTTGACCACCTTTATGTCGTGTCATTCATTGTTAAAAATGTTTAGTAGAGAAAATATTTTTTGACTTCACTGAATTTTTAGTAAATATAGAATTTTAAGGGTATAATAGTTGCATTTAGATTATCCACAATCGTGGTGTAAAATAGATTTAAATTGTGATTTAGATATTTAAAGCGGTTAAAAACCTCTCCAGTGGAGAGATACAAATGAAATGCAAATTGCATTTTTCAACCAAAAAGTACAAGAAACAAAAAGTTTATTTTGATCTTTCTTTGGATTAAAATTTGAATTTAGATCAATCGGAATATAAATGAGGATGCAATTTTTTTTCTAAAAATAACCCCCCCCCCCCCCCCCCCCCTCTCCCCAATTTGACACTATAATTGAAAATAGTTTTACATACATTCTTTCAAGAAACAAAAAGTGAATTTTGATCCTTTTTTTGGATTAAAATCTGAATTTAAATCAATCGGAATATAAATGAGGTACGTTCTCTAAACCTAATCAAATCCCCTCTCTCCCATCTCTTGCACCCTCTTTTATCTTTTGTTCAGCCGTTAACTTGATCGTCGTAGTGCAAACGGTCACCGGACCTTTTTCTTGATCGGCGGCCTTTGCCTCCTAACGGCGTGCTACGTGTGCATGTGATGTTCACGTGGAGGGGACGTGGTGGGATTCTGTTGAGTTCATTTTTTGGGGTCAACTCGCGTAATATTATTTTATTGAAAAATGAGTGGTTAAAAAGGATAATTTTTTTTATTTTTTTTTTTATTTTTAAAAATGGGGATAAACGGGGAATAAAGAAGGGCTAAGTAAGATGTCTTTCTCCCCCAACGTCGAAAATATATCCATAGAAGGAAAAAAAAGATCATAATGGACTTATGACGGGTGTCCACTTAGGCCTTTAGCTTAATAGAGAAGAAACGGAAAAATAGTAGGGGGATGCCATGTCCCTTTCAACCATCTATTTTATTCTAGAAGTCGTGTTTGTAATCATTGCGAAAATAATTTCTATCGTTTTAAATTTGACATTTACACTCCCATTTAAAACATTTCTTGTGGAGTTGGTCTTTTTCATCATGCTGCGTTAAATCCTTCCTTGTATTATAGGTAACTAGCGAAAAAAATCCTTATCCTTTGTCTTATTGTGCAAATCGTTCATATTATTTCAATTTTGACATTTTACACTCAGATCGATTTTTCTTTGCACAAAATGTCATTATTGTTTAATTTCTCTATTAAAGCTTCATAACGGACTAATTTACACCACTCTTTAAATAAACAAATGGAAAAGAAAGAAGCAATATACAAAAAAAAAAAAAAAAAAAAAAAAATTGCATTTAGAGTTCCAATATTTTTAAAAATACAAACGAGTTTCAAGTAAAATAATGTAAAATATTTTATCTTTCCAATTAATCGACCTACCCTTACGCCCATCCCCCACCACCACCACCACCACCACCACCACCACCACCATAATAATTAAAAAGAGAATTAAAAGTATAACAAAAGAAAATAATTAAAAAAAAAAAAAAAACAGAATGGTGCTTCTTCCTCATCTAAGTTTCTTTTGTCTCATATATAGGAATTTATCTATTCTTTTAACAAAATCAGAACAAAATTTAAAAGCTGACTTAGACAAGAATTTATAGAAAATAGTTAAATTCTCTTTAAAAAAAACTCTTGTAATTTTGCTAAAAACAAAAGAGATTAAATTATTAAACTTGATTATAAGAAAATAACTACATTCTTGGATGGTGTCACCATAGAACAGGGAGAATTAGAGATGGTAAAAAAACTCGTTCAACCCAATATGTAATGTCCCAAAAATAATAATAATTCTATATGTGACATATTTTATATTTTGGAAGTTGGGAGACCAAATTATACATTTATTAAATTCAATTCTTATTTGGGTCAAATATTTAAATATTGATAGAGTAATGAGAAAAATATCAATATTGTGCTCGTTAGATAGCTCGTAATTAGTTATGCATATTAGGCTCGAGAAAAAGTTAATTCGGATGAATGAGGGCCAAGTTATCGAGGTTGAAAGATATTGTATTAAATTGTTATTTGATTTAAATTAATTAATTGATTAGAATAATAATAACACATGTGTAGAATTGGGTATTAATAAATTATTGTTTTGTTTTCTCTTGGAGTCATCCACACGTGTAGGGGAGGGAGGGAGGGAGATTTGTCAATTGATTCTATTTTTTTTAAATAATATTTAATTTCCTTGATTTTGGGAAATTGTAAAGATAGCCATCTTGTCCTTGTTTGATTGATGAGAAATGTAGTAAACTTTTAAATTGTATGGAAAATCGGGATTTGAGATCCTTTTTTTTTTTTAATGAAACACGTGATATTTGAGAGAGTTTAGGTCTCTTTCCCCCTTTTAACTTTAAATACCAATCAACTTTATTTACCTTAAAGAGAAAAAGAAAAGGGAGAACATATATACGTTTTATTGTGGCTGCAAGCAAAAATTAAAGCATTGGGAACGTGGATTTCTGGTTTTCTCTTCCAACCATTTCTTTTATCAAACGAGATAGGATTACGAGGTGCAAATTATGTTATTCCGTTTAAACTATTTATTTTCTTGTTGATGAATATTATGCTAATGAAAGTTATGATATGATATGCTATGATATGAAATTTCCATCCGATATCAAAGATATGATATGTTATGAACTCTTACCGGTTTCTATAATATGACCGTATGATATTTTTTTGATGCATGATTTAAATATTTTATTCGGAATTACACCATTAATTCGTGTCCTATTGAGTATTCTCATATACTCACCCAATTTTTCTCTACCTCGCAGATTAGATGGGGTCGTTGGATGAAAAAAAAAAAAAAAAAAAAAAAAAAAAAAAAAAAAAAAAAAAAAAAAAAAAAAAAAAAAAAAAAAAAAAAAAAAAAAAAAAAAAAAAAAAAAAAAAAAAAAAAAAAAAAAAAAAAAAAAAAAAAAAAAAAAAAAAAAAAAAAAAAAAAAAAAAAAAAAAAAAAAAAAAAAAAAAAAAAAAAAAAAAAAAAAAAAAAAAAAAAAAAAAAAAAAA
This sequence comes from Fraxinus excelsior, assembly GCA_019097785.1. NCBI lineage: Eukaryota > Viridiplantae > Streptophyta > Magnoliopsida > Lamiales > Oleaceae > Fraxinus > Fraxinus excelsior. The sequence continues at coordinate 4,845,975 of CM032643.1, read as the reverse complement.
AAAAAAAAAAAAAAAAAAAAAAAAAAAAAAAAAAAAAAAAAAAAAAAAAAAAAAAAAAAAAAAAAAAAAAAAAAAAAAAAAAAAAAAAAAAAAAAAAAAAAAAAAAAAAAAAAAAAAAAAAAAAAAAAAAAAAAAAAAAAAAAAAAAAAAAAAAAAAAAAAAAAAAAAAAAAAAAAAAAAAAAAAAAAAAAAAAAAAAAAAAAAAAAAAAAAAAAAAAAAAAAAAAAAAAAAAAAAAAAAAAAAAAAAAAAAAAAAAAAAAAAAAAAAAAAAAAAAAAAAAAAAAAAAAAAAAAAAAAAAAAAAAAAAAAAAAAAAAAAAAAAAAAAAAAAAAAAAAAAAAAAAAAAAAAAAAAAAAAAAAAAAAAAAAAAAAAAAAAAAAAAAAAAAAAAAAAAAAAAAAAAAAAAAAAAAAAAAAAAAAAAAAAAAAAAAAAAAAAAAAAAAAAAAAAAAAAAAAAAAAAAAAAAAAAAAAAAAAAAAAAAAAAAAAAAAAAAAAAAAAAAAAAAAAAAAAAAAAAAAAAAAAAAAAAAAAAAAAAAAAAAAAAAAAAAAAAAAAAAAAAAAAAAAAAAAAAAAAAAAAAAAAAAAAAAAAAAAAAAAAAAAAAAAAAAAAAAAAAAAAAAAAAAAAAAAAAAAAAAAAAAAAAAAAAAAAAAAAAAAAAAAAAAAAAAAAAAAAAAAAAAAAAAAAAAAAAAAAAAAAAAAAAAAAAAAAAAAAAAAAAAAAAAAAAAAAAAAAAAAAAAAAAAAAAAAAAAAAAAAAAAAAAAAAAAAAAAAAAAAAAAAAAAAAAAAAAAAAAAAAAAAAAAAAAAAAAAAAAAAAAAAAAAAAAAAAAAAAAAAAAAAAAAAAAAAAAAAAAAAAAAAAAAAAAAAAAAAAAAAAAAAAAAAAAAAAAAAAAAAAAAAAAAAAAAAAAAAAAAAAAAAAAAAAAAAAAAAAAAAAAAAAAAAAAAAAAAAAAAAAAAAAAAAAAAAAAAAAAAAAAAAAAAAAAAAAAAAAAAAAAAAAAAAAAAAAAAAAAAAAAAAAAAAAAAAAAAAAAAAAAAAAAAAAAAAAAAAAAAAAAAAAAAAAAAAAAAAAAAAAAAAAAAAAAAAAAAAAAAAAAAAAAAAAAAAAAAAAAAAAAAAAAAAAAAAAAAAAAAAAAAAAAAAAAAAAAAAAAAAAAAAAAAAAAAAAAAAAAAAAAAAAAAAAAAAAAAAAAAAAAAAAAAAAAAAAAAAAAAAAAAAAAAAAAAAAAAAAAAAAAAAAAAAAAAAAAAAAAAAAAAAAAAAAAAAAAAAAAAAAAAAAAAAAAAAAAAAAAAAAAAAAAAAAAAAAAAAAAAAAAAAAAAAAAAAAAAAAAAAAAAAAAAAAAAAAAAAAAAAAAAAAAAAAAAAAAAAAAAAAAAAAAAAAAAAAAAAAAAAAAAAAAAAAAAAAAAAAAAAAAAAAAAAAAAAAAAAAAAAAAAAAAAAAAAAAAAAAAAAAAAAAAAAAAAAAAAAAAAAAAAAAAAAAAAAAAAAAAAAAAAAAAAAAAAAAAAAAAAAAAAAAAAAAAAAAAAAAAAAAAAAAAAAAAAAAAAAAAAAAAAAAAAAAAAAAAAAAAAAAAAAAAAAAAAAAAAAAAAAAAAAAAAAAAAAAAAAAAAAAAAAAAAAAAAAAAAAAAAAAAAAAAAAAAAAAAAAAAAAAAAAAAAAAAAAAAAAAAAAAAAAAAAAAAAAAAAAAAAAAAAAAAAAAAAAAAAAAAAAAAAAAAAAAAAAAAAAAAAAAAAAAAAAAAAAAAAAAAAAAAAAAAAAAAAAAAAAAAAAAAAAAAAAAAAAAAAAAAAAAAAAAAAAAAAAAAAAAAAAAAAAAAAAAAAAAAAAAAAAAAAAAAAAAAAAAAAAAAAAAAAAAAAAAAAAAAAAAAAAAAAAAAAAAAAAAAAAAAAAAAAAAAAAAAAAAAAAAAAAAAAAAAAAAAAAAAAAAAAAAAAAAAAAAAAAAAAAAAAAAAAAAAAAAAAAAAAAAAAAAAAAAAAAAAAAAAAAAAAAAAAAAAAAAAAAAAAAAAAAAAAAAAAAAAAAAAAAAAAAAAAAAAAAAAAAAAAAAAAAAAAAAAAAAAAAAAAAAAAAAAAAAAAAAAAAAAAAAAAAAAAAAAAAAAAAAAAAAAAAAAAAAAAAAAAAAAAAAAAAAAAAAAAAAAAAAAAAAAAAAAAAAAAAAAAAAAAAAAAAAAAAAAAAAAAAAAAAAAAAAAAAAAAAAAAAAAAAAAAAAAAAAAAAAAAAAAAAAAAAAAAAAAAAAAAAAAAAAAAAAAAAAAAAAAAAAAAAAAAAAAAAAAAAAAAAAAAAAAAAAAAAAAAAAAAAAAAAAAAAAAAAAAAAAAAAAAAAAAAAAAAAAAAAAAAAAAAAAAAAAAAAAAAAAAAAAAAAAAAAAAAAAAAAAAAAAAAAAAAAAAAAAAAAAAAAAAAAAAAAAAAAAAAAAAAAAAAAAAAAAAAAAAAAAAAAAAAAAAAAAAAAAAAAAAAAAAAAAAAAAAAAAAAAAAAAAAAAAAAAAAAAAAAAAAAAAAAAAAAAAAAAAAAAAAAAAAAAAAAAAAAAAAAAAAAAAAAAAAAAAAAAAAAAAAAAAAAAAAAAAAAAAAAAAAAAAAAAAAAAAAAAAAAAAAAAAAAAAAAAAAAAAAAAAAAAAAAAAAAAAAAAAAAAAAAAAAAAAAAAAAAAAAAAAAAAAAAAAAAAAAAAAAAAAAAAAAAAAAAAAAAAAAAAAAAAAAAAAAAAAAAAAAAAAAAAAAAAAAAAAAAAAAAAAAAAAAAAAAAAAAAAAAAAAAAAAAAAAAAAAAAAAAAAAAAAAAAAAAAAAAAAAAAAAAAAAAAAAAAAAAAAAAAAAAAAAAAAAAAAAAAAAAAAAAAAAAAAAAAAAAAAAAAAAAAAAAAAAAAAAAAAAAAAAAAAAAAAAAAAAAAAAAAAAAAAAAAAAAAAAAAAAAAAAAAAAAAAAAAAAAAAAAAAAAAAAAAAAAAAAAAAAAAAAAAAAAAAAAAAAAAAAAAAAAAAAAAAAAAAAAAAAAAAAAAAAAAAAAAAAAAAAAAAAAAAAAAAAAAAAAAAAAAAAAAAAAAAAAAAAAAAAAAAAAAAAAAAAAAAAAAAAAAAAAAAAAAAAAAAAAAAAAAAAAAAAAAAAAAAAAAAAAAAAAAAAAAAAAAAAAAAAAAAAAAAAAAAAAAAAAAAAAAAAAAAAAAAAAAAAAAAAAAAAAAAAAAAAAAAAAAAAAAAAAAAAAAAAAAAAAAAAAAAAAAAAAAAAAAAAAAAAAAAAAAAAAAAAAAAAAAAAAAAAAAAAAAAAAAAAAAAAAAAAAAAAAAAAAAAAAAAAAAAAAAAAAAAAAAAAAAAAAAAAAAAAAAAAAAAAAAAAAAAAAAAAAAAAAAAAAAAAAAAAAAAAAAAAAAAAAAAAAAAAAAAAAAAAAAAAAAAAAAAAAAAAAAAAAAAAAAAAAAAAAAAAAAAAAAAAAAAAAAAAAAAAAAAAAAAAAAAAAAAAAAAAAAAAAAAAAAAAAAAAAAAAAAAAAAAAAAAAAAAAAAAAAAAAAAAAAAAAAAAAAAAAAAAAAAAAAAAAAAAAAAAAAAAAAAAAAAAAAAAAAAAAAAAAAAAAAAAAAAAAAAAAAAAAAAAAAAAAAAAAAAAAAAAAAAAAAAAAAAAAAAAAAAAAAAAAAAAAAAAAAAAAAAAAAAAAAAAAAAAAAAAAAAAAAAAAAAAAAAAAAAAAAAAAAAAAAAAAAAAAAAAAAAAAAAAAAAAAAAAAAAAAAAAAAAAAAAAAAAAAAAAAAAAAAAAAAAAAAAAAAAAAAAAAAAAAAAAAAAAAAAAAAAAAAAAAAAAAAAAAAAAAAAAAAAAAAAAAAAAAAAAAAAAAAAAAAAAAAAAAAAAAAAAAAAAAAAAAAAAAAAAAAAAAAAAAAAAAAAAAAAAAAAAAAAAAAAAAAAAAAAAAAAAAAAAAAAAAAAAAAAAAAAAAAAAAAAAAAAAAAAAAAAAAAAAAAAAAAAAAAAAAAAAAAAAAAAAAAAAAAAAAAAAAAAAAAAAAAAAAAAAAAAAAAAAAAAAAAAAAAAAAAAAAAAAAAAAAAAAAAAAAAAAAAAAAAAAAAAAAAAAAAAAAAAAAAAAAAAAAAAAAAAAAAAAAAAAAAAAAAAAAAAAAAAAAAAAAAAAAAAAAAAAAAAAAAAAAAAAAAAAAAAAAAAAAAAAAAAAAAAAAAAAAAAAAAAAAAAAAAAAAAAAAAAAAAAAAAAAAAAAAAAAAAAAAAAAAAAAAAAAAAAAAAAAAAAAAAAAAAAAAAAAAAAAAAAAAAAAAAAAAAAAAAAAAAAAAAAAAAAAAAAAAAAAAAAAAAAAAAAAAAAAAAAAAAAAAAAAAAAAAAAAAAAAAAAAAAAAAAAAAAAAAAAAAAAAAAAAAAAAAAAAAAAAAAAAAAAAAAAAAAAAAAAAAAAAAAAAAAAAAAAAAAAAAAAAAAAAAAAAAAAAAAAAAAAAAAAAAAAAAAAAAAAAAAAAAAAAAAAAAAAAAAAAAAAAAAAAAAAAAAAAAAAAAAAAAAAAAAAAAAAAAAAAAAAAAAAAAAAAAAAAAAAAAAAAAAAAAAAAAAAAAAAAAAAAAAAAAAAAAAAAAAAAAAAAAAAAAAAAAAAAAAAAAAAAAAAAAAAAAAAAAAAAAAAAAAAAAAAAAAAAAAAAAAAAAAAAAAAAAAAAAAAAAAAAAAAAAAAAAAAAAAAAAAAAAAAAAAAAAAAAAAAAAAAAAAAAAAAAAAAAAAAAAAAAAAAAAAAAAAAAAAAAAAAAAAAAAAAAAAAAAAAAAAAAAAAAAAAAAAAAAAAAAAAAAAAAAAAAAAAAAAAAAAAAAAAAAAAAAAAAAAAAAAAAAAAAAAAAAAAAAAAAAAAAAAAAAAAAAAAAAAAAAAAAAAAAAAAAAAAAAAAAAAAAAAAAAAAAAAAAAAAAAAAAAAAAAAAAAAAAAAAAAAAAAAAAAAAAAAAAAAAAAAAAAAAAAAAAAAAAAAAAAAAAAAAAAAAAAAAAAAAAAAAAAAAAAAAAAAAAAAAAAAAAAAAAAAAAAAAAAAAAAAAAAAAAAAAAAAAAAAAAAAAAAAAAAAAAAAAAAAAAAAAAAAAAAAAAAAAAAAAAAAAAAAAAAAAAAAAAAAAAAAAAAAAAAAAAAAAAAAAAAAAAAAAAAAAAAAAAAAAAAAAAAAAAAAAAAAAAAAAAAAAAAAAAAAAAAAAAAAAAAAAAAAAAAAAAAAAAAAAAAAAAAAAAAAAAAAAAAAAAAAAAAAAAAAAAAAAAAAAAAAAAAAAAAAAAAAAAAAAAAAAAAAAAAAAAAAAAAAAAAAAAAAAAAAAAAAAAAAAAAAAAAAAAAAAAAAAAAAAAAAAAAAAAAAAAAAAAAAAAAAAAAAAAAAAAAAAAAAAAAAAAAAAAAAAAAAAAAAAAAAAAAAAAAAAAAAAAAAAAAAAAAAAAAAAAAAAAAAAAAAAAAAAAAAAAAAAAAAAAAAAAAAAAAAAAAAAAAAAAAAAAAAAAAAAAAAAAAAAAAAAAAAAAAAAAAAAAAAAAAAAAAAAAAAAAAAAAAAAAAAAAAAAAAAAAAAAAAAAAAAAAAAAAAAAAAAAAAAAAAAAAAAAAAAAAAAAAAAAAAAAAAAAAAAAAAAAAAAAAAAAAAAAAAAAAAAAAAAAAAAAAAAAAAAAAAAAAAAAAAAAAAAAAAAAAAAAAAAAAAAAAAAAAAAAAAAAAAAAAAAAAAAAAAAAAAAAAAAAAAAAAAAAAAAAAAAAAAAAAAAAAAAAAAAAAAAAAAAAAAAAAAAAAAAAAAAAAAAAAAAAAAAAAAAAAAAAAAAAAAAAAAAAAAAAAAAAAAAAAAAAAAAAAAAAAAAAAAAAAAAAAAAAAAAAAAAAAAAAAAAAAAAAAAAAAAAAAAAAAAAAAAAAAAAAAAAAAAAAAAAAAAAAAAAAAAAAAAAAAAAAAAAAAAAAAAACCCCCCCCCCCCCCCCCCCCCCCCCCCCCCCCCCCCCCCCCCCCCCCCCCCCCCCCCCCCCCCCCCCCCCCCCCCCCCCCCCCCCCCCCCCCCCCCCCCCCCCCCCCCCCCCCCCCCCCCCCCCCCCCCCCCCCCCCCCCCCCCCCCCCCCCCCCCCCCCCCCCCCCCCCCCCCCCCCCCCCCCCCCCCCCCCCCCCCCCCCCCCCCCCCCCCCCCCCCCCCCCCCCCCCCCCCCCCCCCCCCCCCCCCCCCCCCCCCCCCCCCCCCCCCCCCCCCCCCCCCCCCCCCCCCCCCCCCCCCCCCCCCCCCCCCCCCCCCCCCCCCCCCCCCCCCCCCCCCCCCCCCCCCCCCCCCCCCCCCCCCCCCCCCCCCCCCCCCCCCCCCCCCCCCCCCCCCCCCCCCCCCCCCCCCCCCCCCCCCCCCCCCCCCCCCCCCCCCCCCCCCCCCCCCCCCCCCCCCCCCCCCCCCCCCCCCCCCGCCCCCCCCCCCCCCCCCCCCCCCCCCCCCCCCCCCCCCCCCCCCCCCCCCCCCCCCCCCCCCCCCCCCCCCCCCCCCCCCCCCCCCCCCCCCCCCCCCCCCCCCCCCCCCCCCCCCCCCCCCCCCCCCCCCCCCCCCCCCCCCCCCCCCCCCCCCCCCCCCCCCCCCCCCCCCCCCCCCCCCCCCCCCCCCCCCCCCCCCCCCCCCCCCCCCCCCCCCCCCCCCCCCCCCCCCCCCCCCCCCCCCCCCCCCCCCCCCCCCCCCCCCCCCCCCCCCCCCCCCCCCCCCCCCCCCCCCCCCCCCCCCCCCCCCCCCCCCCCCCCCCCCCCCCCCCCCCCCCCCCCCCCCCCCCCCCCCCCCCCCCCCCCCCCCCCCCCCCCCCCCCCCCCCCCCCCCCCCCCCCCCCCCCCCCCCCCCCCCCCCCCCCCCCCCCCCCCCCCCCCCCCCCCCCCCCCCCCCCCCCCCCCCCCCCCCCCCCCCCCCCCCCCCCCCCCCCCCCCCCCCCCCCCCCCCCCCCCCCCCCCCCCCCCCCCCCCCCCCCCCCCCCCCCCCCCCCCCCCCCCCCCCCCCCCCCCCCCCCCCCCCCCCCCCCCCCCCCCCCCCCCCCCCCCCCCCCCCCCCCCCCCCCCCCCCCCCCCCCCCCCCCCCCCCCCCCCCCCCCCCCCCCCCCCCCCCCCCCCCCCCCCCCCCCCCCCCCCCCCCCCCCCCCCCCCCCCCCCCCCCCCCCCCCCCCCCCCCCCCCCCCCCCCCCCCCCCCCCCCCCCCCCCCCCCCCCCCCCCCCCCCCCCCCCCCCCCCCCCCCCCCCCCCCCCCCCCCCCCCCCCCCCCCCCCCCCCCCCCCCCCCCCCCCCCCCCCCCCCCCCCCCCCCCCCCCCCCCCCCCCCCCCCCCCCCCCCCCCCCCCCCCCCCCCCCCCCCCCCCCCCCCCCCCCCCCCCCCCCCCCCCCCCCCCCCCCCCCCCCCCCCCCCCCCCCCCCCCCCCCCCCCCCCCCCCCCCCCCCCCCCCCCCCCCCCCCCCCCCCCCCCCCCCCCCCCCCCCCCCCCCCCCCCCCCCCCCCCCCCCCCCCCCCCCCCCCCCCCCCCCCCCCCCCCCCCCCCCCCCCCCCCCCCCCCCCCCCCCCCCCCCCCCCCCCCCCCCCCCCCCCCCCCCCCCCCCCCCCCCCCCCCCCCCCCCCCCCCCCCCCCCCCCCCCCCCCCCCCCCCCCCCCCCCCCCCCCCCCCCCCCCCCCCCCCCCCCCCCCCCCCCCCCCCCCCCCCCCCCCCCCCCCCCCCCCCCCCCCCCCCCCCCCCCCCCCCCCCCCCCCCCCCCCCCCCCCCCCCCCCCCCCCCCCCCCCCCCCCCCCCCCCCCCCCCCCCCCCCCCCCCCCCCCCCCCCCCCCCCCCCCCCCCCCCCCCCCCCCCCCCCCCCCCCCCCCCCCCCCCCCCCCCCCCCCCCCCCCCCCCCCCCCCCCCCCCCCCCCCCCCCCCCCCCCCCCCCCCCCCCCCCCCCCCCCCCCCCCCCCCCCCCCCCCCCCCCCCCCCCCCCCCCCCCCCCCCCCCCCCCCCCCCCCCCCCCCCCCCCCCCCCCCCCCCCCCCCCCCCCCCCCCCCCCCCCCCCCCCCCCCCCCCCCCCCCCCCCCCCCCCCCCCCCCCCCCCCCCCCCCCCCCCCCCCCCCCCCCCCCCCCCCCCCCCCCCCCCCCCCCCCCCCCCCCCCCCCCCCCCCCCCCCCCCCCCCCCCCCCCCCCCCCCCCCCCCCCCCCCCCCCCCCCCCCCCCCCCCCCCCCCCCCCCCCCCCCCCCCCCCCCCCCCCCCCCCCCCCCCCCCCCCCCCCCCCCCCCCCCCCCCCCCCCCCCCCCCCCCCCCCCCCCCCCCCCCCCCCCCCCCCCCCCCCCCCCCCCCCCCCCAAAAAAAAAACCCCCCCCCCCCCCCCCCCCCCCCCCCCCCCCCCCCCCCCCCCCCCCCCCCCCCCCCCCCCCCCCCCCCCCCCCCCCCCCCCCCCCCCCCCCCCCCCCCCCCCCCCCCCCCCCCCCCCCCCCCCCCCCCCCCCCCCCCCCCCCCCCCCCCCCCCCCCCCCCCCCCCCCCCCCCCCCCCCCCCCCCCCCCCCCCCCCCCCCCCCCCCCCCCCCCCCCCCCCCCCCCCCCCCCCCCCCCCCCCCCCCCCCCCCCCCCCCCCCCCCCCCCCCCCCCCCCCCCCCCCCCCCCCCCCCCCCCCCCCCCCCCCCCCCCCCCCCCCCCCCCCCCCCCCCCCCCCCCCCCCCCCCCCCCCCCCCCCCCCCCCCCCCCCCCCCCCCCCCCCCCCCCCCCCCCCCCCCCCCCCCCCCCCCCCCCCCCCCCCCCCCCCCCCCCCCCCCCCCCCCCCCCCCCCCCCCCCCCCCCCCCCCCCCCCCCCCCCCCCCCCCCCCCCCCCCCCCCCCCCCCCCCCCCCCCCCCCCCCCCCCCCCCCCCCCCCCCCCCCCCCCCCCCCCCCCCCCCCCCCCCCCCCCCCCCCCCCCCCCCCCCCCCCCCCCCCCCCCCCCCCCCCCCCCCCCCCCCCCCCCCCCCCCCCCCCCCCCCCCCCCCCCCCCCCCCCCCCCCCCCCCCCCCCCCCCCCCCCCCCCCCCCCCCCCCCCCCCCCCCCCCCCCCCCCCCCCCCCCCCCCCCCCCCCCCCCCCCCCCCCCCCCCCCCCCCCCCCCCCCCCCCCCCCCCCCCCCCCCCCCCCCCCCCCCCCCCCCCCCCCCCCCCCCCCCCCCCCCCCCCCCCCCCCCCCCCCCCCCCCCCCCCCCCCCCCCCCCCCCCCCCCCCCCCCCCCCCCCCCCCCCCCCCCCCCCCCCCCCCCCCCCCCCCCCCCCCCCCCCCCCCCCCCCCCCCCCCCCCCCCCCCCCCCCCCCCCCCCCCCCCCCCCCCCCCCCCCCCCCCCCCCCCCCCCCCCCCCCCCCCCCCCCCCCCCCCCCCCCCCCCCCCCCCCCCCCCCCCCCCCCCCCCCCCCCCCCCCCCCCCCCCCCCCCCCCCCCCCCCCCCCCCCCCCCCCCCCCCCCCCCCCCCCCCCCCCCCCCCCCCCCCCCCCCCCCCCCCCCCCCCCCCCCCCCCCCCCCCCCCCCCCCCCCCCCCCCCCCCCCCCCCCCCCCCCCCCCCCCCCCCCCCCCCCCCCCCCCCCCCCCCCCCCCCCCCCCCCCCCCCCCCCCCCCCCCCCCCCCCCCCCCCCCCCCCCCCCCCCCCCCCCCCCCCCCCCCCCCCCCCCCCCCCCCCCCCCCCCCCCCCCCCCCCCCCCCCCCCCCCCCCCCCCCCCCCCCCCCCCCCCCCCCCCCCCCCCCCCCTTAGAAGTAAAAATTTCAAAAGAGGGGTCCACCACTGTAAAGTCAAGATTTTAGTGTGTTGTATACGTTTTGTGTTGCTATATTTTATTAATAAAACAATATGTAATATTTTATTTGAAATAATTTGTACCATTTTACCCTTAAACTAAGAGTCAAACTTGTATAAGAATCTCACCTTCTTCCTCATTCTTAATGACCGAAAATTGGGAAAAAAATTCAGAAACTTATTTCAAACTTATTTCATCTTTTTCAAATATTTCATCAAGCTACATTTGAAGAATCATTTGCAAGATCAAGAAGAAGATATTTTTTCAAGTCTCGGGTAATATCACTCCTATCGTATTTAGGTATTTGAAATTATTTTTCTTTTGAAGTTATGAGTGGTAATGCTATGAATGATGATTTGTCTAAACCTCTTTGGAAATATATTACAAAGCTTGATAAATTTAATGAAAAGAGTGGTAATATTCTTTGGCAATGCAATTTTTGTAATGCAACTAAGACAAGTTCATATACAAGAGTGAGGGCACATTTGTTAAAATTACAAGGATATGGAATTGGGACTTGTGGAAAAGTAACCATGAAAGATATATGTGAAATGCAAAAAATAGAAGATAAAGCTAAGTTGAGAATGCAAACTAAGGCGGGGAAAAGAGTGTCATTGCCATTGGATAATATGGGTTCTAAGGATTGTTATGTTTTGGAGGAAAGGAAAAGAAAGAATAGTGCAATAGAAAATGCTTTTAATATGACAACACGTGACCAATTGGATTCCAAAATTGCTAGAATGTTTTATTCAAGTGGTTTGCATTTTAATCTTGTAAGAAATCCTTATTACATTAGTTCTTATACTCTTACTTCTAATAGTCGAATTTCGGGGTATTTGCCTCCCGGTTATAACAAGTTGAGAACTACTCTTCTTCAAAAAAGAGAGAAAAAATGTGGAAAGGTTATTAAATCCAATTAAAGGCACATGGGTGGAAAAAGGAGTTACCATTGTAAGTGATGGATGGAGTGATCCACAAAGAAGACCACTAATTAATTTTATGGCGGTGACCGAGAGTGGACCAATGCTTTTAAAAGCGGTTGATTGTTCCGGTGAAACAAAAGATAAGTATTTTATTGCTAACTTGATGAAGGAGGTTATAAATGAAATTGGTCATGAAAAGGTGGTTCAAGTAATAACCGATAATGCTCCAAATTGCAAAGGTACCGGGTAAATAATTGAATTGGAGTATCCTCATATTTTTTGGACACCATGTGTTGTACACACACTAAATCTTGCTTTGAAGAACATTTGTGCCGCAAAGAATGTTGAAAACAATTTGATCACATATGAGGAATGTAATTGGATTACTAATCTTCATGATGATGTAATGATAATAAATTTTTTATCATGAACCATTCCATGAGACTAGCAATGTTTAATGAATTTGTGCCTTTGAAGTAGCTTTCCGTAGCGGAGACACGATTTGCTTTATTATTGTAATGTTAAAAAGATTTAAGCTTATCCAACGTGGTATTCAAGCATTGGTTATTAGTGAAAAATGGTCACTTTATCAAGAAGATGACATGACGAAGGCAAGTTTTGTAAAATTGAAAATGCTTGATGATTTTTGGTGGGACTCTATAAGTTATGTTCTTTCTTTAACTTCTCCCATTTATGACATGCTTAGATTTTGTGATACGGATAAACCTTGCCTTCACTTGGTTTACGACATGTGGGATACAATAATTGAGAAAGTGAGAGGAATAATCTATAGGCATGAGAAAAAAGTTCAAGAAGATGAATCATCATTCTACAATGTTGTTCATCGGATACTTGTAGATCGTTGGAACAAAAATAATACTCCACTTCATTGCTTGTCTCATTCTCTAAATCTAAGGTAATTTTTAAATTCATTCATACAATTATTAATTATTTACATTTTCATAATATTTAATATTTTTAATTATTGAATGAATTGTCATTTATTTATTTATTGTTTTTGCTCGTTTAGGTACTATAGCGAGGAATGGCTTAATAAGGATCCCACTCGCCTTGCTCCACATAGAGATGTAGAGATTTCAAAAGAGAGAATAAAATGTTTTAAAAGGTACTTGTCAAATGAAGAGCGTAATATGGTGAATAAGGAGTACGCCAAATTCTCAACTATGGAAGATGACTTTGGTGATTTTGAATCCATCCATGATCGTTACCGCTTGGACCCAAAGACTTGGTAGGTTATTTATGGTGCTTGCACACCTATGCTTCAAAGTTATGCCTTGAAATTATTGGGGCAACCATCTTTTTCATCGTGTTGTGAGCGAAATTGGAGTACTTATTCCTCTTTGCACTCTCTTAAACGAAATAAGCTAACTCCAAAACGTGCGGAAGATTTGATTTTTGTCCATAGCAATCTTCGTCTCTTGTCAAGGAGGAGTGCGCAATACTCACAAGGAGAGACTAAAATGTGGGATATCGGTGGAGATGCATTTGATACATTTGAAGATGTTGGTGTGCTTGAAGTCGCTAATTTATCTCTAGACGAACCGGAATTGGAGGCGATAGTATTTGCAGATGAAGATGAAGATGTTGAGGAGATTCAAGATGAATGATGTAATTAATTTCGTTTTTACTTTTTGAACTTGTGTTATTAAGAAACATTTATGAATTTAATTTCAAGTTTGATTTCTATTTATCATTATATATATGATTTAATAAGTATAAAAAATTATTACTTTAGACTATAAAATTAAAATAACCTATAAAAAAAATAAAAAAATAAAATTGTAATCAACGTGTCGGCAACGTATCGTGTCGGAACTTTTTTTAAAAATCGCGTGTCGGCGTGTCAAACACGTATCGTGTCGGACACTCGTGTCCATGTCGGTGCTTCTTAGGATGAACCCAATCTGGGTGACCGAAGTGAGTTTTTGGTTCCATTGACAAGATGCTTGCTTCAATCCGTGGAGTGACTTTTTTAGCTTGCAAACTCGTTCACCTTAAGTGCCACATCCCGGAGGTAGAGACATGTACACTTCTTCATTCAAGTCACCATACAATAAAGCATTATTGACATCTAGGTGAGATACAAGGGCTAAGAAACAGCGTACATTGGACATCTTGGCCACGAGTGAACATGTCTTAAAATAGCGTTCACCTTCCCTTTGAGTGTAGCCTTTTGTAACCAATCTCGCCTTGTGTCATTCAATGCTTCCATCAGCCTTGTATTAGGTCTTGAATACCCATTCACATCCAATAGTCTTCTTCCCATCTGGTAGCCGTGTAAGTACTTAGGTCTAATTTTCTTCAAATGCACCAATTTCATCACTCATAGAAATCATCCAATAAGGAAATGTCATGGCTTTGGCCTAAGAAGTAAGCTCATCTTCAAGGCTAACCGCTAAGATGAATTTCGAATGTGATGGTGACAAATGTGTATAATCAATAACCGAAGAGAGTGCATGAGGATTACCTTTATCAGATGACTTGTCAAGTAGAGATTCATTTGGTGTTGCTAAAGAGGTCACCAACTTGCAATGGAAATCTTGAAGGTAATGCGGTAGTTTTCTGTCTCTGGTAGATCTCCTGAGCTCGGGCAGAGATGCTGCATAAGAGGAGGGTCTAGTGAACTAGGATTTGGTGAACTAAGATTTTCTGCAGTGGGAAGAGTGGGAATATGTGCAGTCTCCACACCTATCTGACGGGCTACTAGAGGTATTGGATGAAAGCTGTGTATTCCCTTCAGTACTAATGTCTACTAGCTGTTGTGACAATTCCATGGGATTAAACTCGGTACATGCAAAACGTTGTCCAGGGTAAGAATGGGTGAAATGCAGATATCCTAGATATGTGACAGCAACCACGGTACCATTTGGTAGTCTAACAGACGTGTTTGAAAAGGATTTCTTATGTGTAAAAACATGTAGAGTGATCTCACTATATGGTCAGTTGCACCTAAATCTAAAATCCAAAGGTTTGAGGAGTTTTAGTTAAGATGTAGCGGAGTGAGTGACCGATCGAAACAGAGAAAGTGCTGGGAATTTTACCTATCATGTTTGAATATTGGTTACCTAAAGATTCTGAAGTGGAGCTGGCTTGAGGAGATTTTCGGCTTTGAAGAAGAGCCATTAGCTGCTGAATCTGATCATGAGAAATATTCAGACTTGAGCTATTCGAACTTTCATTTGCAGCAGCAAGGCTCACTGTTTTGTAGTCTTTTCCAGGTGCTAAAGTAGTCTTGTGGAACTTTTGGATGGGTGGATATCCATTAATCTCCCAACACTTCTCTATGGAATGGTTGGTGCAGCCACATTTCTTACATGGTGCTTTATTTTTTGATAATGTCCCCTTGTAGTTGTTCTTCCGTTCTTGCTTGGAAGAATTTTTCTGGTCTTGAACTTTTCCAGAAAACATGGCAATAGACTCGACTGTGGTGTTGCTACCATTGGTCAGCTCCTGGTTAGCTTCTTCTAGTAAAATGAAGTTGAAAACTCTATCAAGTGATGCCAATGGATCCTTGAGAGGAATCTGGCTCCTCAGCCCATTGTAAGGTTCGTCCAAACCCATCAAAAATTGCATAATCTATCTTCTCTCTTACTTCTTCATGATCATGGAGATGGCTCCATAATTAGTTATCATGCACTTAAATGGTTCCTCATATCTCGATTTTCCACATGTATTTCAACTTCGAAAAATAGGAACCAACTGGTGCCTTCTCTTGCTTGGTCACTATCGCTATTGTTCAAGCATAACAGTTCGGTTATTGCTTAACAAATCGATTCTTGAGCACCTCTCAGACTTACGATGCTGAATCGGAGTACATGACATATCTTGCCATCTTCGGTGAAAGACTGTTCATGAGCCAAAACAAGATCATGTGGTTGCATCTTTGCCATTATAGATATTTTCCATCAATTTTCTCAAACTTCATGACCGTGCCATCAATGAAACCTAGCTTATCTTTGGCTGATAGAGTCACATAAATGGCTCTACTCCAAGCATGATAATTTTGGGGTGTAAGGGATTGTGAGACTAGGACTAATATGGGGCTCTCACCATGGTGGAGAAAGGAGGTGGATGATTCATCCGTGAGTTGTTTGTTGGTTTTGAGTCTTAGACTTGCTTCGACTATGATGGATTAGAAAGAGAATTTAAGGCAAGCGCAGGAAGGTAAGAGAATAGGTGGGAATTTAAGATCGATTCAATAGAGGTTGAGCCTCTTGCTCTGATACCATAACAAGAATTGAAGATGGGGAAATTGTTTGGTGACCAATACGGTTATACCATAATTCCAATGTATTCCACCACAAAATGAATACAGGCAGATGAGTTTTTAAATATTACAAAAATCATGAAAATCAAAATATGAGTCTACTGCTAATAATAGAAAAAAGAGCTAAATGACAGCTACAATATCACTTCATAGTTGTCTGAGTCGTCTAATGCAGAGTTCTAACGGAGGAATGTCCATATTCAGCTACTCTACTTCTTCAAGACATGTTGGACCATAAATATTTAAGTCAACCTTTGAAACTTGTGCCTCAGCTTCCTGTGTTCTGCTTGTTAACAAGCTACCATTGCATGAAGAAATAGGAAGCTGATATAGCTTTTCCTAAGCGCACACGCGCACACGGCTGTACCTTCGATTTCTTCCAGGTTTCATCTAATCTCTTTTTAGTGCTTTTTGGTGGAAGAAATTTTTAGTGTTAGGACTCGAGAAACTATGATTTTTTTATATGTAAAATATGTGTGCACTAATGCATATATAACAGCCATATGTTTATTTATACTTAAGAATTAGGAAAAGGAATTTTCATGGAAATATTCTAGACACATTTGCAATGAACAGATTGAAATCGTAACACCATAAACATCATGTTGAGTGATAGAAAATTTCTTGAATTTTTGACAATAACTTAAAAAACCCAATAGCGAAAACATACTGACCCAAGCATGTAGAATATTTTTATTGTAAGAATGTGTGATTGAAAATGAGTTTGAAAAACAAATAATTTTATTTTAATAGTTGTCAAATGATGGCTTAAGGTGAAGAGTGATTTTCAGAGCTTAAACCTAAAATGTGTCCTAAATGTAAAAAAGTACAAAAATTAGGGATTAGATTGCAAATAATGAAAAGATCTATTTTTCTGTCTGATTAAATTGAAAATAAGTTTCGAAGTCAATAGTTTATTTGGACCAAATGTGTATTTATTTGATGAACGAGAATTATTATATTAGCATTGAACTCATTTAGAAATTCTTATGAAATAACACATTATGTACTTGAGAAAAAATTAATTTCGATAAAACAAATTCAAATTATAACTCATTAAAGTAAACTAATTAATGGTAATATTAATTCCCAAATTAAACCAAATTATCACAACAATATTGGGCTAGTTTGTGTACAAATCCTTTGTACAAAATAGCAAAAGCCCTCGTAAGTATATGACCCAATTCAAATTCCAATGGTAATGAACATGTTTTGTAACAAAAGTAAGATAAATTTGTTTCAAAGTGAAGATTTATAGAACAATTCAAAAAAGGGGTAATTAGCAAATAGCGTCCTTATCTTTCGCTAGTATTGTGGAAACATAATTACCTTTCATTTTTTGGTATTTTCACTCTTATTTCCACCTTTCATTGCATAAAAAGTCATTTTCATCAATTTTCTTAATTAAAAACTGTGAAATGATGAATATACAATTTTATTTAAATAAAACAAAAAGAAAAAGAAAGAACTAATTGCAACCATAGTTCCAAATCTTTTTAAAAAATGAAAACGAGTTCCAACAAATTATTAAATGGGTAATTAGCACATAATGTTCATACATTTCACTATTACCGAAAAACATTTCAACATTTTTTTGACATTTTCACCCTTAATTACACATTTAGTTGCACAAACCATCATTTCCATTCATTTTTTCAATAAAGTCGTGAAATGATGATTATACCCTCGTAGTTAAATAAAAAAATAAAAGTAAAAGATAATTATTTTTTAATGATTTTGCACTTTAAAAAAAATCAGGACTATAATTGCAATTAGTTCTTTATTTTTTTAAATTTAAACATGAGGGTATATTCGTCATTTTATAACTTTTATTGAGAAATTCGATGGAAATGAATAGAAATGATGGTTTGCGTAATCAAATGTGTAATTAATGATGAAAATATCAAAAAATGAAATATATGAATGTTTTTTTTACAATAATAATGAGATGTTATATTGTCTGTTAATTACCTTTTTACTAATTTATCTGGAATTTGTTTGCATTTTTTAAAAGAAATTGGGACTATGATTGCAATTAGTTCTAATTTTTTCTTTTTGTTTTATTTAATTAAGAAGATATATTCATCATTTTACATTTTTTTTAATTGAGAAAATGGTTGAAAATGACATTTTACACAATAAAGGGAAAATAATGGTGAAAATGATAAAAAAAAAAAATGAAAGGTAATGATATTTTTTACAATAATATTGAAAGGTAAGGGCGTTATGTGCTAAAAACTCATTCATAAAAAACTGTTTACAAATATATTCTCAACTATGATGTGCAATTGGAGAACGCATGAAAGATGCACTTACTAGCATAATTCAAAGTCGACGCCCTATTTTTAGTGGAAGTTGAATGGGGCGTCGGCATAATTCAAAGTCGACGTCCTAGTTTGGTGGAAGTTGAATGGACGTCAAGGACTTTGTTGAAGTTCGATAAATTTAATTTCACAACTTCCCCCTTTTTTTTATAGAGTATATAATAAATTTGTCACATCACCTTAGTAGTTGTAAAGTTAGATGTGCGTTCACTTTCTCGAAAATTAAGCAATTTATCTTCCACATGATGTGAACAAGTCTACCCGAGCAATAAGTCATCCATGCCCACTAGAAACGTTTTTATTTGGAGTAGTCAATGTATGTGAATTGTAGCCAACTAGTCTTTACTTACTAGGTAAGTGCATTTGTCCCAAGAAAGAAATAGAACTTTGAGGTTGTCTCCACCACCAAGTAGCTAGGATACTTCCACAAAAATCAAAAGATTAGACAAGAATTATTGCCCACTACACTACTATTCAAAGTCCTTCCTTTTCTTGACTTCAACTTGATAAGAGTTGTTGACTTTCGTTTGTTACTCGACTATTAAAATTTAATTTTAATTACATATTTATTCACAACTTTTCAATCACATTTCATCAACTTTTATTAAAATTTAATAAAAAGCATGATATTTATCTGTACCAAATATAGGCTAAATCTTGTTTAACTATTTTAAACTTAAATAATTCCAAATTTGAAAAACCCAATGCCACCCCTACTTAATACTAATGAATTATATTCGTTGTCATATACCGAATACGCACTCGAAACAATCTAATATTCGAGAAATTATAAAACGCTGGATCCGTTTGATTGCAAGGTGAAAAATGAGGACCAATATGGGTTAGTGGGAAGACTTTACCATCAATTAGTGCATCAAATTATATATATATATATATATATATACTAGGTTTAAGCAACGTGCAATGCACGTTTGCTTAGTTATATATAATTTTTTGGTTCATTAAATAATTAATGATGTAATGTTTATGTAATTGATAAATAATTACACATTGTGATATATTAATTTTAATTTGAATAGTGTTAAATTCTAAATTAAAATGTATAAGTTTGTGTTTCGTACTATTATATTATATTAAATTTTGTATTTAATCATGAACTTTTTATACATAATAAAATAATAGATAACATTATAATACAAAACTAAATAAATAAATATTTTTTCTTCATTGAGTTCAATGTACCTTACCAAATAAACTATTAGCATTTTTAAATTGATAATATCCACATCCATTTTTTTTTAGTTTCATTTTTTCCTAGTGACTAAAATGTAGTAGTACAAAGTTTTTTGCATTTTCCATTCATTTATTAATAATGTTCTAAAAGGCGTAATGCGTTGCGAGATGTCGATGTTGAGAATCAAGAATCACAAGTTTAGGCGTGTCAATACGAAAAATAAGCGTCATAATATGTTTCGTATTTTTATTATTATTTTTATTATTTTTAAGACATTAAATATATTTTTATTTTAAAAAATAGTTTTTTTCTATATTATAAAAAAAATAGATTTTTTTACTATATCATAAAATCATCTAATATTTAAAAATAATACTTACTAAACATTTAATATAATACTATAATATTGCTAAATAGTGTTAGGAGAATTTTAATTTTTTTTATTAATTAAGGAACTAAACATGAGCATTAATCATAGGATTTATACGAAAAGTTGCGGATTTGATAATTCCGATATCTGAAAATGGAGATGAATGATTGTGATTCACAATCGAGAATGATTCCGACGTGAAGTTTGTGGGAATTCAATTGGGGTCGAACCGAATGCAATAAATACATAAAAATAATTTAAAGTAAATCTATCTTTACTAATTAGATTCATTATATACCCTGCAATTAGTCTCAACACTAAAAATTAAAAATAAATATGTTAAAATAGTTTACTTTGTTAAATTAAAATATTTTAAACTTATAGAAAATAATATCTAACATTAATATATTAATAATCAAGTGCAATTTAAATTAAATAAATGAAAGAATGAAAGTGAATATTACAATTTAATTAGTTGTAATTCAAAATCAAATTAGTCAATTAGACATATATTTTAAAATGATTTTGATGAGCATTTTAACATTTTTTTTTGTCACTATCCCACATTGTAAATTTATAAAACTATTGGAGTTAAGAGCATATATAAAATGCACAATCCCACATTGGAAGTTTATGAAACTTTGGAAAAGAAATGTATCTATAAAATGAGCATGACATCCAATACTTCTACATGGGCTTTAGAATTGTAAATTTTGAAGCCCAATTATGGAGTTAAAAGATTTTTAAATTAAAAAAATTCTGTTAGTTTTTCCGTTAAATCAAGAAATTCCGTTAATTTTTCCGTTAAACCAACAAATTCCGTTAAATATGCACTTTTTATATATAGAAAGATAGATATATATATATATATATATATATATATATATATATATATATAGAACCACATGAAGATTTTCCACTGGCAGCCTATTGCGATGGAAAATGTCACTTGTACACTTTTTTTTTATTAATTTTATTGTTGACTTACAGGTGTTGATTGTGTGAAAAACTGTAAAAAATTTAAACTATTCAATATCGTATTGTCATGTGACAAAGTGTAAAAAATTGATATAAATACATGTAACATGATTGTCTTGTGATTTATCTAAACACTTGATTCAAGTGTGTGCATACTTGTAAACCAACGTGATTCACAAAAAGTGGTAAAGTTATCCAGAATAACGTCGTTCCAATGCAGAAGGCAACGAATATGAGAATTAATTAATCAAAGTGTACTGGATTTTTATAATAATTTTTTGCTGACTAGAACAATTAAAGCAGCCATGAGAGGTTGAAAATCACGTGAACTCGTGAAATCTTCTGGTTACTAGAAACTCGTGACGCCTTAGCCCCTCTTTTGACAACCGTTAATTTTGGAAAACAAAGTTTTGAATTATCTTCTCTAAAAGAATGTGTGGTTAAAAAATAATTAAAATTTTGAATTTATGTACAGAATATTTTTTCGTGTAAATGTGATTAAAAACGAATATGTAAGAAAAAAAAAATTTGAAATTAATGATTGTCAAACAGAGACGTATGTTAAATCACCTCTCGGAATACTCGTGAAAGGAAGAAATACTTGGACCTATTAATTAAATATTGTATTTCTAACCCTATTACAAAAGATTTGTTCTTGTTTGGTATGAAACGTTGGGACGTTTTGCACACTCACTGTCAACTGTAGAGATATTTTGTGCTAATAAGCCTTTAAATTAAAGTTAACAATTAGTTTTAACTACACATGAAGGGATACACAATTTTGAATCACACATTTCATCAATTTTTTTTTTCAAAATCTAATAAAAATTTAATTTTAATTCTTATGGGCTTAAAGTAGAAGAAGAGAGCTAATGAACTCGAGTGAGAAGAACGCCAGAAGAAGAAAATTCCTCAATAATGTAGAGGCTAGAGAAAGAAAGTAGGAGAGCAACAAAAAGAGACGTATAAAAAAATTGTGTCTTTGCTCTCTTCTATCGTCCCCTTTTAGGCATTTGATGGTGAAATTCACGTGGCGATATAAGATTGGTGCGATTGTTGTTAAAATGTGTATCTCACTTTACCTTTAAGCTCATTATAAAAATTACGTTTCTGTGAACCACACTTCTCTTAAATGTGAAAATGATACCATATTTTGTTGATATATGAATCCATTCCCTTGTGATGTGGAGGTAGGCACGGCAATAACTCATTTGTTAGTCTTTCACTGCTTGAGAAATAAAATAAATCCCTTTTTTATTCTTATTTTTCACGTATATTTTTAATCACATATTTTATAAAACTCACAATTTTATGAAATTTCCAGTCATATATTCCATCTTTTTTTTTAAAAAAAAAATAGTAGTAATTTGGTTTTAATTCAAACTAAATGAATAATGCTATTTAGTATCGGAGATGTTAGAACATTAATTTAAGTGATCATATTTGATAGACTAATCAAAGTTGAATGTGTATTGCATGTTATTCTGAAATATTTTATAAGAGCTTTAAAAGTAATATTTGATAGCAATTCGTTGAAGGGATTTGATGAGTCTCGAATGAATTAAAAAAAATAAAATTTAGGATAGAATAAGCAATATTTTTATACTACATTTGATACATAAGAATTAATTGTTAATATATGAATTTAAACACATATTAAATTTTTTAGATATATGAATATAAATAAATTCATCTATATAAACTCAAGATTTATGTAGATCAAGATTCATTGAATTTAGAAAATTAATTTTTGCCCAAATCTTTCCTGATTTACCCATATTTAATTTTTAGTATGTAAAACTAAATTATTGGAATTGATAAAGAATTTGAAGAAGAAGAAATGAGAGTTGTTCCATATTTTTAAGAAGTGAGAAATGTATGTATTTGGATGATTTCAAAAAGTTGACACATTAAGCGAGAAAAAATTAATAAGGGTATATTAATAAAGGAATACAACAAAATATTTTACATTAGAAAATCATCCTATATATTTGGAACAGAAGAAAAAGGAAACTCAGCCTATATACTTGGGACGAAGGGAGTATATTATAGAATTAATTAAACAAATTGTGTGATCTTATATTTAAATAAATCATTTAATATTACGAGGGTGTGTGGTAGAGATTAAAATTGAAAATATAATCGTTACTGTTGATTTTTATTAGACGGGTGAGACTCAATAACGACCATATTTTTAATTTTAATTGAATTTTAAGTCGTACCAAACATGCTCTACGTAATTATCACCTAAATTAATACTTGAGATAACATTACTCAAACAAGGGCAAAATTATGTGCAACTAATGAGGTTGTCCCCATCCACTGAAGCCATCTGATAGGGTTGGCTAAAAGTGGAACCAGCACGTCGTGGTGCCCTTCTAACCGTCCAATTCATCAGATTATTGTGTAATTTAAGACACGGCCGACAAATTCAAAACTATAAAAAAAGAACTTATTAATTTCTACAATTAATATACACGAATTTCTTTATAGTTTATTGAAAATTGTAACCATTGAATTTTGAATAGCGATTTTTTAAAGGAACGTGTGATTAAAAAATACGAAAATTTTTTAAATTTATGTATAAAGAATTTTATTATATAATAATGCATGGTTAAATTGAATTTTAAAATAAATTGGTTAATTTTTTTTTTAAAATAAATAATTTGCTGGTATTTTTCTTGAGTCATAATCAAGTGAATTGACTAATTGTTTCTCTTGTAAGGAACCAACATGTGAGCTGTCCTGGATTTTTATCATAGTGCTACTTTTGTTTGTGCAATATAAAACTAACAACTATAATACAAATAAATTAAATATTTAATTTATGTAATCTATGGCTGATTAGAGTTGATGAGCAGGAGGATTATTAGAATCTATCTATTCTAGGTCAGGACAACCCATAATCTAATGCAGTAGTTGGGAGGTTGTTTCATTGTCCTTTGTGTTTTGTCAAAATAAATTAAATTAAAATTTGATTTATATCTTCTTCCTAATTTATATCCATTGACGGATAAAGTATGGGTGGCAAAATGATCGAGTAGCTTGTCGACTCAGCTCGTCAAAGCTCGGCATATGGACGGCTTGAGCTTATTTTAGGACGAGCACGAGCTCGGGACCATTTCGGGGGATTCACCCGACGAGTCGAGCAAGACTTGGCTCGGCTTGTTGAGTTCGCAAATGACTCGTGGGTTTGCTGAGTCGAGACGAGCTCGAGGATAGATGAATCGAACCGCCACCACTAGGATAAAGGGATGTTGAATTGGGCTTAAGCCTATTAAATTTATTATGTAAAAAATTATAAAATTTAATTTTTCTTTTTTACATACTATATTGGTTTAAAATTTTTTTTTTTTTTTTAATTCAATTCTGAATTCACTCTTATTTGTATACAGTTTTATAAAAATAAAGAATTGAGAAAGGGTTTTATGCACGAACAATATAAAATTTATTATTTAACGTAATAAATTAGTTTCTTTTTGAATATTATTTTCTACTATATATTTATGAATTTTTTTAATAAAAAACGTCATATTTATCAATAAAAATGGTTTTTTTGGACAGTATTTTCTCTAATATAAATATTTATGTTTTTTTTTTTTGAATAAAAAATTGTCATAAATTCGCCTATAGTTCCTCTTCGGCGGAGGTTTATTTGGAAACAAATCCAAATCCAACCTAATAAACTGAAAAGTAGAGAGGGAAAGAGGCGGTCGTGATTGACCATGCCACGTGGTCCCCACCTCCCTCTACCGGATTCCAAATCGAAATTTAAATCCAGTTAATGACCGAATACAAAATTCCAAAAAGAAACTCGTCGACGGAAAACGAAACACGGTGGTCGAGACGTCCGTGATGAGATGGCCCCAACACGTCACATCAAACCTACCCTTTTTTCACTCTATTGCCTTTTTCCCTCCCTATATATTCCCTCCCATTTCTCTCTCCATCCACCATCCAATTTTTCACCTGTTTCTCATCTATCATCTATGTATATATAATATATATACGGATACGGTTTACATCTTGTGTGATTTGATTTGAAGAAAGCTTTTGTAAATTTATAATTGTAATGGAAGAGTTGAACAATAAGAAGAGATTGCGAGAGGAATCGAAGGTGATTGAATCAGAAATCGACTTTCCAGATGTCAAGAGGCTGAGGGAGGATCTACTGGAAAGTTTGGATGACGAGACGGATTTTTGTCCGACTAGTCAAGATCTGGACTCGTTTATGAAGAGCTTCGAGAAAGAAATTATATCTTCATCGAATGTGGAGGAAGTGGTGGATCTGACGTCAGATTCTGGCGAGTCTCAGCCCGAGCTTGGTTACTTGTTGGAAGCTTCTGACTACGAGCTTGGGCTTCCACCGTCGTCTGAATCTCCGAGTGAGGTGGAGAATGTGCAAAGACACGAGTTAGTCCGAGTCGAGTCTGGCTCGTCTGAACTCAGTAGCGAGTTTTCTTGGCTCGATGGAGAAATACCGGGATTTGACTCGTTCGAGTTTGGATATGTTGAGACGGAGAACTATAACGGCAACATCAACGAATATGTAGCCATGGACGGATTGTTCGATTATTCGGATATGGGTTTCTGGTCAGATGACTTTGCATGTAGGCCCGAAACGTCGTTACCAGCACAGTTCTAGGCAAAGAATATTGTAAAGGTTTTACATTTTTTTTTTTAATTTTATACTTTTCAAGGAGCAGCAGTAGTATTAAGAGGTTTTGAGATTAATACCAAACTTTTGAATAGAAATTTTCATGTTACTGTTAATTATAAAACAAAATCTGAAAAAATTAAAAGCTTAGTTTCTGCCCTTGGTGATCCTTCCAATTTAGAAAAAAACGTTGTTTTGAATAGTATTTTTGGCAAAATGTTCGAAAAATTTTAAGTTTACGTGTTAAAAAAAAAAATTTATTGTATAAATGTAATTGAAAATGAGGATGAAAAATGATTCAAAGGAAAGTGAAACGATGGCAATTAATGATTTCTTCATTCTTGAATATTAAAAGAACGTCTGACAAAATTGAGAGCCTTCTGGTCAAAAATTCATTTTTCCAAAATTTAATTTTTCGAAATTTAATTTTAATTTCATATGTTTTATAAAAAAAACAATTTTTTTTAACAAAATACTATTTTAAAATCCACACAAAAAAAATGGGTCAAACGGACTTGATGTAAAATTAAATTTTAAAATAAATTTTTTTCTGAAAAATTATGATTGGCGATCATTAATTAACTTTTCTCTTTCTCCTGTTTGTCGTGATTTATTAATCTTTTTACTTTTCTCTTTCCTCCGGACCAAAAATGGGGCTTAATATTTCGGCGACTATTTGGCCCCTGTTTGACGGAATTCTTCCAGAAAGAATGGATTTTTAAATAATAAATTTTTGGAGTGTGGAATTATAAAGTATGAATTTATTTTTTTGGATTTACATAAAAAAAAAAAAAAAAAAATTATTGCTAGAATATGTAGTGAAAGATGAGTTATGAGAAACAAAAGTTTAGAAGAATGATTGTTAAATATATTTTCTCAATAAAATAATTTTACATATAAATTTTAAAAAAATTACCATTTCATAATGTATGATTACAAAATAAAGAATTTTTTTATTTACGTGTCATTATTTTATGGGAAAAAGTATAAATTGAAAATAAGTTTTTGAAAAAATAATCATGCTAAATGTACATTTTTTTTATATCATTTTTCATATTATGCTACATGACGACATCACGTGGACAGTTTTAAAAAAAAAAAGAATACACACTTTCCCGCCAACAATGTTTTTAAAAAAATGGAGTGTCAAAAATAATGTCAAATTTTGAATGTATATTTAACACTGTTCTTGAAAAAACGGGGGACCAAAAATAGGCTGTATAGGATGTAATAGAGTTGACGGCCTTATCATTGAACCATTCCAATCGAGTATAGTTGGACTTTGTTTGGTGTACATAATACATTTACATAGAAGTGTCCATAATCATCACATGGGATGTGGTCCACATTTTTGTGGACTCCACCCCATGTGAGGGTTATGTACACACTATGTACATCCATATATTATGTACACTTAGTATTTTTCTAGTTGTTTTGCATACTCTACTTAAACTAACGACAAATATAAAAAATAAAATCATAACAATTGAAAATAAATAATTAAAAAAATAGTGATTTTTTGAAGAACGTGTGGTTAAAAATGAGAACGATAATTTAAATTTATATGTAAAATTATTTTATGAAAGACTGGGTGGAAGAAAATTTAATTATTTTATAAAAAACGTGTGGAAAAAAATAAATTTTGAAAAAGTTTTGTGAAAAATGAAGACCAAAACATACGCTCAACATCCGCGAAACACCTTTCGTAATAATTGAGGAACAAATATTAAAAATGTGCACCAACGAATAGCGTAATGGCCAAACACGTTTCAGAGCCTCCTGAATTGGCCTAGATGTTGTTTGGTAGAGATTAAAATCAGATTAAAATTGAAAATATAGTCGTTATTGTTGACTTTTATTAGACGGATGAGACCCAATAACGGCCATATTTTTAATTTTAATTGAATTTTAAGTCATACCAAACAGACTTCTAGTCAAAACTTGGCGGAAAAGGCACTGGCAGTGGGTTCCACGTAGCTTCCATTTTGTGGTAAGAGAAACCATTTTCCTCGGTCCACCCACCTCTATTCGTGTACTCATCACTTTTTTTCAATTTGTACCTAACATGTTAAATGCCACTTTTAACATTTTTTTGGCAAGATTATTGACATTGTTCAATTGTTGATTTGATTGAAAAATTGTAAAAAATTTAAATTGTCCAACGATATGTTGTCATATGACACAATTTAAAAAATAATGTAGAAGATAATGTACACGTATTTTCACTAAGCCTCCTTCATGTTCCATTCATACATGATATTTTGCTGAATCTTGCTACATGTACGTCAATATTTGTATAATGGATTACATGACACTCTACAATTTGTTAGTTTAAGGTATAATCAATTTTTTTTATCAAATATTTTTCTTCCACATCATATTCATTATATACATTTTTTTTTACGTACAAATAGCAAAATCCATTTTGCAATAAAAGGTACATGTGATCAAGATTTTAAAATTTAAATTTGAGGAAATTACATTAGATGTCAATTTTTGGCTTTGTATTTACAAAAATGTCACTTGTTTTAACTCTTTCCAAGATTGTCAATTTTGGACATTTTTGTCCATCTGCATAATTGAAATACCTTATATGTCTAGTATTAATTCATATTTAACTATATTTAAAATATGTACAAAATGTCAGCATTACAGTACATTTGAAGTAAAAAAAAAAAGGAAAGAAAAAGTTGTTCGAAAGAAGATGAAATGGACGAAATAACTCACTCCACTCACCACTCTATCGGCCACACAAGAAGACATACTACAGTCACCACTCTATCGCCCACACGAGAAGAACCCAATCATTCAGGGAGCAATTTCCTTACATTCGAAGCGTTGGAAACCTCATTGCCGTCGACATTCACTTCCAAAACGTCCACTGCCCAAAATGCACCAAACCAACGTTGAACTCACTCCCTTCACAATTCGATTAGCCGGAAAGGAAGAAATCTTCAACTCGCTGCCCTCACCGAATTTGCCGTCGACCACCACCGAGAAAACGACTATAACACATGTAACTTCACTTCTAGCTTATTTTGCCCTTAATTTTTCTTCTGTGCGTGCTTGAAGTAGTTGGTTGCCATTGGATATTAAGTAACACTAACAAAAACTCGTTTACGTGTTTTGATTAGTTCAATTTATTTATTTGCATTTTGGTTACTTCTTATTAGTTGCATGCGTGTAACATGTTTGTTAAAATGCTTTATTAGGTATTCAAAGCTTTAATTAGTGTTTAAAATATGAACTGTGGTGTGTGACTCCTGTGTGTAATTTGTGATATGTTTTAAACAAAACATCGAAACAGCCTACTGTAAAGTTGCATCAAGATTCAGCTCTAAGTCAATATCTATTTGCTTTAAGGAAATGTGAGGAATCATTTCTATATCACAGTTGAGAAGGGGACATCTCCAAACAAAAGGGAAATTTTTGGTCGGATTAATGTTGAATGTGTGGATCATAAAATATCTATGGCACTAAATAATTGAGATAATAAAATACCAACGTGTGAACAACTTTTTTATACAGGCTTAACACTTCATAGGGGAGAGAAATTTGAGATAATGTCACTCAGGATTAAAGCTAGTTAAATTAATAGGACCTGTGTCTGAGTTATTTCTTGATAAGAGGATTTCATGCATGATTATATTCTAAAACAACAACAGTACCATGTGGAATTAAATATATGACTACTAAGCAATAACTGGGTAAATTATAGTTGATAAGAGAATAAGTTTTAAGATGGATTTGCGGTAAAAACAAGAAGAGCTAGAATTAGAAAAGAGTTTATTTGTGAATTATTTAACATAGTGCCTAGTGCACATAAATTGCGGGAAAGCTGGTCCGGATGGTTTGGATATGTATATTAAGTAGCTATATATGCACAAGTTTGTAAAGTTATAGGTAATTAAATGATATTTGAGCCTTTGGATATTTAAAGAGATCATAATTCTAACAAACATAAACACTATATTTCTAAAATAGCTACATTGAACTACATAAGATTTAAATTTAAAAATGTGAAGCAAATAAGCTCAAGTTAACATATATAGTTGCGAATACAGAGAATTTCATGGCTGTAAGATCTGGAGAATTTTTAGGTTAAAAACAGTAAATACTGCTTATGCTTACCGTATACTTCTTTCTTCATGCCAGTTTAGAGATCAGCACAAATCAATCAAGGATGCCAAGACCACAAAGATATAGTGAGCACACGTACCTTGAGAATTCAAAATAATGATAAGAATTAAAACAAGTTCAAAAACTAGAACTGTATATATGAGCATCTGGTCTTAACCTGAAGAATGATCCGAGTCATTGTCAAGCGAAAACCGAACATAACAGCAGCAAGCATAACGAAGATAAAACCCCAAAACTCAAATTCAATCTCCTTTGCAACTGAATTATAGACAAAGAAGATCAGAGTTAAAACAAAAATATGATAAAAAAGCATATGAAGCACGAGTAACATAATTTTTAAGTTTGTTAAAATGAAAACATGCCCATCATAATTAAGACACGTGAAAATTAAACACTATATACAACTAATTAAAAGCATGTACTACATATAATGTAGTTGCATACTAGTCAATAATATACCAACAGAGATGACTAACATGATTCTGATCACTCTCCTTTTGACAAAGTTTTTTCATGTAGTACCACTCTCTTCCTTTTTACATAGGCAGAGAACAAAAAAGGAAAATATATTAATAGCAAGAATCAACTTCTAAATCATAACCTATCAACATAGAAAATATAGTACTAATAGTTAAAACTTTTGGAAAGGGAAAACCAACTAAGTTGAGTTGACCCCGTCAAATAGTTGTAGCTGCATTTTGGTTTCTAGAAGCTTTTTTGCTTCCACGAGTAAGATATCTTCCTAATCTTTTTCCATAATAGCTTATTTTGATGAAGTTAAAGACTGACAGTGATAGATAAAGATAGGGACTTGTTTTTTCTTTCACACTTTGTTGTGGGAGGGTTGGAATTTTTCTTTGATGTTGTTGGTGTTTTACACACTCGTTGAGATCTCCAAAATCTTGCCATCTCAAACCTATTCTTGCAATAACAATAGTTTTCTACAGTTTTATCAATGACCTGGTGTTGATGTAAGATTTCTACATAATCATGAACGAAACAGTTCCCGACAGTCCAGCTCAGTAAATCCCGGCAGATGGGTAAAATATGGTTAGGTGAACTGTTGTTCTCGACATTTAGCTGCAGTTATTCTCAACATTTGGCTAACATCTGGATACGCTAACTGCCATTTCCCGACATTCAGTCGCAGTCATTCTCGGTAAATAGCTACTGTGTGAAATAATGTGGATCACACATTTTCTTGTCCTCGTCATACGTTGGTCATATGTTGTCTCGTGTTTTAATGTGTGACTAGTTTGCTCTTATCATATGATCCACGTATTTTGATTTTTCACGATTTTATTGCATGTTTGTTAGTTGGATTCTACACTTATCAAATATGACAACATGACCTTTTTCTTTTTGTTTATACACTGCTTTTATACATTGCAGGGAGCATTGATTTCGAATTTCTAGTTCCAGAAGATGCACGGTTGCGTGCACGAATTTTCTAATGCAGCAATCTCAAGTACGTGTCTTGTGTGTTGAAGCTATTTGATGAGCGCCAGGAACACGATTTCTGGGAGTCTCCCCTTGGCTTTCTGGCTGACGTATCAGACACCCAATTCTCAGCTCAACTCATCCAACAGCTTGTGTTTAAAAGCATTCGAACAAACAAAACGCATGAGTTGTGGTTCAACGTTCGAGAACACTACTGTCGGTTTGGACGGTAAGAGTGTGCGGCGGTGACGGGGCTACATTGTGGTGTCCCTCCGGATGATGATCGGTTCCATCAAGTCCTGGATAAAAGCAAATTGAAGGACAAGTATTCAAATCTTTGGACAAGATTTCTTGTGCATAGCTTGAAAAGACATGTGCTCGGTCGTTGACCCTACATGCTGATAGATACAAGCTCTAATAGTGGAAGGTATTTTCAAAGCCCCAGATAATAATGTGGGCATAGATGTCGAGACACTTTCTCTCGTCGACGATCTCGACATATTTTTCGCATACCCTTGGGATAGAGTGGGAAACTCTCGTCTCATTAAGGGATTCTGGGGCAGTTGGGCTAGGAAAATTCGAGATGCAAAGAGGAAATGGGAGAAAGAAATCAGCTACACAATTCACGACTCTTCTATAGCCATGCGGGTACGAATGATTTTTTCGCGCGCATTTTAAATCGTCATTTCAATGTCTTTATATTATCTTTCGAAATGAAACTTACTCACATTGCGACCATTCTGCTGCAGATATGGGTATTCGAGGTAATTCCTAAAATTGGTATCCATTTCGGTCAGCGAATTGGTGAACGCTCCCCACGGCTTCTCAGCTGGACGGCTACTATACAATCGCACCATCACACGTACGATGCTTTCCTCAAGAGAGTGCAGGTAACCTTTCGTAGTCCAAGTTATTCAACTTTTCGTATAGTTCAATATTGTTTGGACATCCCATACCACCTCATATAAATCTAAAAATAGGTTGTATCTTTGTTTCGTAGTACCCGGAGGTGCCTAGTTAGGTTATCGTGCTATCTGTAACTGATTTCAGATTCTACTTTGGGTTCATGACTGACTGTTTATTAATCTATCTCAGGGTCTTCGAGTTAGGCTGAACTTGGCATTGACCATTGGTTTACACAACATCCTAGAGGTTTTGTTGTCCGGTATCTAATTATAGTGTTCTTTTGTATTTATGTGGTGGTCATTCACCACCCTTAGCAATTCTGAGTGGGTGAAAAAATAGTTTTTTGTAAGTTCGCTTCGAGTTGGATAATTGAATTTGGATTCGTAATCATGTAAAAGGAAGATAATTTTTATGTTGTGTTAGCAAGGCTTCATGGTGATGCCAAAATGTTGGCTTGATGAATGTTATTTTAACCCAGCAACTATAACAATTGTCCCATCTCATTTTCTTTCACTTAGCCTTAGTCTTTCAATTATATTTCACCTTTTAATAGTATATATATACAAGCTTGTTTTATATGTGTATATTCTGTATATGAGTGATAATAGTATGTCTACAATTTATATAAGTTTGTGAAACAATATGTATTAAAATTAATAATGCAATACAGTTGTAGATTTCTAATTGGGTCATCACACTGACTTAAACATTTTTTGTGTTTGACAAAATGCTGCACATGTTATCCATGTTGTCTAAAGATCGGGTACTATTTCGTGGTTGGAATGCGAAGACATGTAGTAAATAAACATGTTCATGAATCGTCATCGAACACTTCAGTTCATGCATGATTTTTGCGAGTCATTGTTCCTTGCCTATTGGTGGTCTAATTTGTTGAAGTATGTAAAAATTTCATAGGACAATACTACCTGTGAATAGATACAAAGGTCATAATGATAATTGATTTCGAACAACTACATGCAAGATTTGTGAAGAGAAAATAGTACGCAATCAGTAAAATTTACAATTGTCATAAATTATGTACAAAATTTAAGTCAAAACGGTACAATTAGACCTTACACAATCACACCAATTGGTTGTCAAATTAAGTTTTAAATTTGATTTGATGGTTGTGTAATAACCGACTATAGTTGCTTTCTTCAAAGAAGTTCATTATAAATAACATGACATCACTAAATAAGTCAGTTACACTTGAAAACTTTATAAGCTTTGTCACTCTGTATACTACTCAGATAGAAAAAAAGTTTGACCCATTGCAATTGCATGCTACTAATGTCTTCGTCCACGGGAAGCAACGCGCCGTTCAACTTCAATGATCATTTGCCAATACCAGGTTCGTCTCGTTAGGTCTCATCATAATTTCTTCGGACAATAAGAATGTCAACCCTCCGAATGGTAGGAGAGTCGTTGTCCATGTTCCTTTTTCGAACCTATATGAAGTTGCAAGTGAAGCGACGCAATCATCGAAGACCGTGCTCGATGAGGGGTTCCAATACATGGTGTAGTACGAAGATAAATCCGGTGAGAGATCCCAAGTCATTTGAGCACAATGGTCACAATTAATTGTTATCTAGATGTGGAGATTTTTGATTGATGGATAGATCTTTTTGAATTGGTAAGAACTAGGTTGTGAGTTGCTTGAAAAATTGTATCAAACTATATTTTCTTCTCTTTCACTTTACCATATTGTAAGATAATTTTGGGGGTGGTCGAGCCGGTGAAGGGTATTATCTAGAAGTGTGATGATTCCATGCGCGTTTGTGTGAAGCGTCTTTTGCCAAGTATAAGTTAGGTAATGACCATATGCTAGGGATCTAAGCCATGGTGTTATGTTGCGATTAAAAAAATGATTTTGCACTTGTTGAATCCTAAGCCTTATTTCATAGCCTTTTTGACTCGAGTTATTAAATCAATTGGGGTATCTCAAAACCCGATACCCTTTGGTCTAAACAATCAAGGAGTTATTGATCTAAAGCTCGCTACAAGGGTCAATAAGAGAGTTTAAGGGAGTGATGTCAATCAAGCGCTTTAATTGAAAAAATCTGATTTTGTGCAATTGTCTTTGATATTTGAGTTTAAATAACTAGTGGGTTTGAATTTCTTAGTATAACTTGAATGTGGAAACACTCATTAGTTGAGAATCATCACATGACTAGAGGTTGATATCGTCGGTTAGACCCAACCGAAGTAGAGTGGAAAAATAAATGAGTGAATTGAAAGCAACCTTTAAATTTATACCCCGGGAAAGAAAATAAATATATATTTAAGAAGTGTGATTCTCACGAGCGGAAAATGACATATTTGACTACAAAGGGTCGGGTTGGAACCAATTTGAATTATTTTCCGTTTTGACATTTTTTCCTAATTTAGATGATTGAAAATGACTATGTACCCACACACCGATCGAACATTGGATAAGCTAAAATGATTTTTATTAGCATTATTTGGAGCATACTTGTGAATTGATATACAATTTTACACTTTTTAATATTTTTGGCAAACTATCTAATGTGTTGATCTTTATCTGGTTTGCATGTTTGTATGGTGAATAATCTTGCTCGGGACAAGCAAAAACTTAAGTTTGGGGGTATTTGATAAGTGTGTTTTTGTGCACTTATTTAATACCTAGACAAGCTAATTATTGATTAAAATGAGTGGATTTATACTCACAATTGTACAACATTTGCTTTTGTAGGTAAAAATCACCCAAAAGAATGAGAACAAGACAAAAGAATGAAAAAATGGACAAAAATGTACAAAAATGTGAAGTTTGGGATCAAGTTGCACAAGTATCGAAAGTTTGAGAACATTGGGATGTAATTTATGGAGGGCAAATTTGAAAGAAAAGTCAAAATTTGATGACCAAAATGTCACATATTAAAGTTGATGGACTAACTATGCAAATTATCCTAAGGACCTCTTGTGCGAATTTTGATTTCACCAAAAGTGCGCACCCGTGCACTTCACCTCTGGAATGGTGCGCACCCGCGCATTTCACTTCTGAAATGGTGCGTACCTGTGAATAAAAATTTTTCGAAAATCAGAATTTTGGAGGGCATTTTGAGATTTTGTTTGTGCTCGATTTTGAGAGTATTTAAGGATCAAATCTCATGACTCAAACCCTAGTTCTAGTTTTTAGTTTTTCTAGTCTTGAGAGAAGAAGAAGAAGAAGAAGGTCTTCTTCTCCATTTGTTCTTTCTTTTCTTTTCATTTTCTTTTCTTTTCTTCTTCTTAATCTTTTCCTTTCCTTTCCTTTCCTTTTTTTTCTTCTCTTGTTTCACTTGGTATTTTGGGAGATAAATTCAAAAGTACAAGGAGATTCAACTAAGGATTTGGCAAAGATCTTGGAAAAATCAAGTTCAAGTTTCAAAATAGGGTTTTTCTATAACTTTGCATTTTGTTAAAATTGTAATGTATTGGATGAATATTCTCCTTTGTTATGATATATATTGAATGAGCTAAATTATTGTGTTGGGATTTGTGGTATTAGTTTAACTTAGCCTTGATTAATTTTAATATTTGCTTTTTTGATGTTAAGTCACTTATTTTCATGTGTTTCTATTATTGAATTTCTTGCATTTTCATTTATGTGGCTAATAAATGATTATGTTTAGTGATTTGTGCATCATTCGAGAGAATATTGTACATTTTAGACCAAATAGTAGAAATCATAGGTTTGTGTAATGTGTAATGGATAGAGATATACCATTACCCCTAGGTGACCCAATGAGCTATTTTCACAATGATTGAATGCGATTGGTTGATTGTAATCGACATAGAGATATAGTAGGTTAAACCAATCGATTATGGTTAATTTCACTCGAGAGAGGTAATTAACTAAAATTGGAAAATCGGGTCTAACATCGGATTTAAGTAATTCGTTAATTGACATGTAGAGAGATTATTTAGGTGACGGTTAAGCGAAACCATGAATCCCAACCATGTTTCCCTAAAAAAATTTCAAGCATTCTTATTTTGTAGATTTTTAGTTTATTTACCGTTTTTCAAATCTTATCTTTAATTGTGTGTGTCTCTTTTGATTGTTAGAATTAAATTGATTAAAGTCGTGTAATCTAAAGTATCATTCCTCGAGAGATCGACAACCCGGACTCAAAAAGTCAACTTTATTACTTGAACGCGACCTGTGCACTTGCGGTATATTATTTTTAGTGAACAGTCACTTTTATCAGTGATGATTTTGGTAACAGTCTTTATCGAAGAGTCAGCAACAACATATCTCTCGTATGTGTAGTTTCAGTTTGTAGTATGTGCCAACTGTCGAGAACTACAGAAACAATATGTTGAAAACGACAGATGAATTGTCGGGTTGTCCTCTGTGTAGTTACAATTTGTGGTCTGTGCCAACTGTCGAGAATGACATAGACAATTTGTCGAGAACGACAAAAGAACTGTCGGGTTTTCATATGTGTAGTTACAGTTTGTAGTCCGTCCCAACTATCAAGAATGACTAAAACAATATGTCGGGAACAACAGATGAAGTGTCAAATTATCATGTAGTATTATGTTAATGAGTCCGTATTTTAGTTGTGAATGTGAAGATATCTACTACTGTCTGCAAACGATAATGGATTTTGAATAATAATGTAAGTTCGAAATAATAATGCAAGTTGAAATCTAAAGTATGCGAACATGAAGAGTAATAACGTCTGCAAACCATAATTAAAATAAAACGATGACATAACTTCGTTTTGTACAACGCCATTGGGGAACATTTAACATACTACTTCAACGACTTCCGAAGATGAAGCATGTTTACATCGGTTGTGTTACAGCGAGGTGTGAACATGTTGTCTGGTTATGACCAACTCTGCAGCGAGTGCATTTCCTGAGTCGTGTGATAGACTCATATCCAGATCGCTTACTTCGTGTGGGTGGTTTACCTGGAGAACGACGCACAACATGTAGCAAAATAGGAGTACTTGTAATTTCATTCGTAACAACCTAATCCACTTCCCGCGTAACGGGATATATTGCTTCGCTATAGGCACCCCTCCAATATTTCGATGTGTAGTAAAAGAGCATAGATCGTATAATGACGTACCTCTCAAGTAAGTAGCACGAGTTGCATGAATACAAGGCATACAATTTAGCTAGAAGCCTAGAACTCACGACATGTGCATGTGTATTCGGAAAAGTCTACCATGTCCGTGTCATTGGATATTCCAACTTGTGTTAAGTGTCTGTCAATGCATGAGCTCGAAGCCTAGTACTGGCTTCAAATGTTGTTCGTAACTCGCTCTCCATCCTCGATGATAGTTAAGTACTACATGTGGTTGCGTTGGTTCGACGTTCATAAAACCACTTCTACATAGTACTCCGAATGTGTTAGACCAAGCACGTGATCGGTAACGAACGGACATGTCTTAACATTGAGTTCAGAGATTCTTGGTTGTTGTTTGTCATAATGTTGTACCACTGGCCAACGAATAATGCTCGTGACCAAAATAAAAAACATGCTCGCTCCAAGTACCCATACGATCTTACACTTACCGTATGAATATGACCCATAAGTCTTCCGAACTCTTCGATCTGATAAGTTGTAGTAGCTCGTTTGAATAGAAATATTGAACTCACGTTGTTATACCACTGTATTAAGTTCTTTTCTATATGCCACATACAACAATCATGGTGAGACAATGCAAATAAGTGAGAAATGACTTTTTCAATGATGGTTTTCCTGTCCGAAACAAATACGAGTTCATCTGAATTGCCAATAAGATCTTTCAAGTTTGACAGAAACAGCATTCACGATTTATTTACTTCCGCATCCACGATCCCCCATGTTAACGGATAAATATGTTTGTTGGCTTCTTAGGCATTTGCCAGTAGAAGAGTGCCTTTGAATGGACCTTTCAAGTGACTACCATCAACACAAATAACAGGCCTCAAGTCAAGTACTGTATGTAACCACGAATGCTTGCACCGAAAGCTAAGAAGAAGTAATGGAACATATTATGATAATCAACTTCGAAGTGGGTTACCATCTCTGGGTTACCCTCTCCTAGAATGTGACAGTATGAAAATAGTTTTTTGAAAACTATCCTCTGATGTACCATGTCGCAAATGTAAAGTAGTCACCTCCTCCCTACGTGCTGTGCTGTAACTGATTTCGACACCGAACTTCGTTCCATGTTACGTGCAATATCAGTAGGTTCATACGATCGGCATGGATTTTCAATTGTTCTCAAAATATGCTCAGCAATTACAGAACTAGTGGCATGTCGATGTGCATTGCGACATAAATCTACGGTACATGTGTGCACATTGTTGAATTTACGGATCATGAAGACTGCAGACTTTTTCACAGTCGAAGCACGTAGCATCCACATGCAATTATTGTCAACGCATACAACAATTAACATTTTCATACTTGACCTGCTGACTTTAAATTGGAACTTGTCTTGTAAAGAAAGTACACGAATTCTCGAGTACAACTCTTTCTTGCTAAAGAATATTTGCATTTCGGTAAGATCAGATGTATTCACTATTATAATCCATTCGTATATGTCCGAAGTCCTAGAATGTGAGGACATTTGCTCATCAACGTCATCAATATTAGTAGCCTCTGTACCATGTAATGGGTTGTCCAAGTTCTTATCTAAAGGTGCAGTCCTAATATCAAAAATTGGAGTTTCGGGTGCATTATTGTTTGATACACTATGCTGATAGGTGAGCTCCTCATGTTGTATATTTTGGTGAACATTCGCTATGGCAAACAAACAATTTGGACATTTGTATCGCTCCCCATGCCAACACTTGAGAGCTCGGCTTCCGAAATAGTAATGCATATGACAGTTTCATTATGAACTGATATGTACCCTTTTAAATCTCTATCTTCGCGTATTTCAGCCGGAGGTATATTCAAGTTCAGGACTTTGATCTTCAATTCAATTTAAGTCTGAGGATCAAGAATACCAAATTTGTTCTTCAATCGTAGCACGTGTCCGATTAGGATAATACTTGTCGGCACTAAAATGGAAGTGGTTTTATCCACTCTCCACTTCCATTCGTCATCCACATGACCAAATCCTCCCCTATATGATACGATAAATCTCAAATGATTACTCATACCTGAAACGTTGGGATTGCAACGGTAAGAATTCTGCACAATAAATATGTCTACATTTAATAATATGAATGTAGAACTTTCGAATATTGAAATCCATGGAGTAGTACAAGGTGAAATCAAGGATGTGTTAACAGTTTTCATCTATCGAATTCAACAGTTAAATTGTCTATCCCGATTGTTCATAAATGTCGGGTTCGACAGTTCACATGTCTAAACTGACTGTTTCAACAGAACTATTCCACAGATGAACTGTAGGAACTACCAGTAAACTTGAAAGCATGTATTTGGTACCTTTGAAGAAATTATTGAAAATATTAATGATGATAATCAATTCTCAACTATCATATGAAAACATTTTTTCATTAATAAATAACTCAACGCTTCATTAAATATGGAGTCCTTCAATTTCGTACAAGATATTGATATTTTTATCCTTTACAAATATTTCAAAAACCAAATAAATCAATGAATAATAGTTTCAAAATTCCTCATGATGCATTTTATCATATTGTATTTAACATCTAAGAAATAGTAATCTATAAAGATAAAATTATAAACAATTTGTAATGGCTAACCTCTCAAAATGGATGATGAATTCAATAGTAATGTGTTCTTGATCAAAGAATGAAGAAGATGGAGAAAAAGTTAGAGTTTATTAATGATAAGAAGAATGTGTTGTTATGTTTATATTTCAAATTCTTTTATTTTTTTAAAAAGAAAATCATATTACTCAATGTAATAGACATATAAACATTTTTTATAATATTTAAATTAAATCATAACATCATAATATTAATTACATTCAAATCAATTATTAAATGCTCCTAAAAAGGTGTTATTAAGGGTAACTTGGACATTTCGCACAAAAAAAGGTGACATTTTTGCTCACAAAAAGTGAAAATGACAATTCTTTATTTTCTTTGAATTGTCAAATTTAGTGACATTTCGTTGTAAGATTTAGCCTATGTTTGCTGCTTTAAATTTTTTCTTTGCTACGGGATCATTTTCAATCATATATTTACACAATAAAATATTTTACACGTAAATTAAAAAATTCCACACCTTTTAACCACACATTCTCCTAAAAACATTATTCAAAACTCTATTTTTAAATAATAATAATAATAATAATAATGGTCACCAAACAGAGCTTAGCTCCTTTTGATGAAAGATTAAAATCAAATTAGTTGAATATAATTTATCCCATAAAATTTGTAATTAAAATTAGTTGTTCATTTTAACTTAAATTAAAATCTTAATTTTAACTACCAAACATAAGCTATAATAAATATTATTCATATCCGTAAGAATCCACCTTATTATCCAACTCAATCATGTTTCAGTACTTGGTGGTTGAGTAATTCTTTTAAAAAGTCTCAAATGTGATTCACGTAAAGGGATGTATTATTTTTTTGGTCAAAAGATAGAATCAGATTATGAATGTTAATTTTTCTTTAATTTGAATATTTTTAAATCCTCCACGATTTGCGCCATATGAAAAAGAAAGAAAGAAAGAAAAGCAAGTCTAAACCAAATAAAGAAAAAAAAAATGAATTTTATGACTTGGTAACCAAGTTTTTGAGTGGCATAAAACGTAATATTTGAATAAAATTGTCCAATCAAATTAGTTGTAACATATTTTTATTAAAATCATATACCTTGAATCAACCATCTAATGAAGGGACAATTTTTTATTGGTTACCTAACCTTGACATATTCGGATAGAAAATTGAAATGGGACATATTTTCAACACTAAAAATTAGACATTCGACGGTATTCATTATTGGAATCTACTTGTGGAAGTATAAGATTGAAGATCGATTCACTCATTTATAAAGGTTTTGGCTAG
Organism: Fraxinus excelsior; assembly: GCA_019097785.1. Lineage (NCBI taxonomy): Eukaryota > Viridiplantae > Streptophyta > Magnoliopsida > Lamiales > Oleaceae > Fraxinus > Fraxinus excelsior. The sequence goes on along the minus strand of CM032643.1, from coordinate 4,806,085 downwards.
GATGTCAAATCAAGAAACGGTACACGGACCGATAATATAATTTCCCCACTAAATGAATCAACGCAATGGCATTAGCGTGGTCATCGCATAATTGACCATGCCGCCATTTATAGGGGAGGAGCCATGAATATTCTTCATTGCAGGCACCATTTAATCAACGCCGAATTTTGATTGCAAGAAATTGAAAGTTTTCAAACAGGAGCAAAGCAATTCATGCCATGAGAAACTATAGTGATCTCCAAATTGAAATTCAAATAACCTTAGAGAGTACATGTTGGACACCGAATCTTATATATATATATATATATTTGTATTAAGGATACGAAGAAGCCTTTCCGCAGGTTTATCCTTACTAGCTGGTAATAAAGGCCAGGTTGACTCTTTCCATGAAGTTCACTAACTGCTACAATTGTCAAAAGACAAATGTCAAACTCATGTCCGTATCTATCTCTCTTCTCCATTGTCGTGTGGAGAGATGGCATTAGAATGCAAGAGGTGATCCTTTTAACATAAATGAATACGAAGATCATCAGTTTGAACATGTCCAACAGCTATGGTTCAATTGGATTAAAAAAATTTGTGGCACGGATCAAGCTAACTTCAAGTTCTATCTTTCAATATGATTATTCAAGGTAATGGAAGCATAGATCTTCAATATCACTTTAACTAGAAAAAAATCTGATGCTGCTTAAAGCAATGACTACTTCCCCCTTTTTCCGATAAATGTCATATGGATCAACACTGCTTTACATAGAACTCGGGAAACGGCAAGCAAAAATAAAAGACTCAAATAGCTTATTTTAAATCTTAAACTGCAAAAGATTTGATTGTCGAATAACAAAACTGGAAAGAACAAGGGCAAACAGCCTGTTTTTATCTTGATTTCTTCTACCATGCTAAACAATTGATTTATCTATTAATGGAGGAGGGGACTCGCATCTTGCTGGATGACAGCTGCTGGTAGTGATGATGATGATGCCCAAGCAACTCAAGCTCCATTTGGCGCATTAGGAGAACCTTCTGACTTACAGAAATGTGTGGGTTAGTGGCTGTGGATTGTGGCATTTTCTCTTGGGCTGCGAATATGGCAAAACATGAAAAAATAAAAACTACAAGCTATTGGATTGGGTCCAAAAGTCCTTTAAGGGCTCCGCCCCTGGCCATTAACCAACGTTTATTTCCGCACTCTATAAATACTTTTACACACGGTACTCTACCACCTCTTTGTTCTTTTACACATTGAACGCCACTAGTCATTAGCGGAGAGAGAACAGAACTCCAAGAATAATCAAACAGCTGAAAGCTACAGAGAGAGAAGCAAATCAGGTATTTACTTACAGTTTTCTGTGCAAAAATTTATCGTTTGTTTGGGTCTTTCATGTGACGCTTGAATTTCTCTGTATTTTGCTGTTCCTGGAGATTTTTCATATTTTGGTCAGCCAATTGTTGTAAAAGAAAAGACAGCATTATTTTTTCATAGTCCACCGTTTTTGCATTCTATACACGAACAACCGCTCTCTATATCAGTTACTTTTCTAGTGGCATTGGAAAGTCATAAAAGAGGTAATATCACGATTAATTCTGCAAATTTTTGTTAAATAGATTGATCTTTTTACTGTGTTATACGGGAAGTTCATAATCGTAGATTCCTAATCTACAAAGGGATTTTCTTATTATATATAAATAGGTTTATCTGATCCTTCTTCTTGTTTCTTGGTTGTAACTTTTTCAAGGGAAGGGTTGCTTCTGAGAGTTTTGGAGGCTAGCGATTTATGTCGTCAAGGTCTGATTTGTCTATTTTGTTTGGGGCTCAATTGAAGCTCTGTTCCTGTATTTCTTCCTCTGTTTTCTGCATGCAACGATACCTCTGCTGTGCACTCCAGCAGAGTCATCATCTTTTCATTCCAGCAGTTTCGATGCGTTTGAGGCTTCAAAGGTACCATTTCACCCTTAAATCTTCACGAGCTTTTTGTGCAATTTTGTGAGTTTTGAGTGATGATCTGAAATGGATTGTGCTGCTTTGTTTATGTGTTTTGTGTTGCAGGACTTGTTCAGGGGTGGAGTGTTTTGGAGGATTTCACATAAATCGATTATCAACTTTTTTCTTGTTCTTTAAAGGCCCTCTTACTTGACACCTTTTCAATTTTAATTCTTGAATCGTTTTACTTCGATTTTCATTGAGGGTGTTGGTGATTTTAAAGCAAGATAAAGATGGCAGTGCTTCGGACACTAGTTCAGGTGAATCAAGAAACTGTAGGGAAAAAACTAAGAAACCGGGGAGAACTCACAAGACCCATGAAGAAAGTCCGGATCATCTGTGGTGACCCGGATGCTACCGACTCATCAGAAGATGAGGGAATCGGTGCAAAGAAGGTCAAGCATATTGTTCATGAAATTTGTTTTCCAATTGGGGACTCTTTTTGCCTGCCTGAAGATCCTGAAATAGAAAATTCAGTTCAGGATAGTAGCAAGGCTGCGAAAAACCCCAAGAGGAAAAGGATTTTGGGCATAAATACGAGCTCCATTCCAGGGAAATGCAGAGGTGTGCGGCAGCGTAAGTGGGGCAAATGGGCTGCAGAAATTCGCGATCCATTTAAAGGAAGAAGAATTTGGTTGGGTACATATAACACTGCTGAAGAAGCATCGAGGGCATATGAAATGAAACGAGTAGAATTTGAGGCTTTGGCTATGGATAATAGCATTGAGTTTTCAGAGAAGAGTCCAGATGGTAATAACAGAAATAATTGTACTGTGATGGTTTCCAATCCGGTTAGTAAGCATAGTCGAAATCATGCTGACATTTGTGTCTCTTACAATGCAAGTGAAACGGTGGCTTCACAGGCTTCTCCATCTTCAGTTCTTGAAATGAATCCTTTGACTTCAGCTTCTGGTTTCAGTTTCAAGGTTAATGATGATCAGAAGTTCCGTAATGTTAATTCAGAAGCCAATGCTGCTCAGCAGAATGTGACTAATTGGGGCGTAACAGACGAAGAGATTTCATCGCCACCATTTGTAGAAGGGATGGACTTATATTTTGAACTTGAGTCACTACTGATGGGGGCCGATTCCGGGATACCAATTGATGATGATCTTCTCAGTGGTCTTCAAGATCTTCCAATTTGTGGGTTGGAGGATTGTGATCAACCTCCATTGCCTGATTTTGAATTTGATTTCGACTGTGCTTGGATAGATCAACCATCTTAAATGGTTCCCCATTCAATATGTCATTTTCCATAAGTTTGGCATCCAAATTATAATATGAATTTGAAGTGCGTTAATTCAAGAACTTGGAAACTAAGTTAGAATGTGTGTATTAAATAAGAGTCCTTATAGAAATTCATTCGATGGAGTTTGTGTTCTAATGTGAACGTTATTTACAACTTTCATTGGATTGTGACGTTCTAATGATGTGTCGAGCTATAACTCATCTCGGCTTGTAATTTGATTTGGCGACCGATCAACCTTTTGTTTTATTCTTGGAAAATACCATCTTTGGATTGTGACATTTCAATTATCTAAGTGAAAAATCATTTTCATATATTGTTCTATAGATGCGCACCGTTCTAACACCTAAAAGACACTGATTTTATGTCTTGTTGGGCTATAGTTTAAAAGCAAATTCCCTTTTGAGTAAATTTTTATTTTTAAATACATTTGGATAGGTTTATTCCATTTTAGTTATAAGTAGAGAAGTTATTTGTTTTAATAGTGAAGTGAAAATTAGTGTTAAATAAGTAAAACATTATAAATATTTATTTTAAGCTTTGACAAATATTCACATAAGTGATTGTTTTGTATTTGAGATGACGTGTCCTCAAAATCTTATCAAATGTGTACCAATCTTCCTATATGTACATCAAGTTTCACATAAGTGATCATTTTGTATTTGAAATGATGTGTCCTCAAAATCATATCACATATGTATCAATCTTGATATATGTGCATCAAGTTTGACATTGTAATGAAGTGACAAATTTTTATACAATGATTTTAACAACACTTTAAACAATCAATAATACAGATTTTGATACATCAGACACTGTCAATCTTAATGTACACTTTGAATGTACAACTAGTATAGTTGAATATGTACATGTCTAGTAATAAAGAATTCGAATAACATCGAGTAAATTTTGATTATTTATGATTTTCTTTTACTTTTAAAGGTTTGTCCTAAAATTTAAACAAAATAATCAAGCACGTTGTCAAATTTTAAGATTAATTGCCCTGTTTGGTGTGGCTTTCTGGACAAATCTATTAAATTTCGATAGATTTGTGAATTGAACTCTTCTTCGTGTACAAAAGCAGATGTCACAAAAAGCCAACATAGTAGACAAACACGGTGGGGCCCACTTATATATATATATTTTTTTAATACAAGGTGGGGCCCATCATTGTGAGTATTTTGATGACTTTCTAGCAAAACCATTTCTGTTGTGAATTAAAGAAAAAAATAGGAACCACTCGATGGTTACATATAATCTATTTTTTAGGAAATAGCGCGACCACACAGAAGTTTAGTGTGCTTTTGGTTCCCCAAACACACCATAAGTCTTTAAAATTGTAAATATTAAATTATATAAACACCAAATCGGGACCGTTAAAAATAATAAAATAAAATTATCTAGTCGTATTTGACACTTTCAATATTATAAAATTGCTTTCAATTTAATTAAATGGACAATCTTTGCCGACTTTCTCTTCATTGGTCCAACTACAACATGGTGGTTGATTCTGAAAACTTATAATTTTTCTATGTTGTCCAAAAACCAAAGACTATTATTTTTTTAACAGTTTTTTGGTTGACTAATACCTAAAATTTAAGTATTTAGGGGGCATTATTATAGCTGTTTCTTGGATGCTACTATGAAAGAATCTCCCTTTGCATTTTGGTTGACGTGAGCGGAGAATTTTGGGGTTCAAAACTGTACGGAAAGTCATTTTGCAACTGCAACTTTTAATGCAAAGAAATGTTAGCGAAGATGCTTGCATTATGGATTACACCTCTTTAAGTTTATGGACGAGAATTTAACTTTTTTTTTTTTTTAATACTGTTCAATCTATCTCATCAAACATTTTAATTGAATGTTGCATCAGTTGATGGGATTTCGGCAAGTATTCGAAACAGTACTAAACAACAGAATAGTGCATTTTGAAAGATATCATGAATATTAAAGAAATCCCTTCTCTTGGAAACTCTTAATGCATTATGCAGTCATCAACATTTGAATATTCTCCTTTGTGGCTTAACAATAATAAGTATAATCAGTGAATTGACAGCAAAAAAAATCACTTAATTGCCATATGCATGAGCTTAATTCACACTGGCTTTTCATTTCAAGAAAGCATCAACAAACATATAGCTCAATTTCTCTGCCATTTATTCTTCAAAATCTCATTCTTAATGATGATTGATGAACATGTTCGACCGACATTAATTAGTAATCTATGGCACAAGAATAAATGTTCAAACCTTGTAACAGCAGCCAATATCAGTAGCAATATACTGGTTGGTTGAGGTGCAAGCTGAGGACCAACAACAAATGAGGGTTCACCACCATTAGATCAAATCCCACTTTCCGAGCTTCTTCTTTCGATATAGTTTTTGGATAAGCATACCATAGCTACAAAGCAAGAATTTCCTGACGTTTATCAACTAATTTACATGAAATGATCTCTGTTTGAAATATAACATAGCTAGAAACATGTTACCTTTTAGTGTCCTATTCAGTTGGCAAAGAATTATTTTTATCATGTAAGAACAAAGCATATACAAGTTCGTTATCATTTCATCAGATTGACTTTGAAGGATGGGATCTTAACACTTGAGAAGATTAAGGGGGGTTACAATTCGGCGACATGTTGATGAAGACTCTTCCGATTGAGAAACTGAAGTGTTCAGTTGGACTTATGTTATAAGGAATGAGGAGTTGTTATAGCTGAGGAGGAGTCATTAATGGTGAATTAATCTTTTTTATTGGGAGATTGTTAAGTTGTGAAATCTAATTATTACTAATTTGTTAAACTGGTCTCTAATTAGTTTTTAACAAAGGGGTTGGTGGTAGCCCTACAGATCTAATTTTGGCGATAGTGGAGTTGGTGTGCGAGGGATCTAGAGATGATTTTGGGATTAAATGGAGTACATGATAGGTGGGGTGGGGTGGTATGTGATGGGATAGGATAGGGTCTAGTTAGTATACTTGATTTTTTATAATAAAAATAAATAAAATTATTAACACTTTATTTTTGAAATTAAAACTTAAAAGATAGGGATTGAAGTAATTTTCTCGTCCTAGAATTACCAATTTTTGGGCCTAGTGTTAGGCCAACCGCTCCTGGCCCTTTTTCCACAAAACACAGAGTCCAAACTGGATCTTCAAATTCTTCTGATGGGCCTTGATTAGTACACCAATTGTCCAAGAAACCGTACATCGTACGCAAGCAAAAGTAGGTAGAATAATTTTAGATGTACATAATGATCTACATAATATTTAAAATAATGGCCACATGTTTGGACCCTATTGGAGGGTTGCCAGTAGATCATTATGTACCCATAGCATCACTCAAGTGGGTAAACACGAAAATCGTTTGGAACCGTCAGTTTGATCTCACGTTGACTGATCAATGTAATTATTTACAAGTCATTTCAATCCATACATGCCATAAGTCAAACCACCCAATTACTAACCACTAATTACCATTCATTTTTATATATTATAATTTAAACCAAACCTTTGTTTGAACCCTATTTATCAAAAAATTATTTTTCAAAATTCATTTTCAACCATTAATTCTTCAATAAAATAATATTACACGTAAATCAATTTTTTCCTTTATTTTTAACCACATATTCTCCAAAAATTACTTTTCAAAAATATTTTTTTTCTTTTAAATTAGGGCTCAAACAAGGGTCAAATATAGAAACTTCCCAAACATGCTTTAAAATGGTGTAAATATTGTCTTTTCTGATGTCTCCAATGTTGGATTATATCCTACTTTTGCTTGCTCTATGATGTAATGAGATATCACAATATTCGTAAAGAAAAACCTAAACACGAGTAATAAAAATCAACTTAGATTTTGCTATATGTAAATAATGATTTACCTAATAACTTACGTACACATGACACTGTAAGATATAATTGAATCAAAATTCCTTCATTTAAATAAGAAAAAATTTCTTCACTCTCTTTTTAACACCACACCTGTACATAAATCATCATGTAACTCTTATGTATAAGTTGTATTGTTCGATAACTTTAGTCTAGCTTATAAGATCTTGGTTCGTGTACAAAGAAAAATAATAGTACAATTCAACTGAACAAGGCTATTTTGACAACCACCATTTTCCATCTTGATCTTAAAATAGCCTTGTAAAATGAAAATTCCATAAACTGTGAATGCGACTGCAACAACCATATTCTTACGCAATTCACATTCTTTAATACTTAATAGTCACAACTTGCATAGCATACAATCCAACTCAAATGAAAAGAGTCCTACAAGCATTTTCTTAACCCTGGGTGCATGTTTGGGTGTGCTTATAATCTTTGCTTATTCTACTTATGAGAGAGTGCTTTTACAGAAGAACGCAAAAAATCCTTGCACTTTTTTCGACAATAGCTTCTAGTAAGTTCATCATCATTTACCAAAAGAAGATTTCCACCTTACAGCCGCAGGACAACAACAAAAACGATTTTTTACATAGGTCGTCCAAAAGAAGCCTTCGGCCCCAAGGAAGTGAATCATCAACTTGAATGCCACAGGTCATCCAACATCCTGAAAGAAGTCTGGGAAAATGATACAGATAAGCTTAAAAATGAAATACGAACTCTAACCAGTTTCATATATGAAACAAAATCATAGGGACTAGTCAAAATTTTGCTTTAGTACACCATAAATAAACACTCCCAAAATGGGCAGTGGGAAGATCCAGCTTTTTTATGGGAGTTGTGGATTCGATTAACACTCTTGGAACGAGTTCCCCAAATATTTAGGCTTTGAGATTGGCAACATGAGGCAATGGATGTGTTGGTTGGATAAGTAGAGAGGGTGACTGGAAAATGTTTAGTCCACAGGAACTGCCAAGAGATTGGAATATCAGTTGTGTGGAGAATTTGTTTGCCAACTTGTATGACAGCAGGGTGCAGTAAAGGGGATGAGTGCAATGCAAGGTATTAGGAGGGATATAAGAATAGAAGTTCATAAGTAAATCCTTGTACTCTTTTCTGGTACAAGGCAATGATTTGGCATCACTAGGAAGGTGATCTGTGGTAGCAAAGCCCCCCCACAGGTGGCATTTTTCATGTAAAATGCTGCCAGATATGCCATTCTTCTACTAACATCTTGCATGGGTGCAGGAAACTTGTGTTAAGCTGGGTTTGTATACAGAGTCTGGGAGGTACCTCATCTCCTGCTTCACTATAATAACTTTTGGGATATTTAAATATCTTGTGCGATACCTACTGAGGTCAAATATCGGTTTTGGCCGTGTGTTATAGCAGCGGATTGAGCAGAATGAAGGGAAAACAAGAGATCTTTTCAGGGCATGGGGAACTCCTTTATGTAAGAACATAAGAATTTTTATGTTCTTTATTTCTGGAGCTAGCAGTCCATCCCCTCTTTGCTATTAATAAATATAAACATATGCAGTCAGCAAGAAATGTGTTGTCAAGGATCAAGAAGTAAGATTCCGAAAGGAGGCTCCAATAATTACTCGTCCATCCTTGAGGTATAGATTAGGAAAATAAAATTGTAGTTTCCCAGAGGACTCAATTAGCTGGTTTATTACTTGATCAATGGAGTAACACAGAATCTTTAATGAAATTCATCTTTCAATTCCATAAAGCGGTGAGGATATATGCTCATAAATTGTGTGGTGGTTTACACACATTCCAGAGAAGGATTGAGCATTCTTTTGATCCTATATAAGGTTGCCACTAAAAAAATATACAAACGAAAATCTGAATAATGAAACGTACAATGCAAAAACATTACCAGTATAGCCATCGAGGAATTACCTGGATTAGTTTGACTTCACATGCACTTCAATGATATCATCGTCCTCCATCCCTAGGCTACCAGGAGTCTCTGCTGGACTTATTTTATCCCCATCGAAGCAGAAAACTAATTGTTTAATATCAAGCTTAGCTTTGTCAGCATACATCTTGAAGAGTCGTTCAAATTTATCATCCTACATGAGTAAGCCATATCTATGATCAGAAATCACAAAACATCATATGACACAAAGTACGAGATCAAAAACTAGCAAATAGTAATTGTGGAAATCAGAATCACGATGGTCGATGTAGAGAGAAGTATGAAATGAAAGCTGTAACTGGTCAAATAAGAATACTTAGTAGATATGATAAAGTTAGCAGTACATACTAAAAGTAACAAACAAACAAAAGAATTTGATGACTAAATACAAAGTCATCGTATGCTGAGAACTTCACACAAGGAGCACTTTGATTAATTCTTAAATAGAACAAATTCTTAAGAAGTAAATTATGATGGGAATCAAAAAAAAAACAAAAATTGTCAGCTTACGACAAAGTTTCAAGATTGATTGGAAAGAGCTACGATAAGAATAAGCTAAAACATTGTAAATGGAAGCCATTATGGTTTCTCAGGGCTAGAGTTCAAATTGGAAGAATATGAATAAATGACTGGACTATGGAATAACAAAATTTTTGCTCCCTCCACTTGTTGACCATGTCTTTTGCATCTGCGAAAATCTACTGTGACCTACTTTTACTTGAAATATTAAGGAGTTTAATTCATGTCGCCGTACCCAAAAGTGTCTACAGTTTCAGACAGGGTAACAATTAATTTAATTTTTCATACATTCACAAGTGTTCTAGACTTTTAATCAATTCTAGCCTTCCTATATAAAAAAAAATAACTACTCAATTATGAGTTATCTTGGAGAATTTTGTCTCCTTTATAAAAATCATCTGCCTAATGATATTAATACCTTGGTTGACATCAGCAGGGTGTAAATTATTCTGCTTCGAGAAAACACCCGGAACTACTCACCATGTAAACACGAAATTGTTTAAGTTCATCCTTGTTCTGAATGGAAATAACCACTTTTGCTCTCTCCGGAAGAGGATTCTGTGGCTTCTCTGCTGCATTCTCCAGAGAAGACTGTAATGATGCATTGAGGTCTTTCCTTACAGATTCTTCAACAGCTCGCAAAACTTCCTCAGCAGAATGCGCCAGTGATGCCAACTCCTGCTTTTTTAACCTATGAAGAAAGCATGCAATTCAGAAAGAAGAGTATTAAGTTCACAACAGGAACATTTTCCACAATAAATTAAGCTACACTGTTAAATCAAGGCAGCCCCTTGGCATTTCCTTGCTAAAGTTTCACTATTATATCGTGACCTATGTCAGGCCATCCGTTAGTTATAAATCAAAATTGTTATCCAAGAACAAGTTTGTGACGGTAAGAACACAGCATAATGGCATTTTCTATATCATCAGGTATGAAATACTACAATATGGACATTTACTATGAAGAACTAAGTATATAGAAGGTAGAAATTACACGAGCAATCAAGAGTTAAAAGTATTTTAAGATGAATATCATCAATGTCTTCACTATTTTCTCAACCTTATTATTTCAAACTCAACAATATTGAAGGATGTCAGTTTCAATCAAGAACGCATATTCATATGCTAGTATGTTGGAAAGTCCTAGAGATCTATGCATTTGATACCAGGGACCTTCATGCATATATATATTTATGCATGATTTTGAGGAGTTCCTATAACGTATGATGCACGGACCTTTGTGGTTATATATGTTGGTAATATCTGGTTTCCCTCAACTAGGTGCTGATGTGTTAATACCACGATCACAAGGATGAAATCAGGATAATTTGAGGATGATTGTGTTTACATGATATGATGATCCCCTGATGACAATAAGCAATCCAATGAATTACAACGTTATGATAATAATGAAGATGATAAAATGACCACAATAACGATGACTAAATTATGAGAATAATGACGATAATATAATACTGTTTTACAATGATTTTAAAGACAATTGAACTGGATTTTGATACCCAGAGTTTCTGTAGAGATCATTTATATGAATAGAGAAGACAGTTTCTAGTTTTTGTTTTATGAGATATTATAAGAGTATAAATTTCCCTACCATTCTGCAAAATAGAAACTTGTTCCTAAATAAGATAGCATGTATAATTTAAAGCATCTTTAGGAAGTGTTTATAAATGATTTAAATTATAAATAGATGCAATGAGTGGTGGATAAGGGATAGTACATGTAAGTCATCAAAATGTATAGATAAAAAGATGCTTGAGTGTTTGTAAACAATTTATAAACATGAGTCACACATAGGATTAGTCGTGCATCATTTATATGTATGTCCAGGACTATGCAACTTGCAAAACACGCCCAGGACTATGCAACTTGCAAAACACCAGAATTACAAAATAATGAACCAAATTTATGTTCATTTTAGTAAATAATAAGGCAAAATCTTCATCTGAGGCAAAATAAGAATCCTCTAATAGAACCTAATGTCGTACAAGATTTTGTTGAGGGGACTCAGCTGCACGTCAAGAATGGGCATTAGATTTTGGTAAAGCCAGGTTGTCAAGTTCTGAAGACATATTCCGTTTTCCCAAAAATCCAAGTTCATAAATAATAGAACAACCATATATTGAATTTATAAATATATGTCAGTAAGTGTTGACAGGCATATACGTAGTTACAAACAAAAACAAAATAATTACCCATTTCTTTATCTAAATGAGGCCAGGATAGTGGTAGTAGACCACATTTTACTATTTTTTTCATCCTAGTGCAGTTGCACGTTGCAATTACAAGCCTGCACTTGTCAAAATTATCATAAGTTATCAACATTAAAAACAAAAAAACTAAACTATAAGTGGAAACTATCACTCGTTCGACCATGATTTTCCAGATAATGATTAAAGAAAACGTGTCTGATGTAACAAAGTGTTCTTGTAGTAGCATCTTTGTGGGGGATTTTTAATAACTTTCCATGGTCTATTACTGATAGCCAATATTGCAAACCCTTGTGCATTCTGTTAGTCAGTAACTCACCTTTATAACAAATCTAAGAAGCCTACATATGAAAGCAACAAGGATTTTCCTGTACAAAATGACTTACTTAAAAGTTTAAACTTCTAATTCTACTTTATTCTACATTTATTCAAAAGAAAAGAATAACAACCTCTACACATTGTCCCCTCAGATTGGAACAACAGGAATATAGGACATCCAGTTTAGAATTTTTGAATTTTCTCAAACAAACAAAACTGTTAGTAACATAATCACAATACAGTACACTGCTCATTGCATCCAGAAACTCAAACCTAGCAAATGCAGGTAGTAAATAACCATAAAATGTTATCAATTTCAACATACAACCTCACAGGATCAAAACTTTCTTGCAAACACACAGAAATCATTAGCAATTCATAAGCCTGGATATAGATTATACCGTAGCGCCTTTATAGTAGAGTCCTCGTCAAGTATCTTTTCAGTATTTCTTGAATTCTTTGGTGCTGGAGGTAGCCAATCTTCTTCTTCATCTACTTTACTTTCGCAATCGACCACCTCGATATCCTTCCCATTTACATCCTTCCCTTTCTCTTGAACCTAACATTTCTCAGTTCAAAAACCCCATTTGAACTTTAAGTTCAATATTCATTAAGAAACATAAAAAGAATTTCAAATCTTTTCCAAGGTAAACAGAGAGAAAAGTTGTTACATCAGCGTCTGCAATTTTCCGTTTCTTGGTGAAGAAAGCAGGGGATTCATCCGTGCTATCATCTGCCAATCCACCAAAAAAAAAAAAAAAAACTCATTGAAATACACTAGGCGAATAATTCATACTTGTACGTATATAGAGGGGAGGAGAAGCTGACCATCGAGGTTAATGGCATTACAGGGCTGAACGCGTGAGTAATCGAAAAGGGGTTCGAATTCTTCAGTAGAATCTGCCTGTCAAATTAAACCCCGAAAAAAAAAAATCAGTAAATGGGAAAATAGACAAATTAAGAAACCCTAAAGAATCTTTTTTTTTTTTGTTGACAAACTTGTGTATATGCAAAAAACTGAAAGAAGCTTTTACCATCTGTGGCTTTCACACACTCTGAATCTATGTATGTAAATGCAGTGTGTTTTGTTTATATAAAGAACTGCTGATGTTATAAATTCAAATAACCCTTGTACCCTGTTTGGGAAAGCTTAAATTTTAAACGTAATTTTTACTTCTTTTTAAAATTGGATAAACATTGATGATAAATTCATTTTGATTCTTTCATGGGGATTTTCGAAATATAGTTCAAGATAATAATTGAAATTTATTATCTTTTCTTTATTGATATTATTCCTATTAATACACTAATTGGATTGCTAAGCTCTGTTCAACATCAATTAGTAATTAAGTGGAACTGGCTTCACTTTCTAGTGCAACATTCAAAAGTCCCTATTTGACTTTAAAGTCGTTTTGAGATTATAAGTTGATCAAATTTAATTTTACTCACACCTTACATTGAATCTATAATTTTTATTATTTTTTTAATCGCATGTTTCGTGAAATTTTCCAGTTCGTAATATCAATAAATTTTGACAAATGGGGCCTACAAAAACCTATAGCACAACCTCGAGTTTAAGTTCGCATAGGGTTAGATAAGGACTCGCTCTCTTCGAGCTTGTGATAGCCAATTGATTTTATACTCCCCTCTCCTTCTCTTTCTAAGCGCCACTCTTTTCTATTTCGTTCGAATATAGTGTGTCATAAATATCTTTACACACACACACATATATATGACATGGATATATTTCTCAAAGCATATATTCATAAATTGAGACGTTCTATTTTTCTTCATTTATTTCTCAATCGTTGTCTTGCACAAAATGTGTTGAATTATGGATGACAAAAATAGTAGGATTCTGCCCTACCCCACATTTGGGGGTGAGGATACGCGGAGAAGGATGAAGAATGTGTCCTTACTCCAAAGCCGTCACGAATATTCTTATTTTTATAATTTATAATTTAAATCGTATTTAAATAAAAAAATGATATTTTAAAAAATAAATAAGTAATCGAGCAATAAATAGAGATATTTTCCACTCTTGTTTCTCAAAAATTCCTTGATACAATAGGACTAGAGGGGCCACCTAATCTTGTTCGCCCTGTCGTCATTTCTACTTGCAAGTCAAATTATCATAATCAACCGATGCTTCAAATGTGCAAGAATTTACATAAATTGTTGTATAATTTTAATCAACCACGAAAATGCATAAACGTGATTCTCGTTAAAATCCTCAAGCAACACAAGTAGCACTATGTGGACCAATGTAGAATGTGATGCCCATATAGTGATCACTCATGTATAACGTGAAACAAAATGGTGTGCATATAGAACAAGTGTGTTTGGAGTGTTTTTCTAAAATTTGAAAGTGCTTTTATGAAGATATAGCCCATTGTTTGGTACACATTAAAATTTTTATTCTCATTTTTCTACTCATTTTTAACTACACAATTTTCAATAAAATAATAGTTTTCATCACATCAATAACTTTTCGTTCTTTTTCAACCCACATTCTCCATCAATTTACTATTTCATAATATATTCTTCCAAAATAATGTAGCTCGAACACACCCATAATATTATTTAGAGTCTGTTTGGTAAGGTTCAAAATAAGATTAAAATTAAAAATATGACCGTTATTGGATCACATTCGTCTAATAAAAGTCAATAATAACGACTAATTTTTCAATTTTAATCCGATTTTAATCTCTACCGAACACACCACCCTCTTAATTGACTTTTAAGTCATACCGAATAAGCCCTTAGCATAGATGGTTTTTAACACTCGTTGAAGTGACATTGATTTGTGGGTTCTATTTTTTCATATTTAATTGAACGTGTATTATATATGTTGTTACCTGAATTTGTGTTAAACGATACTAATGCAGGCGTGTTCGGTAGAGATTAAAATAAAAAAACTAATCGTTATTGTTGACTTTTATTCGACGAGCGAGATCCAATAACGACTATATTTTCAATTTTAATTGAATTTTAAACTGTATAAAACAAGCTATAAATATCGTTACACTTTGGAAGGCAAAAATTGCGTTTCTTTAAAATTATGAATATCTAAATAAAATAAGTATTCATCGACAAATTTTATTAAAGCCTACTAAAAATTTTGTAGTGTTAAAATGAAATGTTGGTACGTGAGTGTATAACACGCGTAACGAGTATATATACACACACACATACACGTGTCAACATACGTGTAATAGTATATGTATTTGCTCACCTATCTATATACTCATAATTAAGCAAAAATTAAATACGAAAAATTTATTATTAAATTAATTAAAAGACAGCTGGGATTGTCCAAGAGGCAAGAAGTACAAAAGGATCATACTATTAAGAAAACTAATTGGTTTCTTCTTTACTCTTCTCGTGCCGTTTTTCCAGTTCTTTCCATTCCATGGATCCCTTGCCGTCATCGCTCTCCGCCGCTCCACCCACCACCACCACCACGACGGCGGCGGCACCACCTCCACAACCACCCCAAATCAACTACCCAGACTCCGTTGATTCATCCCCTCGCTCCCGCAATACCAACTCCTGGGACGATCCGCCCCCACCGCTCCCCCAACCACCAAAGCTCCGCCTTATGTGCAGTTATGGCGGACACATAGTCCCCCGTCCCACTGACAAATCTCTCTGCTATATCGGAGGAGACACCCGCATCATCGTCATTGACCGCCACACCAGCCTCTCCGATCTCCACAACCGCCTTTCCAAAGCCCTTCTTAACAACCGGCCTTTTACGTTGAAGTACCAGCTCCCGAATGAGGAGTTGGATTCTTTAATCTCTGTTACTACTGATGAAGATCTTGAGAACATGGTTGAAGAGTACGACCGCCTCTGCAATTCGAGTGCGTTGAAACCTGGCCGCCTTCGCCTGTTTTTGTTTCTCAAAAGTTCGAATATTGAGCAGCTTCTTGTTGAAACTTCATCTACTAAATCCGATGACTGGTTTCTAAATGCGTTAAACGGGAAGGATATTAATATGCCTGCATCTGCAAAGGATTGCGGGTTTCCAGAATCCTCTTCGGTCAATTCTCTACTTGACTTCGATGACGATTCTGTAGATAAGGAGGCCAACACAAGGAAATACGTGGAATCCCAAATGGAGTCATCAAAGAATGATGGAAATGGGATCGGGACTACTGTTAATCACGATGTGCATTCGATCCCGGATTCTCCTATGCTGGAAGCCAATTCTTCCTTTGAGTCTGCTTCTAGCCCTCCATTGGTGGCGAACCTGCGGCCAATAAGGGTACGTGCGGAGGAGAATCAGAAGGCAGGAAGATTGGGAATCGAGGATCAGTTTCAGCAGAGCCTTGTGGGTGTGGGGGTTGGTGGAAATGTTAATTTGCCTCAGAAGCAGGAGGAAGGGAGTTTCGTGCCAATGGATGTGGCAGCTGGAACGGTGGTATCAGGAGTTCCAGTGGGGGCAGGTGGCGGTGGGGAGTATGGAAATAGAACTTTCTCCGACGATGATAGATCGGATCATAGTGGGTATAGAAGAGCACAACAACAGGCACAGGTGCAGTTACAACAGCAGCAGCCTCCTCAATTTCAGCAGAAACAAGCAGGTTCTATCGATTTGCCTTCCCCAGATTCAGTTTCAAGGTACCTCAATTTTAAATATAAAGATCTTTAATCTTAAGAATACTGTGTATAGGGTTTTGAGTGTTAAGTTTGGATTTCTACATATTATTTGAGTAAATGTGATGAAAATGATCTGAATTGGGATTTTTTTTGGTGTAATTGGTACAGTGAAGGAAGTCTAAACAATCCATTATCTAGGCAGAGACCATCTATTTATCAAGAACCAATGATGCAAATTCAGCCTGGTAACTATAGAATTGTTTCTGCTAATCAAGTTGATCCAAAGACGGGGGATCAAAATCCTAGCAGGGTTCAAATGCATCCACAAGTTCAGGAACCTGGTTATGTCTTGTCAAGCCAGTTTGACCAAAATCATCCTCAATTACATCAAATGCAACATTTTGTTCATGCTGGTACTCAGTATATCCCTGCTGGAGCAATGCCAACTCCATCGTATTACCCTGTGTATCCTTCCCAGCAACAGCAGCCACACCATCCTGTTCCTGAGCAGCAGTACCCATTCTACTTTGTGCCTGGTCGACCTGCCCAAGGTTATCATGTGCCGATGCAGCAAATGAATTATAGTGAATCGATGTCAGCTGCCACTTCTACCCGTCCCCAAACTCCTCCTTCTGGATCTATGGCCCCTTCTTCGGCTCACAACCAGGCAAGAAATGCTCCTGGATCCGAACCTGAAATGGCTGCTGGTGTGTACAGAACAGCAACTCATCAGCAGTTAGTCCAGGATCCTTCCAGCCAGCAACAGGCACAATATACTGGTTTCTCTCAAATTCATTATCCGTCTCAATCGATGACTCCCCCTTCAGCTGCCAATTCTAATTATGCTTATGAATTTGCTGACCCTTCACGAGCCCAAATATACTACACTCAGCCTCTGCCACCTCAGTTTGCTGCTCAGTACCAGTCCATGGCGTCCGCCCCAGCCGGGACGTTACCTGAAGCATCTACACCGCAGTCCATGCCGCTTCCCACGGACTACAAAGCATCAAGTTAGAACTGTGACGCCATGACGGGTGAGTTGAGCATGGATACACAATTTTGCAGTAATGGCTTTGGCTTGCCTTTGAAATTTATAATAAGCAGTTTGTCCTGTTACTCTTATCAATATGTGATGTTTAATTGTGATGGATAATTGTTAAACTCTGGTCATTTCTCTTCTTTACATGTTACATGGTTGGTCTACATATAGTTGTTATTAAATAAATGTAAAATTATATAAAGAGATTGAAAATATTTGTGTTCTCTAGTTTTTATTATTTCATGTTTCTTTTTGGATATTTGGGAATGATCCACTTCTTTATTGATGTAATTGATATGATAGAAGGTACCCCCCCCCCCCCCCCCCCCCCTCTTCTTCAATTCTGCTTCTACGAAACTTCATTTTTGCATTGCAATTATGCAATTAGATCATATGAGATATGGTTATGAATTTGATATGTGAACCTTCAAGTTTAAGTGATGTTGAGGTTCTCGCACTTATGTTCAGCTAAAAGTTACAACTTGCTTTGTGCCCTGTGTTTTATCCGTCCCAGCTGTTTCTCTATTTATGAAAGCCATGTTCCTCAGTGATTTCTCAAGGCGAGGCCACTATCTTTTTCTTTATGAACTGTTAAGATCGAATGTATCTTTTATCAACATACATTTGCTACTTTAATTATATATTTTTGATTAAAGAAAGATAAAATGGTCTCTCTTAGCGCAACTAGGTTCCTTCACTCTGATTCTTGAAGCAGTAGATAGTTGGTATGAAAGTGTTGACGATTATGTTTAAATCGCAACCAAAGTAATGGCGTGCTTTACATTTGTCCGAATTGGCACTTCATTCATGGTTTAATTTGACTTGCAAGCGTTTGTTTATTCCATAAATCATTGATCAATCACAAAATTAGACTTCTGTGTGCATGAACTATGATTTACAGTGATAGCAATAGCATCTCCTTTTCCGTTTCCTTTTCTGAAGAATTCTAGTAATGAGCAGCAGAATCATCAATTCCTGCAGAAAATTAACTGCACTTCCTTATTTGATTTTCCATAATCTGAATTGAACTTCTACATATAGGCATATTTAAACAATAAGATTTTGGGATCGGCTGGTTTTTAATAGAATTATGTGAATCTTTTAATCCTGTGTTCATATTTATCTTGGTTTGATGGAGCAAAAAGAGTTAACACTGTTACACTGCCCCTATTTGACAATCATCCTTTTGAAGTTTTAAATAGTGAATTTTAGGACAACGTGTGGTTGAAAATGAGTACGCAGAAAAAATAATTTGGAAAGTACGGTCCTCAAACAGAGGATGAATTGCAAAACACTAATTCCTGATTAGGCATCCGTTTGTTTCTCATTTTTCATCCATAAAAATGAAAAATATGACTGTTATTCATTACATCAAGCTATCAATTTTGAATTTCTATCTCTTGTGTGGTCCAATAACGGTTATATTTTTCATTTTCATTCTACAATAATGAGAATCAAACGAAGGCTAGATCGAAGTTGCATGCTCTAGCATTTTGGGTGCTGAAAATTTTGCCTTTCTTTGCAATTAGACCATTAAAGTCCTTGCGTGTGCAAAGGGCATATCTACCAGTCGGGCAGGAAATTTGACAAGGCTTTTCGTTTCACAAAGGTCCATTTTTTCCATATGGGAATTTTTACCAGTTTCTGCACAAGAGTTGCACAATTTTTTTAAAACATGCGCTTCAAAAGTCAGTATTAAAAATAATTTTGGAGAAAAATAATTTTAGCAAAATCTGTGCCAAACTAGATACTTCCCTTCCAAGTCAACTTCATGAATTGGTTTTCATCTGTCTGTTTGTTGAGGGTGTTTATTCGTGAGTTCTTATTTATATTTTTGTTTTGTTGGGGGGTTGCGGCGAGATTGTTTCAAAATAAAATAATGTTATTTATTATTATGACAATAAATTATCGATAATAATACAGTCTATGTGGAATAATGAGATTTGACAGTCAATATATATGAAAGACGGGGAGGAAAGAGAGAAAAATATGAGATAATAGATTGTCACATCACTGATAATTTTATTGGTGATGTATAAGTCTATGTGGAATAATAAGATATGACAATTCAATATATATATGAGAGAGGGGGAGGAAAGAGAATGAGAGATAATGGATTGTCACATCATCGATAATTTATTATCACGATGATAAATAGTATTATTTTTCAAAATGTGGGGGTGTGGGGACTGGGAGGGTTGGACAATTCCAAGTCATTTTTAATATTATCTTCTTTTTGGGCCCACGCATTTGTTTTTATTCCAGCCACTTTTTTGTGTAGAATTATCAAACTTTGGCATTATATAAATTCTCCATTCTGTAATGCCAAAGGACAAGGAATAATATATTTAAAAAAATCTTAATTCTTATTCTATGCTAAATTCGGTTTGATTATAAATAACGGGAGTGCTTCAACTGTCGATGTTCAACAAAAAAGGTGGAATCAAGATGCTCGCTGAATCTCATAAAAATCTAGTATTGTCTCTTCTTTATTCCTTGCTCGAGTTTCATTCTTTAAAATTTATTTTCACAATAATTTTGCACCTAAATTTAAAAATTTTCTTAAAGAATCATTTTTTTTTTACAAAATCTATTATTAAAAATAGACGAGCGGGTTTGTATCCTTAATTACTAGAACCATGCTTCATTTACGGATTTTATTTTTTATTTTTTCCACAAAACAAAACCATACTCACCATGTAGGGGGGTGGGTGGGTTCTTTTTTTTTTTTTTTTTCATTTTTTATCCCGATGGGCCCCACACATGTGAGTGGGTATAAAACTTCTGGCAAATTATCTCTTCAGTTTCTTTTTGGATATTGGGAATGATACACTTCTTTATCAATGTAATTCATATGATAGAAGGTACCCCCCCCCCACCCCCAAATTATGTTGGGAGATTATTCAAACTAGCCTGTTGACTTAGTTCATATGGGATTTTCGTAAAAAATTCTATTTTACCCTAATGAAATATGTTTCTTTATTGCAAGCCATGTCCTTTTATTTTAAAGTAAGTTTCGGATATGTTCTGTATTTCTTATATTTTGATTTTTAAAGCATAAATTCATTCTTTGATCTAATATATTGGCATAATATGCTATTTTTTGTTCATATTCTTTTATAAGTTTAATATATTCCTCAGATATTTCATCTATACTTTCTAGTTGAGATTTAATATTTTCTATTTTTTCAAATATTCTTTCTAACAAATCGTCTAATCCTTTAATTGTATATCCTAGCATGATTGGATACTATTATCATGAAAATTATCATAATATTATAATGATATAAACATCATGGTAGACAGTAATCCAAACATCATGAATAATCATAAACATTTATAATCCATGCGATTCTCTAAGATCTTAAGAAATTCTTTCAAAATTTAACAAGAAATAGTAGTTCTACCTTAATTTTAATCTGGATCTTTATTCTTAGAATCGAGTGACCTTCAGACTCTGAATATGCAAAATGCTTCCTTCAACGGCCTCCTGCCTTAACGGAATCCTTGATATTTCAGCTATTTACCTTCACCGTGTCGTTTCTAAGGACAAATCCCTAAACTTGGATTAAAGAAAAATTGTCTTTGTTGTTAAAATAAAAAAGATCTTTCTTATTAGATCTATCAAGAATATATGGGAATGAAAATTTAGAAACTCATTCTTCTATGTAAGAAATGGAATATTATTGGTATTCTGAAATTGGTACAAAGATTATATCAAAAGACAGAAGTGTTTTTTCTCGCAATTTGAAAGCTCAAGTGTTTTTTCTCAACTCATTCTGTCTCTATCTTAGCCCAAATGCTTCTATTTATACAACTACATGAGGCTCGATTATCGGCCTCTTACATCATCCATTATCTCATACTCTACTAATGGAGTTCTATTATTACAACAGTTTCTCCACTACATAATTGTAGCTCTATTATTTCTTCCAGCTGTCCACCTTTCTTTCACATCTTCTTTTCTTCTGTTGTCTTTATATAGAGTTTGTCAAGATTCTTCGATAATGTTTAGCATAGTGGCGGGACCTCTTATCTCTTTATATTTTTGTCTTTTTTTCATTTGGATAGCATGTGGACATTCCCTCAATTGACGTGATTCATGTATGGTTGATGGACTTCCATGAATCTGATGGATATCAAACTTTTGGATATATTCTTTTAAAATTGAAGATTTATCATTTCCATTATTTGTCATGAGTGTCCATCATTCATATTAGCATAAGCATTGGAATTTTTTATCATATAAATTTTTTGTCATATTGTAGAGAACTTTCATCTCTATAACTCTTCGGAATCTCATCCATGATCTGTTAATGTTTGGCAATGGCTCTCTATTTTGGCCTACTTCAATCTGGAAATTTCGGCCTACGTATCCGATTGTAATAATATGTTCTGCAGGATAATATATCCTTCCATCAATTTGTGGACCGATTCAGTAAAATTTAAGATATATTGGTCTTCCTTTGACAAATTTTGAAACTTCTCCTCGGATGATATCATCAAATTTCTCAATTTCTTTTAAATCTTTTCCTGGATAAATTAAATCCAAGAATTCATAGTCTGCTGCCATTTTGACCATGTTAAGGTCTCCATCGTTTGTAATGATCATCCTTAGGTAAACATGTTCTCCTGGGGATATGATTCATCATCTTGTAGTTCATAGACAAGTTTTGCAAAAGCTTTATATTCTTCTTCTCTTGGTGTTAAAGGGGTCTCATCATCTTCGTCTACTCTAATTTTGATTACCCTTGTATGCTTATCATCATTTTTTATTGTCACCTTTCGGGGATTTTCCATGATTGTATCTCTTTTTATTTGACTGGATCCACTGCTGCTTCCGTTTGGTGTACCTATTTGTATTCCATGTTTGGTATTTTGAGATTGTACTAAGGCATCAATCCTTGTATTTTTTGTATTTGTATACTCTAATTGTGCTTCAAAAGCATCAATTCGATCTTTTAATTCATTGGTAACTTTGGTATTGGACGTACTGATCTCAAGTAATAATTTGACATTATAACTTAAGGTCTTAGCTAATGCCTCCATTCCAATTTTTATATCATCAGCTTCATCTTTGGCAAATGCTGCCGCAGATTTTATTTCTGATATCTCCTGCTTGATATTATCCATCTCCAAACTCGATATTCCTGCTTAAAAAATCAGCAAGATAATTGTTTATACCTTTAATATGAATAATATCGAAATTATAAAATGACAAATATGCTTGCCATCTGTGCAATCTCTTATATTGAGGCTTCATTGGTAACTTATTTTTAATTAATCTTGTAACATTAGAATTGCCAGTTTCAACAATAAACCTTTTAGATAATAGGAATAATAAAAACTTTTTTATTCCTATAATAATTGCTAACAATTCTTTTTCATGAGTAGTATAATTTATTTCTGATTGGTTAAAAGTTCCACTTGAATACCTGCAAATTTCATTTAAATCTGTTCTTAATATGCTGCCCAATACTTATCAGAAGCATCTGTATTAACAACGAAATTATCCTTTTCATCTGGCAATTTCAATTTTGATAAATTTTTGCATTCTTCTTTTAATAATTTGACTATTTCTGCATGTTTTTCACTCCATCCTTTAGTATTTGTTTTCCTAAGTAAAACTTGTATTTTATATCTCTTTTTTGAAAGATTTTCGATAAATCCTTCTGCATAGTTTAAACATTTTAAGAACTTTTGTATTTGTTTTTTTGATTCTAATTTATTTGAAAAACTTTCTATCTTTTTGGATATATGAGTTTGCAATTTATTCCTTTTTTATCTATTGATAATTCAAGAAAATCAATTTCTTGTTTTTCTATTATAGCTTTCTTTTTTGAAAGAACAATTCCTTCATTTTTACATTCATTTATGAATTGTATCAAATGGTTTCTATGTTCTTATTTAGTATTAGAACATATTAATATATCAACACATACTATTAAAAATTCATCAAACTTTCTAAATATATTATCCATTTTTCTTTGATATATTTGTGGTGCATTTTTTAAACCAAAAGGCATTACTAACCATTCATATTTACCATGAGGTGTACTAAATGCAGTATATTGTATACTATTTTCTTCCATTTTAACTTGCCAAAAGTCTGATTTACAATCAAACTTAGAATAATATTGTTTTCCTTTTGCAAAGTTTATTAGGACTTCTTTATTTGGTAAAAAGTATCCATCAAATTTAGTATATTTGTTTAATTCTTTATAATTGATTACCATTCTGGTCTTTCCTCTAACTTGCTCAGAATGTTTCATAACCATAAAGGCTGGACTACTATGAGGTCCATTACTTGGTCTAATAAGTTTTTGTTCTAGTAATTCTTTTATTTGATTTTTAAATTATTGTGTATCTTGTATAGTATACATCATTGGTCTGACTCTAATTATAACATTCTCTGTTAGTTCTATTTTAGCTTTAGAATGGTATGGTTTCCAAAATAATAATGAATTTTCTCCACATGTCTTATCTAATTGTTCTATGATTTTTTCTATACTTATTTCTATTTCTGCTTTCAAGACTTTTTTGTATAGGGTCTTTGTATTTATATCTTTATTTATAATTGATTTTTTCTCTCATTTATCACCACGCTGGGCTGGCTGAACTCTATAGGGTCTAAATTCCCTTGGGATTTTTAATAAGTATGCACGTGGTGTTTGTAACATTATCATATAATTATTTTGTTTATAATATTGAAATTGTTGGATAAAGTCATTTCCTAATAGTATATCACAATCTAATTTATTATAACTATATATCTTGTTTATTATTACTTGTTTACTTCCAAGTATTATACTGACTTTATCAGCACTACTAATTATTTGTGTACTTTCTCTTGTTACATTTATTTTACTATTTTCATTCCATGATTTTATTAAGAAGTTTTTAAATATTGTTATATCACTTCCTGTATCTATTAAGGCACGAGTTGTTATATTTGTTTCTACTATAGTAACTTGTATATATACGGCTAATGGAAAACTTGTTTAGTTATACATTTATCTTTTCTCACATAATGTAGTTTGACCATTATGTGTTATATATAATCTTTCTCTTTTTATACTATAGTCTTCTAATCCATTTAGAAAACTTATTCCTAATAATATATGAGGATCTATATTCATACTATTATCCATATAATATGGCACTACCTTTTTAATTCCTCATATTTTTATTGGTACTTTGACTTCTAATTCTGTAGTATGTATTTATCCATCAAAATTTATATATCTATATGGTTCAACCTTATGAGTCGTTAATCCTTTATTTCTAATTGAAACTATATGACATTCACTTGCTCCTGTATCAATTAGTATATTTGGTCATTCAATATATTCTATTCTATTATAATATTCTCATTCTATCTTCATGTTTTCAGTATTTTTACGAAGTTGAATTTCTTTTATATTACTAGTTTCTTCTAAACGTTTTCTATGTAATCTAAGGTTTGTTGATCTTTTAATTAATCTTTTATCTCTAAACATTATTTTATCAGAATAATCATCTTCTTTATTTTCTGCTATTTCAGGTTTATCCTTGAGTATACTAAATTCATATTCTTTAGGAATTAAACTTATTTGTTTGCTTGGTTCTATTATTTTACTAATATCCTTACATTCCTTATGAACTTCTATGTATGATTTTTTAGAGTATATATTTTCATAATTAGAGTTAGTAAATGTGTACAAAACTCTATATTATATAGTCATAATCTCGTCTCCTGGTTCCATTATATCATTTCTATGTAACTTAAAATGTAGTCCTAAAACTTCATTGAAGTTTTTGTCTGTAATTGAGACACAATATTTTGGGTAACAAATAAATATTAGTTTTTGGTATGTCAAGTTTCCTTCTATAGTTTCTAAATGACTATCTTT
This sequence comes from Fraxinus excelsior, assembly GCA_019097785.1. Classification (NCBI taxonomy): domain Eukaryota; kingdom Viridiplantae; phylum Streptophyta; class Magnoliopsida; order Lamiales; family Oleaceae; genus Fraxinus; species Fraxinus excelsior. Next base: position 4,780,445 of record CM032643.1, on the reverse strand, counting down.
TAAATTTATTATTCTTCCATCATGTAAACTTACTGTTAAAAGCGAATCTATTCATTCCCTAAATAAGGATTTAAACATTATTTGTATTCCTGCTAAATAAACATATTGAATTTTTTCTCCTTATTTTTTACTAATATTTGTTAATAATTCATTTACTGTATTTTTTGTTAAAATATTTAATTTATGTGTTCCTTGAATTGTTCTAACATTTATAACTTTTTCAATTTTATGATATTCATTTATTGATATTCTTTTTCTTTTCTATATCATATCTAAGGCTTTCCATTTTCCTATTTTTAAATCTAAAGATAATTTTCTCATTTTCTTGAATTTGTTATTATCAAATGTTACTTTTAATCTATAACCTTCTATTCCTTCATATTCTTATTTATCTATTTTATCTCTTTCTATTTCTTCAATTTCTTTATTCAGATTCAGATTCAGATTCATTATCCTTTTCTGAATCTGATTCACTTATATATACTTCTTGATTATAATATTGTTCAATATCTGATATTTCACTTAATTCACTTTCTATTTCTAAATATTCTTTTTGTAATATTTTTACCTTCTTTTTACAATCAGGGTTTATATGTCATATTTCTCCACAATTCCAATATTTACATTTGTTTTTTTCTTTTCTATAAGGTCTGTTTTTCTGTTGTCTATTTGGATTGTATTTCCTTTTATAATATCTTCTTTTAGATTTTATATATTTTCTCTTAAAATTTTTAAATTTTTTATTTTTGAATTTTCTCTTAATATTTTTCCTTTCAAGATTACATTCCCATTGTGTATGTTTTTCCATATCTTCACAACATATCTTAGTTAATTTTCCTGATTTTTTCATTAATTGTTTTTGTTGACATATATATATATATGCAAGTCTTTCAAATAAAAATTTTATTATTGATCCTAAAGATCTAGGTGCTTCACGATTTTCTTTAATATATTTCTCAAATTCTATTTTAAAATATATTCATCATGTTCCTAGTAATTTATTATAGTACATATCTTTATATATATCTTGATTTTCATTACTATAAAATTGGGTATAATAATATTCCTTAAATTCAAATGTATATTCTTTAATTTTACACATATCACATATTGTTAGGTTTATTGATTTTATTCTAACATTTTCTTTTTCTTTTATTGCTTCTCCATCAAAATTTCTTATCCAATTTTTTCCTAAGAATTCATCTGAAATATAGTTTACTAATCTTTCTATACCTTCTCTATTTGATTTTATTATTTCTGTTTGTACATTTCTTTTTATTAATGTATTTGAATCATTATTTATTTCATCCCACCAGTTTCTAACATTTCCTTCAAAAGATGCTACTAAAAAGTCTATCATTCTTTCAGTACTTTCCCATGTATCATCTTTGTCATATAAAAAGAACAATATCATTGAGTCTGCCCAAGTTACTAAGGCTTTCTTAATATTTATTTTACAATCTAAATCTAATTTTGCTCCTCCATGATTGACGGGTTTATAATAATTATCATTTAATTCAAATTTATTACCGTATTTGTTTTCTCTTGGTGGTTGTCTATTTTTTATTTTTTCATAATATTGTCTATATGATTTGATGTATATAGGTGCATAACTTTCATCCGAGTCTAATATTTCTTGTTTATTAGAGGATTCTGCCTTATTTGATCCTCCTCCAGTATTCATTAGGACTTGATATTCATCTAAATTTTATAAACTTAATTGATTAAAATTTTCTATAAGTAAATCTAATTCTTCATTTATCTTTGTCTTCTATATTATATTAGTTTTCTTTAATCTCTAGTTTTCCTATTACTTTTTCTTTAGATTTTTTCATTTTTTCCTCTTCTTCTATTATTTTTGGTAAAATCTTCTTCCTAAATTCATCATCTATACTACCTGTTTCTATTCTTATATTTTCTTGTTCAATATGTTTTTTTCCATATTTTAGACATTTCTGTTTCTATAATTTTTTATCTATTATTTTTTCTTTCCCTTTATTTTTTTTTTAATTTTCTTACTTCAATTTATAGAATATTAATATCATTTCTTACTTCTTTTATTTTATTATTTATGTTTTGAACATCATCTATTAATATTTTTATTAGTGTTTTTAATTCTTCTATATACTCACCAATTTACATTTATCTTTTCTTTGATTGACATAAGTAATCTGTTCGACATTCAGTATCTTTACAATCTTTTATTACCTTATCACATTTTTGTTTTACATAATTATTATTTGTTAATTCTTTCATTTTTTTCGTAATAACTTGCTCTTATTTTATATCTTTCTTGTTTTAATTTTAATATTTGTTTTTGTTGTGATTCTGTTATTTTTTTAGGTTTTAAAAGTTCATCTTGTATTTGTAGATTTATTTCTCTTACTCTTGCTAATTTTTTATCTAAAATTTCTTTTATTTCTATTAATTCCATTAATAGTTTTTACAAATAATTTGATTCATATTTCTCTTTATAATATAAATTGATTTCTTCTTTTTCAAAAGTTTCTATTATTTTCTCATATATCTTTCTATATATAAAAAGTGGCTATTAAACAGAATTTGTTGGTTTAACGGAAAAACTAACGGAATTTCTTGATTTATCGGAAAAACTAACGGAATTTCTTGTTTTAACGGAAAATCTTTTTTCAACACCCCTTATTTTCAAAATTATAATTAAATAATAATAAAAATAAATTAGCTTTTGATAATTCATTCAAATTAAAATATTTTGGAGCTAACTTATCCGAATCGACTTTTTCTCGAATCTAATTTATGTATTTAATTACGATTTATCCAACGAGACCAATATTCATATATTTACGATAACTCCATCAATATCTAAATATTTGACACAGATAAAATATAATTTGATAAATGTATCATTTAGTTCCTAACTTTCAAAATATTAAAATATAGTATATAAAAATTGAATTATATTTTATGAAAATTTTCAGGGTATTACATTCTCACCCCCTTAAAATATTTTCGTTCTCGAAAATTTACCCGTCACTTACCAATACTAAGTCTAACACATGATATACATATATTATCGTAATACATATCACACTTTAACGATAAAATGAATTGCATTATTACTTAAAAAAGAGTAAAGACTTAAGTCATGCAAAAAGTTTAAGTTTCCGTTTGTTTCTCATTAAAAACCCATAAAATGAAAAATATGACCGTTATACATCACAAGTTTAGGCGTGTCAATACGAAAAATAAGCGTCATAATACGTTTCATATTTTTAATATTATTTTAATTATTTTTAAGACGTTAAATATATTTTTATTTTAAATTTTTTTTTTTCTATATTATAAAAAAATAGATTTTTTACTATATCATAAAATCATCTAATATTTAAAAATAATACTTACTAAACATTTAATATAATACTATAATATTGTTAAATAGTGTTAGAAGAATTTTAATTTTTATTAATTAAAGAACTAAACATGAGCATTAATCATAGGATTTATACGAAAAGTTTGCGGATTTGATAATTCCGATATCTGAAAATGGAGATGAAGGATTTTGATTCACAATCGATAATGATTCCGACGTGAAGTTCGTGGGAATTCAACTGAGGTCGAACCGAATGCAATAATATACATAAAAATAATTCAAAGTAAATCCATCTTTATTAATTAGATTCATTATATATCCTACAATTAGTCCCAACAATAAAAATTACAAATAAATATGTTAAAATAGTTTACTTTGTTAAATTAAAATATTTTAAACTTATAGAAAATAATATCTAACATTAATATATTAATAATCAAGTGCAATTTAAATTAAATTTAAAATATATAACTTCCTTTTTCTGTTTCTAATTTATAATAATTATCTATTTTTATAATTCTATTACTCATAATTTTTGCAATATAACATAATTTCTTCTTTTTCAAGTTCCATAATAATTTTTTCATATATATATTCATCTTTTAATGTTCATATTATAATGTTATCTATAATTTGTTCTTTTATCTCTCGAGGTAATTTTTTAATTATCATTAACGTTATTGTTTTTAGTTTCTTAGGAATATGTTCTAAAAATATATTACTTCATTTACTTTCTTCTATTTTGTAATACCAATCTGTTTTTGTAATTGTAATGTCCATAATCTCTATGGCTCTGATACCATTAGTTGTGGTACTACTTAGAGCGAACAAAAATCAAATAATTCTTAAAATCTAAAATCTAATTAATCTTTAAATAGTCGTGTATTCTATGTATTCTTTTAATTTGTCAAATTCTAATATATTATTAGTTATAGATATATAAAATCTTAAAATTAAATTAAACCTTAATTTCTTATATTCTTGGGGTAATCTATTTGTGATAGATCTCCTCATCTATAGGTTTTTAATTAAATCTTCAAAATCTAATAATGTTTGAGAATTCATAATATCAAGATCTGTTATTATATCTATATTTGATACAAAAGGTATATTATATTTTGAGATATTCTTTTTCATTTTTTCTAATTTATCTATTATATCTTGTATATCTCTTACAATTATAGATCTAACAATTCCTCTAACAAAATTTTATATTAAATTTTCTTTAAAACATTTTAATATTTCTTGAGCAGCATATAATTGTTTTTGATATCCTATTTTATCAATTCCATTTTCAAATTCAATTTTTTATTTTTATTTTTTACAATCGTTTTAATTTTATATGGACATATTTTAGATTTAGGTCTTTTCATTTTATAATTATTAGTCATAGTTAAGTTAGTTTTAAGAAAATATTATCACTTTGAGAAAAATAAATCTTTTAGGACTAAATTGTTATTTTCTTTATATTATGATTACTTTGGTTGTAAATTCTATATTTAGTGGTATTTTTGGTAGTTTGCTACCTTTGAATGGTCAAAGGCCAAAATGAATAAATAACCTCTTTGTTTAGACTATTTTCATATATTTCCCCAATTCTGCTTCTAGAAAACTTCATTTTTGCATTGCAATTATGCAATGGGTTAATTTCACAAATGGTCACTGAAGTTATCTAAAAATTTCAAAACGGTCACTGAAGTTTCAAAGTTTCAGAAACGGTCACTGAAATTTGAAATTTCTTTCAAAACGGTCACTGAATTTTCAGATTTTTTGACCATGTTTGAGGCAATTTTTCTGCAACTTCCGACCATCAAAACTACCGATTTCGGATACCGTTGGAAAGCTCACGATGTCATCTTCAATTACCACCAAAAATCTCCTCAAGACTCCAAGTGATTCGGCCGGAATAAACCCACGAAGTCGGCAACCGAAAATTAAGAAAATCTGCTCAGATTTTCAGATTTTTGGGGCAAGTTTGAGGCAATGTTTCGGCAACTTCCGACCACCAAAACTGTCGATTTCGGATACCGTTGGAAAGCCCACGATGTCCTCTTCAATTACCACCAAAAATCTCCCAAAAATTCCAAGTGATTTGGCCGGAATAAACCTATGAAGTCAGCTACCCAAACTGGGCAGATTTTCGGACTTTTATGCCCAGTTTGGGTAGCTGACTTCGTGGGTTTATTCCGGCCAAATTACTTGGAGTTTTGTGGAGATGTTTGGTGGTAATTGAAGAGGACATTGTGGGCTTTCCAACGGTATCCGAAATCGACAGTTTTAGTAGTCAGAAGTTACCAAAATATTGCCTCAAACTTGCCTAAAAAATCTGAAAATCTGGGCAAATTTTTACAATTTTCGGTTGCCGATTTTGTAGGTTTATTCCGGCCGATTCACTTGGAGTTTTGAGGAGATTTTTGGTGATAATTGAAGAGGACATCGTGTGCTTTCCAACGGTATCCGAAATCGACGATTTTGGTGGTCGGAAGTTGCCGAAAAATTGCCTCAAACTTGGTCAAAAAATCTGAGAATTCAGTGACCGTTTCTGAAATTTTCAAGTAACTTCAGTGACCATTTGTGAAATTAACCCATTATGCAATTAGATCATATGAGATATGGTTATGAATTTGATATGTGAACCTTCAAGTTTAAGTGATCGTTGAGGTTCTCGCATTTATGTTCTGCTAAAAGTTACAACTTGCCTTGTGCCCTGCTAAAAATCTCGCATATGTGTCTCGCATATGAGATTTTTTTTTTTTTTTTTTTTTTTATTCACAGAACAAAACATATACTCACAATGTAGGAGGGTGGGGTGGGTTTTTTTCTTTTTTTTTTTCATTTTTTATTCCGGTGGCCCCACACATGTGTTGGTGTAAAACTTTTGGTAATTTTTTTTTCTGTACATATGGTTTAATTCTAATTACTAATAGTAAATAGTAGATTCCGCAATGACAAATACTTATGTCGATCAATATTGACAATATGATGGCAGTGCAATTAATTGGGTAGAGGATTGTTAGCTCACTTGAGAACTTAATTTTATATAATTAGAGCAAGTTTGGTTGCATAAATTAAATTTTTTCTTAAGTTATTTATTTTACTGTAAATTCGAAATTATTTATTATTCATAATTTACTTTCTGGTAAAGAAGAGTGTGTTTGATTGCTGATGTTTTTCATGAAAAATATATATTTTTATTTAAATTCTTACTTTTATGTTGTTTGATTGACTTTTTTTCATTGAAAAACATTTTCATACTTTTAGTCACGTGATCATATTTTCTTAAAATTAAAACAATATATATATTTTCTTTAGAAGTAGCAGGATTTTATTTCCATGGAATTCCCCCCCTCTCTCTCTCTTATCTATCCACTATTTCTCGTATACACACCAATAAAAAATGAAAAAAAATATATAATATTTTCTAAATTGAAAACTAAATTAATCAAACACATTTAATTATTTTTTCAATGCATTTCATAATCGCAATCAAATGCACTCTAACTATAAATAGACATTTTAGAAAACTAACTTTTATACACGAAGGGAAATATAAGAGCTCGTTTGGATTTCATTAAAATCTTTTTATAAGTTAAAATTAAAGTTAAATATTAATTGTTATTATCCATTGGTTTTGCTAAAATTAAATTTTTAGTACATCCTGATAAAAGTTGAGTTATCGTGTGATTAAAAAGTTGATAAATATTATAAATATCATGAAATATATGCTGAAAAATGAATTTGAGTAAAAAAATAATAATTTAGTAAACGAAGGCCAAAGGGCTTCGTAAATCCTACGCAAATCTTCCCTTGTTTGATGTACTTTAAAAATTGATAAAAATTTTTTTATGTTAAAATCAATAATTAAACTTAGATTTTATGCGATAAACAACTTTTTAACCACGCAATTTGATCAATTTTTATCAAAAATTAGTGAAAATCTGATTTTAATCCACAGATTGAAATGAAACCCAAACAAGAACTAACTTTCTGTTCCGCTGCAAAGGGGGAGACGTTCGTTTGCAGACAATTTCTCTCATACCAAACACACATAAACGACGGCGTGTGGACGAAATAAAACCAAGGGTCAACTAGAAGAAACTGAACCAGTAAGAGTGAGCATGATGGACCCTTGTGTGCGAGCCGTGGTAGAAGGCATACACTCCAGTCCCACCAAAGCCGTTGTCTATCTCTCCGGCGGAGCCTCTCAGGTACCTTCACATACAGATATGTACATGAATATATTAAATGTTTGGAGTATGGGGAAGAAGTGGACTTTAGAAGTACTGCTAATTGAGTTGAGGAATCAAACTATATCAATTGTTTTATAGATCGTTTGAACTATTTAAAATCAATATATCTTAATTTCAAATTCCATTGGAGCCTAATAGAGTATTGGAAATGGCTCCCAGATTTTATTTTGTAATACGACTAACTTGTGATTACACATCAATTTTCTGATGAAATATCTAATTGAAGTGACTTTGGAAAATGGGCAGGCACTAGGGTGGTTAATGTCTGTACCAGGAGCCTCAAACACAGTTTTGGAAGCTGTGGTGCCTTATTCTAGAATGTCCATGATTCAATTGCTAGGCAAGGTCAGTTTTTTTCCTCCTTTTCTTTCTCGTTTGTTTGAAGCTGTTTCGTGTTTACGTGAAAAACAATTATTGTCCACTACTTTAAAGTGAAAATGGATTCTATTTCATTTTATTGTTGTGTTTTTCAAAGGTTCCAGCTAAATTCGCTAGCAGGCAAACTGCGGAGGACATGGCATTGTTGGCTTATAATAGAGCTCTAAAGCTTTCCCAACCAGGTTCTTTTCCGAAAGAATAATACTTCTCATCTTTGTTTTCAATCTTGTGTCTGTAACAATTTATCTACAAATTATTTTGATTATTTTTTTAATATGAGTTTTGGATTTTAAAGATGGTTTATTCATCTTTCCTTCTCCTTTTACTTGTATTGTTGTTTGGAAATGTGGTGTTTGGTGTTAAATATTTCCAACAAGTTATTGTGCCTTAACTCGTTAAGACTTGCTTGAAACAAAATAATAAATTGATAGACTTGTTGTAACCAAATCAAATTCTAGGAATTAGAGATCGTCATAGTCCTATTTATAACCATTCGATAAAGATTTATGATTTTTAGGATTCTAATTCTATAACAATAATCCAAGATGTCCTTCTCATGCTCTGAACTGGACTAATTTTCTCCTCTAAAATCGATAGATTGCATTTTGCAGTGTGCTAGTTGGATCTTTGAAATCAGAGTTAGAAACAAGTCCAGCCAAATTTAGATTTAATCTCAAAGAGTTCTAGTTTCAAAACTCTACTGTGCTGCCCAGAACAAAGTGAATTTTTTATTCAATCTGTATTCTGTATTGAAACTTGATTAGCCAACAAACTTTCTAATGGTCAGATGCGGATTTTAAATCGGTGGCCATGTTGAAATCCCTTAACTGACCCATTTTGAAAAGAAAAAACCCCTTCTAGTTATCTGTTGTGTTATCACTTCTTAATGCATATATGTGTGAGTGAAGCCAATTCACGTTTCCAGAATGCACATTTTTCTTCCAATTTTTAATTACATATCCTGGGTATCTAGAAGTTAAGATTTCCATTTTCTTGGTTGATATGGATGGAGGGAGGAAGGGGGAAATACTAGAAGATTGCAAAATGCAAATAAGTATTTATCTTGGGACAAAGGGTTTGGTGCAGTTAACATTAACTCAAGTAATGCTTGTTTGATTGATACTTTCGGAATGCACAAGATCTAGAGAACAATTTGTAGTGTTCACGGCCACTTTGAAAGATTATGCTTCCAAATTCTATCAGTGTGGTAAATTATTTTCCTCGTTCCAAAATTCTGAGATATCAGGCTCCTGCAGTCAACAATAACTAATCTGCACGTGCTGTTCTTTTGTCAAATACAACTTGGTTTCAACCCACATTATATTTCATTTTTTTCCAAACTTTTTTATTTCTGTCTGGATCGGTGGTTTGTGATGGTTTCGGGTTTGTTTATGCTACCCTTAAATTTTAAATGAATTCCGGGTTTGCTCTAAATGAATTTAAAGAATTGGAGAAACTGAATGTTTCATTAATTCATCGTAAAGTGTACAAGGTAGCCATATTTAAAGGGATAAACTTAGCCCATGTTTGAGCCCCATTTTTTAGGAAGAAGTTGGTTTTGAATAGTGATTGATGGGAGAATGTGGAGTGGAAAAGTGATGAAAAGTTTTAGATTTGTGTGTAATATTAATTTATTTGGAGAATGTGTGGTTGAAAATGAGTGTCGTAGTAAAATGAATGGAAAAAAATGAAAAAGAATGGGGCTCAAACATGGGCTTAACCTGATAACAATCAGATTTGAAATCAGAATATTAGTTACACACCTAACTCCTAGGATAACTTCTATATACAAGGTTCGATTTAAATTCAAATTGAAAAATATCTACACAACAACACTCCTAGAATTACACGTGTTTTCCCACACTCCCCATCAAGCTGGTTCGTATACATCGTAAAGACTAGCTTGCTCACTAAATCTTCGAATGTCTGTTTTTGTAACCCTTTTGTAAACAAGTCAGCCAGTTGTTCTTTTGTAGGGCGGCATACAGACATGAGACAACTCCTTCTAACTTCTCCTTAATGAAATGCCTATCAATTTCAACATGTTTCGTCCTGTCATGTTGAACAGGATTGTGACAAATGTTAATTGCTGCCTTGTTATCGCAGAAAAGCTTCATAGGTCCTTTCTTCGACTAGTTTTTTAAGCCATAATAGTTCACATATACCTTGAGCTGCCACAACTGTTTGCTTTTTGCTTCGCCAAGTGACCAGATTACCTGTCACATATGTACAGAAACCTGTCGTTGACCTCATGTCATTGATACATCCAGTCCAATCTGAATCTGTATAAGCTTCAATCTTCAATGGGTGCTTGTTAGTGAAAAGCAATCATCTACCAGGTGTTCTCTTTAAATACCTTAAAATCTTATACACAGCTTCCAGATGTTCGTGTGTTGGAGAGTGCATGTGTTGACTGACCATACTAACCGAGAAGGTGATATTAGGTCTAGTGTGAGATAGATAAATTAGTTTCCCGACTAGTTGATATCTCTCCTTATTGGTCTGTTTCTTATCTCCACTAACCTTCAGTTTATAGTTTGGTTCAATGGGAACCTCACTAGGCCTGCATCGTAGCATTCCGACCTCCTTGAGTAGATCCAGTATATACATCCTTTGCGTGACTGTCTTGCTACTTCCATCCCTAAGAAATACTTCAAATGTCCAAGATCTTTGATTTCGAATTCCTTCCCAAGATACTCCTTAACCTCTTGAACACCTTTACTGTCATTATCTGTCACTATTATGTCGTCAACATATACGATTAACACAGCAATTCTCCCTGCCGAATACTGCAGAAACAGTATGTGGTCAGCTTGACTTTTTGCAAACCCAAAACCTTTGATTGCTATTGAAAATCTGTCAAACCTGGCCCTTGATAATTGCCGTATAGTGATCTTTTTAGTCGGCATATGTTGTCCTTTCCGTAGTGTTTCTCGAATCCTGGAGGGAGTGACATATACACCTCTTCTACTAGCTCTCCATTGAGAAAAGCATTTTTTATGTCAAGCTGGTGGAGTGGCCAATCTTGATTTGCTGCTATGGACATGATCACTTTGATTGTGTTCATCTTTGCTACAGGTGCAAAGGTTTCCTAGTAGTCGATGTCGTAGGTCTGTGTGTACCCTTTGGCAACCAACCGTGCTTTGTAACGGTCAATCGATCTATCAACCTTGTATTTGAGAGTGAACCCACTTACAACCGACGGGAGCCTTGCCTTCTGCCGATTTAACAATCTCCCAGGTTCCAGTTTTTTCCAATGCCTTCATCTCCTCCATTACAGCCGCACGCCACTCTTGTTTCCCAAAAGCTTCTTCAATATTCATGGGTATTTCTAGAGAAGCCAGATTGAGAGCAAAAGACAAATAGGCAGGAGATAATCTGTGATATGATGTGTATTTAGCAATGGGATGTTGTGTGCAGGTTCTTACTCCTTTTCTGGTTGCTATGGTAGATTTAGATCATTACCTTTTGCGTTTGATTCCTCAATCTCAGCTGAAGGCTAGGGCAGTATTGGTATGGGTTGAAAGGTCTGCATTATCCTTTTAGGATTTTTTTGCCTTGTATAAACACAAACTTCAGGGCAGTTCGTGATTTTCTAGCACCGAGACTGGGACATAATTTTTTGGAGTTTTTGGAGAGATATATGTCGAGTTCCTAGGATTCTTTGAATTTTCTGTTTGCTGATTTTTTTGAGGAACTGAAAAATCTGAATTTAAGTTTCAGTTTAGAGAGATTGATGGAGAAGTTTTAGCGTCATTCGAATTTTGAACTGGAGATATATTTGGAGCAATATGAGCAGAGATATTTGGAGAGATTTGAGGTTCATTTGAGTTTTGAAATGGAGAAATATTTGGAACTGATTCTGTTGATTCTGATTCGAATTGTGAACTTATCTGCCCCTGAAGAGGAGTTTGGGAGAAGTAGGGAAGATTTAAAAAAAATGTGACATCGGCTGACACAAAGAATTTTTTAGAGATAGGATCAAAACACTTGTATCCTTTCTGAGAGGGAGAGTACCCAAAAAATACACACTTAATGGCCTTAGGATCAAGTTTGCTTCGAAATTGACTGTGAATATGGACGAAGGCTTGGCAACCAAATGTTTTTAAGGGTAAAGAGTGTAATAGCTTTGTATTTAGATTGAATTTTTTAAATATTTGAATGGGTGTTTGAAAATTGAGAACTTCAGATGGCATACGATTAATTATGCATGCAGCAGTCAAAACAGCTTCCTCCCAAAGATATTTTGGAACTTGATAACTGAACATTAATGCTCTAGCCACTTCTAAGAGATGCCGATTTTTTCTTTCGGGAAGACCATTTTGTTGAGGACTATCGACACATGAGGATTGATGAATGACTCCTTTTTCAGATAAGAAATTACCGAGTACATTAGAGAAATATTCACGACCATTATCTGTTCGAAAAAGTTGAATAGAAACACCAAATTGGGTTTTAATCATATTGTAAAAATTCTGAAAACACTGAAATGTTTCAGATTTGTCTTTTAATAGGTATATCCATGTTAAACAAGTATGATCATCAATAAAGATATAAACCATCTTGTACCCGAAATATTTGAAACACCGGATGGACCACAGAGATCGCTATGAATAAGATTGAAAGGCGAAGAAATTTCATAAATTTTTGAGCGAAAAAATGCTCTATAATGTTTAGCAAGTTCACAAATCTCACATTGAATAGAGAAGGTTCTTTATTGGAAAATAAAACAGGAAACAATTTTGCTAAATAACGAAAATTGGGGTGTCCTAATCTACAGTGCCATAACATGATGTTATCTTCTTCAAGAGAAGTGGAGGCTTTATTTGCGACTTGAACTTGTCTACCTAAGCTTGATCCTTCTTCAAAATAATACAGACCATTCTCCAACCTAGCACTGCCAATCCTCTTCCCCGAGATCAAGTCCTGAAACTCACAGTAGGTAGGATAAAAATTAGCAACGCAGTTTTGGTCTTTAGTAAATTTGCTAACAGAAAACAAGTTACAGGTAAATTTGGGAACATGTAACACAGAATTAAGAGCAAGATTTTGAGAGAGAGGAATTTCTCCTTTTCCTGCTATGGCTGATAGAGATCCATCCGCTATTCTAACTTTGATATTATCCGCTATTCTAACTTTGATAGGAGGTAAACAGATTAGATAAACCAGTCATATGGTCAGACATCCCTGAATTTATTATCCAAGGGACGTGAGAGTTGTTTGTCATACCAGCTAAGGAGCAAGACGGATTAGGAGTGGATGCAGTTGGCGTTTTGGTCTTCTGAATCAGGTCCTGGATTAGATCCCATTGCTCCTTGGAGATGACTAAGTCTTGAGAATCAGTCAACCTGAATGAACGGACCAAGTGTCTTCAGTGACATGAAGAGCACGATTATTGCTCTCGGCCGGCTTATTGTTCTTTAGGTGCGCTGGTTTATCATGCAGCTTCCAACAGGTTTCTTTGGAATGACTGACTTTGTGACAATGGTCACACCAAGGGCGTCTGATGTCACTCGTTCGATTGCAATGCTGCTGAGTTGTTAGAGCAGAGTCGGTAGCCAATGCAGATTCATCGATAGGTAGAGTGGGCTGGTTTCCTCCCATCGTCACAAACCGGCAGCTTTCTTCCCTGTGAACAGCGGCAAAGACTTCGGGAATGGAAGGCAGAGGTTCTCTTCCAATTATTCGCCCTTGTACATCGTCAAGTCTCGGTTGAGGCCAATCAGAAACTCAAAGATGTGCTCTTGTTCAAGCATCTTGTTGTACAGCGTACTGTCAGCAACACACTCCCATTTCACCAGTCGATATTGATCAGCCTCTTGCCACAGACCTTTGAGAATGCTGTAATATTGAGTGACTGAGAGCTCTCCTTGTCTGATTCGGCGAACCCTTTGAGTGACCTCAAATAGTTGTGCAGCATTACCAGAAAGATCAGACGTGGTGTTTGGTTGGGGTTTCGGCTGGGTTAGGGACTCTTTGGTTTTCTCTCAACTTTTCTAGATAGGGATCAGTTCGGCTCTGATACCATGAAGAATTGGAGAAACTGAATGTTTCATTAATTCGTCGTAAAGTGAACAAGGTAGCCCTATTTAAATGGATAATCTTTACCTGATAACAATCAGATTTGAAATCAGAATATTAGTTACACACCTAACTCCTAGGATAACTCCTACATACAAGGTTCTATTTAAATTCAAATTTAAAAATATCTACACAACAACACTCCTAGAATTACATGCGTTTTCCCACAGAATTAAATTCAAAATACTTGTATGTTGAACTGCTATGTGTGATTTAATACTATGGCTTGTAAGTTGTAACTAGTGAGTATTGTTCTAAAGTAGAAGTACTTCTTTGTACCAGTAGAGTTCTTGCCCTTGTGATGATTCCGATATCATTTACACGATACTTAGAGGCTCCAGTTGCACCAACACAACGTTACATTTTGAGAGAACAAGAAAATTTTACACATCTCATATACAACAAAGTTCATAAATGTTTTCTAAAATTTTAAGATTTTGAATTGCTTATTGCTATTTGATGATGTTCTTAAAAGTTATGTAATATAATTTTGATTTATTTCTCTTTTTTGGGTGGGAGAATTAATACTGGGGGTCAGCAATGTATTAACTTTGCTATTTCTCGATCTATTCATTCATTATTATATCATGAGTTTGCAATGCATAATACTTAGTTTTCAATTCAATTGTTCCTCACAGGTTACCAAGCTCTTGGCGTTGGGTTCACTGGTTCTCTAGTTAGCACGTGCCCCAAGCTCGGGGATCACAGGTACTGTTTTGCGCTATAATATTTTCAAGTTATTATATTACGAGTTTGCAGTGATTCTGCCTGTTTGTGTTGCAAATGGGTACATGTGCGCTTACAGTTTCAGATTGAGGGATAGAGTTTGGTCCATTTCTGCCAGATGTAATTATTGGCAGCATCACCAATATACAAGTTCTTATTCTTATGCTCAACAAATAGATAATGTGTCCCAGTCCTATATCTAAAGATTTTTATGTAAACATAGTTTTTCTTGATTTTCATGATTATGCGTAGCTTCAAGCCCCAGAAAAAAGGAAGATGGCTATCAGTTAAAAATATAATCTCTACTGGACCCTTAAAGGGTTTAGACTTATGATTCTGTTTCCTCTCCCCATTGTCTCACGTAATTGTTGTTTTCTTATATTAACATGGGACAGATATCACAGAGAGTGTGTTGTTTATGTTCAAGGTGGAAGAAAGATAAAATGAAGTATGGGCGTAGAGTTAGCATATCGATAGTAGGTTATGGCTTTAAAGAGGCCAAGACTTTTCTACGACTTGATTTTAGGTGGTTGTGTAATTTGCAGCAGGCAATATTCTTTCATTCATGGGTTCTATCGGTACCATGCACATTTCACTTGACAAGCATCTCGACAATTCTATTGTATGTTAAAAGTGAATGTGTAGGTGTAAAATAAGAAAAGCATCAATTTCGAATGAGTTAGATAGTAATAATCTTTGACATACTCAACTCACTTCATGCTCTAAATTGGTAAATCGGCTTTTATCTACTTCTTTGTTTTGAATGAATTGATTTCAGGATTTTTTTTTTTTTTTTTTTTTCATACTAATGGGCTTTATTCATGCACCGCATTCAGGTTTTATGTGTCAGCTAGGACATCTGACCGGCTTTGGGTATCTACTGTTACATTGTCAAAGGTATTTGTGTTGCATTCTTTCTATTTCTTTAGCACATGGCTTGGGTTATGGCGAAATACTGACATTTCTCTACATAATTGCAATAATTCAGGGCTTGCGAACCCGTGAACAAGAAGACACAGTTTCTAGTCAGTTCTTATTGAAGGTTTGCTATAAACTATGTACCTAGTTGTTGTAGAAATATCACCATGTTGCTCTGATAAATTAGAAGTTACTAAGCCCCTGTTTGGTACACATTAAGCTTTTCATTTTCATTCTTCTACTTCTTTTCAACCATACATTCTTCAATAAAATAATATTTTCCATCACATCAATAACTTTTCTTTCTTTTTCAACCACACATTCTCCATTAATCTACTATTTCATAATACATTCTTCCAAAATAATGTGGCTCAAACACACCCTAAAATTATGATATGATAGAAATGAGAGGTGGATAAGTGGGTACTAGTTGTGATTCCTCTGAAATGTGTGGTTAAAATTGAAGTTTGACATTGAAAAGTAAATTAGAAATTTTTTAGGTTTCCCAAACATAGGCCAAGATTTGTTAGTCTGGTTATTGGAGGAGCGAATCGTGGATTCTGTACATTTTTATCTAGAATGAGCATGGTTGCTATAAGTCCTATTTTCTGCATTTCATTTATAAGTAATCCCTTGGAATTCAAGGACGTGGGAGCAACAGTTTGAGTTTTGAGGAGTTTTGATTAGACGAATGACTTCCATCATCAAGGTTTCAGCATGACGATTAATTTGAATTTTTATTGACTCAAGGTAACATTGATGCAATTCTATCAAAGCCTCCGTTTGGAAAAATTTATAAATTATTTATAGATGGTTAAACTTCATTTGCAACCATACATTCAAATATACCCACAAGTACTATTCACTAATCCAACATTCATTTCTATTTATTTATAAATAAACCGTTTATAAATTCTTATCAAACAGAGGCAAAGTCGTAGAAAATATGTTTTTCTTTTGTGCCTAGGCTTGTACTCTTGTTGCAAAAATTTTGTAGAATATTTCCAGTAAATCTGGATAGTAGTTTGTTCCTGCACTTGCTATGGTGAATTGTTGATGAGAAAAGTGTATGGCATAAGATCTCTGCTTATCTGCTTACCATTTCATTTTTCAAATGTGAACATCCTTGATTTTTCAAAATATCTTCGAAAGTAAAGTTTAGTAATTAGTACCTTTTTGGAATATCCATTGTCTTGGTAAAATGTAGCATTACCTTGATATTTTTTTAGGCAATAGCATATGCTTGCAAGGTTCCAGCGACTTTTGTTTCGGAGTTAACAGATCACGAAGCTCCTGATGACTTTGAAATGCAATTTGAGGAAGACCAAGAGTTAGAGCAACTTATAAATGGTCAAATTTGCTTCAAGGTTTATCCCTTTTCAAGTGGTATGGTTTATCCATAAACAAGGTTGCTACTTTTAAATGACACATGTATGTTCTATTAATTGTGGAGGGAATGTTGTGCAGATATGTTAGAGGCGGAAAGGAAGGTTATCCTATCGGGTTCGTTTAATCCCTTGCATGATGGTCACTTAAAGCTTTTGGAAGTCGCTGTAAGGTACATGAAATTTGATGACCGGAATCGTGATTGAGCAATCACTATGTTCCCTTGCGTAATGTGATGTGGATTAATTTTCTACGTTTCTTCAAAATGTTTATGCCTTTTCTTCCTTACCACATACTTGTGTTCTTGACAGAGGCTTGACTAAACCTTATTATCTGCAAAACATACATTTACGTGAATATTTTCTGATATACTACAATGCCTCTCTCGTATCTGTCATGACCATCTCTAATAGCTTTCTCCTAACATATCGCCTATAGATTCTGTGTTTTGCATTCTAAAATAAGGAATCTTTCGTTCTGTATTCCATATCCATTTTTGTTTTATGTCTTTTATGAAGTTGTGCTATGTATTGCATATGACAGTATTGAACTGTCTAGTTGACAAGAGTATTTTATGTTGGACGAAACTTTTATGATGGAAATCTAGAAATTTGAAGGAACGTTTTAGAATATGTAATCGATAGAGAATTATTTTATATATCATTACAAAGGAGAGAGTACATATATATACAGATTTAGAATTCTAAATAAGGAAAGAAGAATCCCTGTAATTATGCTCTAATTATTCTAATTATTTACGCTAACAGAATCTAATGGTAAGTTGAATTAAAACAGAATACATATTATGATATCTTAGTTAAAATAGCAATATGATGATGGTGAATTCAGAATATAGAATCATCTTTCCCTAACGAGTTATTGTTGATATTTAGTTTCGGATATGAATAATGAAGGACGATTGAAAGTAGATTCAGTGTGCTGAATGTTGAAGGACAATATATATAAAACAACATAGTAGAAAACGATAACGTAGTAGAAAACGAATGTTAAGAATGGATGTGTGGTCATAGTAGAAAACGAATGTTAAGAATGGACGTGTGGTCGTATTCCATATTGGGATGGATTAAGTAAGTAATGTGCATATACACCACCAAGTGAGGGTTTCACTAAAGGATAAATTAAGAGGACAACTTGGTTAGTGAATATTGTGCATAGACCTAAAACTTCTGTTCTCAAATACGATGTGATCCCAACATAACAAACTAAAATAGGGAGAGGTAGATGAAAACTAACACGCATGATATAGATTAAGAAATTTTGATTTCATCTGATCTATTCAATGTAATTCAGATCAAATGGAGTAACAAGAAAGATTCACGTAGTCAATCCCAAATTTATTGGGAAGAAGGTTAAGTTCTTATTGTTGTCTTTTGCTAATGATCCAAGTTTTTTATAATTAAAAGCAAAATCCTTATAGTTGTTTAATCTGGACTATTTCTACATGAATAAAATTGCCTTGAGTGCCAAACATGTTATAAATATTTTAATTTTCTTGATAATTCCTAGGTGTGTAGACTCTTAGAGTTCTTTATGTTTATTAGCTCTTGTTGTTAAATGTTAAAAGTCTATTTATTACCCCCCCCCCACCCACAAATCTTAAAAAAGTTGATGTTCTAAGGATTCTGTCCATACCTTTAATTTAGTCATGAGCCCTGTTATAGTTTTGTCAACTCTTATCTTTATCATTAGCTTGTGACATTTTGCTGGAAGCTCATTTTCCCTGTCTTATAGTCTATAAGAATATGATTATTTCATATCCAAGTCATTAATGTGTTTTCGTTTATAATCTACTTAAGAGTTAGTATCAGTACTTTCTCTATGTGCATTTTTATTCAATTTATATAATTCAATTGCTTTCCTAGTGTATAAAGTGTGATTTCAGTAAAAGTATTCTAATTTTAAATGGAAAAGAGAATTTTTTTGTAGCTTATGTGTTATTGCTTTAATCATAAAGCTTTTGTTCTAAACTCATAAACATTCTACTTTTGCTGTTGAGATACGTCTGCGATCGCTGAAGTTATTCATTTGTCCGATGCAGCATTCTTGGTGATGGATACCCGTGCTTTGAATTGTCAGCAGTAAATGCAGATAAACCTCCGTTAACGGTGTCGCAAATTAAAGAACGCGTTATGCAATTTGAAAAAGTTGGTGAGACTAGATTTGTATCCTTAACAACTTGCAAAGTATATGATATTTTGAATATAACTTTGTTGCTTCCCTACATGGTTTTCCTCATGGTTGAAACAAAACTCTGGACTGGTTTGTATTCGACCTAATAATCCTTGTCCTTTACCCTTTGAATGGCTCTATTATAAACCAAAGATAATCCTAATTCGTTTTTTTCTTGATGTTTCGATTTTGGAAATCGTCTTTATAAATCTTGAGGCTTGCTTCTCATAGCGGTAGAATGTCTCAGATTTGATTTTCTATGCATCAAGTTGCTTCTCATAGTGTTATACCTCAGATTTGATTCTCTATGCATAAAGTTGCTTATATCTCTTCTATTACCTGAATCAGATTTTTTAATGTTGGAATATTAGAGCTCTATCTGCATTAATTTGCTCTCCGTGCTGTTGATTTATTTATTTATTTCTGTATGTTTGGCTGGGTGCTTCCTATGGGTCATTTTCCTTTCGTCCGTGATTTGAGTATCTGTTTTGTTATTTTTATTATTGATTTTTTTTTCCTTAAATGAGAAGAAAGGTGGTCATTCTTATATAGGAATTTCAGTATTATGCCTTGTTCTGTGTGCAGCTGGCTTTTGATGGTTTCAATCGTAAACTTTACGGAGAAAGTCATGATTTCCTAGCAGCATGGTCCTTTTACAAATTTATTATAAATTTAACGAGCATCATGATTCTCCTTGTTTTTCACACGTTAACATAGGTGAATTTTTATATGCTAACTAGTTACCTACAATGTGAAAAACTGATTGATTTTTCATGTTGTAGGTCCATTTGGTAGAAGGGCTTTGTGTCCCATTAATTATAATTGCAAGATAGTGAGATAATTGGTTTGTGTCAAATGATAGTTATATAAAATTCTCTGCGCATGGGATCCTGCCCCAATTTCTCTCTTTCCTTACTTCCTGTTATTTTCTTCTAATTTTTCAACGCTGGTAGGGTGGTGCCTTGGTGGTGGTTATGCCTTTATACATTTTTTGTTTTTGATGATTCATGATTTTGGTGGTTTTTCGAGCTTTTGAATTTGATTCTATTTGGCAGAAAAATATGGAGCCCCATTGTTTTTACTCTCGAACCTTCTTCAGTGTGCGAATGAGTGAGATTTTAATGATTACAGTGTTTCAAGCGCAGGGAAGACGGTCATAATTTCCAACCAACCATACTTCTACAAGAAAGCAGAACTTTTCCCTGGTAGTGCTTTTGTAATTGGTGCAGACACTGCAGCAAGGCTTATAAATGTAAGGAATTTATCTGCTTTCTTTCTTAAAGAAATTCAAAATTTTGGTGTAGCTTCTTCTTCTTCTTTTTTTTTTAAAGCTGATATCTCGGCCAATGCTACATTTTTCATTTCCTAGTTTTTTAAAGTTTCATTCCCAATGCCTCAATTAGTTTGTCATTTATTATCCCATCCATGGATTTTAAGAATTTCAGAGCGATAAATATTTTAGACACTGGTAAAATGTTACCATCGGACGATAGATGTCCATACCTAATGAAGAAAAACAAGATTTAAGGAAATTAGTTCTAGAAGCAGACCTCTAGAATAAAAAGTTGCGCTAAGTATAGACAGTTAAGATGAAATACAAAGGAGCCTACAGTGTTGTAGTCAAATGTCCACTTCCTTCGGGGATGGATCTATAAGAACTCAAGTATTCCAATAACAAATTAGAAACTGATTTGAATGATCCTGTATTACGAGAGCTAAATTGGCTGAAGCCTGAGGTTATGGATCACAATTATTATGGAAAACCCGCATGGCCTAATAATATTTACGTTACGGGGATACTAAACAATTCATTAGTTTCTGACAATTTATGCTATCACATGATTGCAAATTAACTACCTCTGCACTAGTCTAATTCTGTGCTGGCTCACACCATTTTCGATGTGTTGTTTTACAGCCAAAATACTATGGTGGGGACTATGAAAGAATGTTGAAAATACTCCTTGAATGCAAAAATACAGGTTGCGTTTTCCTAGTTGGCGGTCGAAATGTGGATGGGGTTTTCCAGGTTTGACCTCATATTCACAACTTCTGTACTTGTTCATTTTGTTTTGATGTTTAAAAGCAATTCTATTGCATGATTTCGGCAGGTTCTTGAAGATTTTGATATCCCAGAGGAGCTAAAAGATATGTTTATCCCAATACCAGTAGAGAGATTCCGAATGGACATATCATCTACTGAAATCAGGAAAAGTCGAGGAATATAGATTTTTATTGCCGTAGCCCGTAAGTTTTAGATTTTACTCATCCATATTAATCAGCCATCTATTTACATACATTATCAAGTGTCGAGCACAGAAAAATGGCATGGTTTAGAGAGGATATTTCTTGTCTTGCAATTGTGTTGTGAAACTCGATTTCTAGTGTAAATTCACGTTGTTTCATTTATTTTGTGTTACAATGTAGCACTCTGTACTGGAGCTTGCATAAATATTGTGATCTTGAAACCACATTCAGAATCTCTTCTTTTCTTTAACAGGTCCTCTAGGAATCTTGTTCAGAACCGTGGTATCAAGTTTATTGTACAATTTCTTCATGTCCCGGTTCCCTTTGCTTGCAAGATAATCAACCTCATCTTGATACCGTTCGTACAAGGCAGGTAATGTGGCCAGGCAAAGAAAACCTTAAAATCGTATCAAAAAGAGAAAGATTACGTTGACTTGTATTATAAGGTTGACTGTATTACGTCCCAAATGTGATCTGAAATCTTACCAATGTACAATAGATTCAAGGAGCTGAAGTTGTTTCCAATACCCGAAAGTACCCATAGGAATGCGATGGCCTAAAAGAAAACAAGAATTCATGAAAGATGAGCAACAAAATATTCGTTGAATGACAAAATGAAATGCATTGTATACCAAGAAAAAGGTCTTCAAATCTTTCCCAGAAGAAACATCATAGAATTTCAACAAAAACCTGTGGATTTTGGTCAACAACCGACGAAATGTAGATTCTGGAATTGTAAGGGCTCGTAAATCAGGAGGATTCCTAGTGATTAACGTATGAAAACAATGTGTTTGTTAAAATGTCGCAACGAAAAACAAGTGATGAATCACATTAACTTGCAAGGGCAATTTGTACCTGTCAGCTAGTCCTGCCCCAGTAGACCAAGCGAACACAACTAACATAACAGCCATTGAGACACGGCAGAAAAGAGTTACAAGGTTGTACTCCACGACCTCGAACAGAAACCATATTACAGTGAATCCGATCAGTATTGCAGCTGATAAATTCTTGTTCCTCCATAACACTATGTCAGCAACTGCAAAACAAGTTTGATGTAATTTTGATTTAGAGAAAACGTCGTGTCATCTTAAAAAACGTGTTCTAGTAGATATTCATTACAATGACAAGTATATAACCACAGAAGACAAAATCTATAGAGGTTTGAATGAGAAAAATTTAGAAAATCACATGTCCCTCCTCCAAGAATTGCACGCAATGGCTTTTCATGACCAAACCTTCTCTTTGGATATGTAATTTGATCATCAGAATCCGAGGAATAGTTCGACATGGTTAAGGAATAATTGGCCAATGATAAATGCCTCAATAGAAGAAAGACATGAACAGTGGATTGAATTAGTAAATAAAGCATGCAGGGGAAATATTCATCTTTGCAGCTAAGAGATACGAGGAAGAAAGGGATTGCTTTGTTATCACAAGAAAGATTGTTCCATGACAAAGAAATTGTACATATTATATGAGAGAACCAAGATGTATGATTTCCCAACAATCATAAATTATGTTTTTTTAATGATTGTAGCACAATGTTGATATGGCAATGTACTTACCCATGTTTGGTCCCAATTATTTAAAATTCATTTTCCCCAACTTATTTTTAATTATGTATTTCATCATCTTTTATCAAAATCTAGCATTACACATGAGCTCTTGGACGAGCCGAGCCCACGAGCTCTCCATTTTTTTAATATTTTTTAATGTAAAAATCATCATCCTTTTTTCTGGGCTGGGGTTTGGCTACTTCATTTTCGAATAAGTGGAGTTAAAATTGTACAAGAAAAACTTGTCACGTAGAATTTTTTAAAGATAAAATATTATTAAGAAAATAACAAAGTTTGATTGATGTGACGAACTTAAATATTATTTATCTGGTTACACGAAATTTCGACATGCCTATTTTGTTTCCGAAAATGAGCATCTTGGTAATCTTTTACACACATTAAGCTTTCCAAAATATATTCTTTGAGTCGGCTCCTGAACTTCAATAAAGTTCGCTTACATGCACAAAAAACAATTTCCGAAACTACAATGCTGACCGAGGTGATATTATATTTTTTGCAACTACAGAAATAATGGGATATCTACATTTGTGATGTTGCCAAAAATCGAGTAAATCAAACTTCATTGCATCAACAGGGTCTACGTTCCTAAGTATTTGATGATTAAATTATCTATGTAATTCAGCAAGCATTCCAGCTGCACCAGCATCTGATGTCTTATTATATGCTGGAGATTTAGTAGAAGAACTTGCATCAAATATTTCATCCTTAACGTACCTTGATTGAAGATATTTTCTCATGAGCAGTGTGAAATGTTCGTTGTCTCATAACCGACATCAAACTTCACCATTCCTTCATGAGTATTTTCTTTCAAATACATCCATGTGTTAAGTATTGTATAATTGGTACCGAGAGAAGGAGTACCAAGTTGCAGTTGTGTTCCACCAACAAGCCCATATTTGGCCGTACATTTGAGGTGGCAACATTTGAGGTGGGTAGTATCGATACCCTTTTGTCATGCCAATCGTGTTTGGCAATATCTACACACTACTTTACGCTCTTGAACTCCGTTGATTGTATGCCCATTGAAATTAATTTAAAGTGTTTTCAACACTTTGCAGATATTTATCATTTTAATTCCCTCTTGCATCGGAAATTTCTAGTTCTAATTCTGCAACTTTTTGATCAATTTCATCCAAATCAATTGGATTATTACTTTTGTGAGTGTCGTCAATGCCCAAATTCGACAAGTCGTTGGGAATGAAGATGTCATTGAGACTGCAAAATTCATTATGAAATTGAGATTGTAGTGTCATAGGTGAGTAGCCACCGAACAAGTCCTCGACAAAAGAATTGGGATCCATGCATTTGTATGTAATAAAATTGAATTGTATAAAGATGAAACAGAATTATAGCTGAGAATGTAAGTTGAATAAAGATGAAAGGTGTAAATTGAATGATGTAGAATGTAGATAACTGAATAGTAAATATAAAATGTATAAATTGAATTGAGATTTGAATTGATTGTGTGTAATTTGATTGTAAAGTGAATGTAGAAGAGAGTTGTAATTAATTTATGTGAAAAATGGATTGAATAATAAATTTAAGAGTGATAAAAATAAAAATAAAAATTCAGTGACCAATGATCACATTGAAAGAAAAGTGATCACAAAACTCTCCTAACGTGACAAAACGAGCCCACGAGCTAGCTATTCTCTTGTCATATTTATCAAAATCTACTAAAAGTCTTATATTTAACTAAATCAAACAAGGACTTAGGATGCCTTGATCTATTGTATACGATTAGGGTTGATAAGAGTAAGTCGTAAATCAAGGAGACTTTAAAATAACTTTTTGTTTAGATACATATTTAGAAAAATTGTTACTTTTATTCAATGATCTCTTTCTCTTACCTTAATATCAATATAAGAACTTATTTATCTAACTCATTTGTAAATTTACACGTTTAGTTGATCAATCCAATCAATTTTTCTCCACCAATGATCTCATCCGTTCTAGTGTAAACCCACTTATTCGGTATATGATTTAGGAAAGAGAAGTTATTTGGATTAGTTTAATCCAAGTCTTATTTGCATCAAACACAAAACTACATTAATTTTAAACACACTCCTAGTGTTTAACAGCATTATCGTGACACTCAGGACATAATATAATATTTTAATTTCTTTTATTATTAATGATGAGAACCACGTAGCAACAAACACTACGCAACCCACAACGAGATTGAAGATTCCAAGAAAATTCAAAGACTAATCCTGGATTTGAATTTGAACAAAAACTTAATGAATCAAACAATCAAACAAAAACGAAGTTTGAATGATCTTTTGATTACACAAAATGTGATCAACACTCGTTGTTGAAAGCCACAAGAATCCTCTTGATAAGTTAAGAATGTTTTAAGAACAACAATATTTGAAAAGCACAATAGTCTCTCGAATATATCTCAATAATAAAATTGTCATATGATCCTTCCAATGAATAATAACCATTTATAGGACAAGTCTAAAACTCTAATTGTACCGAAATTAACTCACCATCTCATTATTTTCTCTCCTTTTTTTTTTTCTAACTCTTTCACTCTTCTTTCTTCCTCATTTTTCAATTTGATTTAGCCTTCAAACACTTGTGCCGGTGTCAATGGTGCAAGGGTGATGAACTTCCCATCCTTAACAAAGTTGTATTGATTTTTGTACCCATCATGAAAAACCTTCCTATCATATTGTCGTGGTCCACCCAACAAAATTTGCCACGTATGCATAGGTACCACATTGCACATAATCTCATCCTTATACCTATCAATTGATAAGTTGATCAACACCATCTTGTTCACCTTAACGTCCCTACTATCTTTCAGCCATTGTAACCTATATGGTCTAGGGTGTCTCAATAAGGTTAACCCCAATTTTTCTACAAGATATGTGCTAGCCACATTAGTACAGCTTCTCCCATCAATGATCATGCTATATATTGTATTGTTAACATGGCATCGTGTATGAAATATGTTTTCCCTTTGTTGCTCCAAGTCATATGTCTTGAATTGAGTGTTGAGAGCTCGCCTTGTGACCAGTAACTCGCCACTAGCAAATTCCATGCTATCTCCTTCACTAACCTCCTCCAATGTCGGCATGCCTTCATAATCATCTTCACTGTCACTCACCACCTCTCCATTGTGCACGAACATCATCATTTTGTTTGGGCATTGAGAAGCGATGTATTCAGTTCCGAAGCACCTGAAGCACTTGATATCCAGATTTCTAATTGATTGTGGCTCTGTTTTGGGAGTTGTTTTGCTAGCTCTATAATCTTTTTCCCTTGGCATTTCAGTCCTTCCTATCGAAACAGCTCCATCACCTTTGTTATCCCACCTCAGCGTTCAAGATAAATTAAAACCCGAAGCACCCCAATGGTTGCCTAGTTGTCCCCTTCCTCTTTAACTGTATCTCTACCTTCATGGTCACATGGAGCATGTCTTCGATCTCCACATAATGCTGCAACTCCACAACATTATCAATGTTTTTGTTCAACCCATTTAAGAAACGAGGTAGCTTCCTGATCCTTTTTCACATTCGCCCTGATCATAAAAAATTACATCTCCTTATGGTAGTCTTCCACACTCCTCGACCTTTGATATAAACTTTGCAATTTTTGGTACAACTATATGTAATAGTGACTAGGCACAAACCGCTTCCGCATGATAGTTTTCAACTCATCCCAAGTACTCACCGCTCGTTCTCGATTCCTCCTCCTTGATGTAACCACTCGATCCCACCAAGTCATTGCGTAGTTAACAAACTTAAAAACTACTATTTTCATATTCTTCTCCTCCGAATAGTTATGACAATCAAATATCAACTCTACCTTATTCTCCCACTCTAGATAAGTTTCTGAATTACTCATTCCCTTAAACGGTGGAATGACATCTTAATATTGCCCATATTCTCATCCATTTCATCTCCAAAATGACTTATACCCCTTCTTTCAAACCTACTTCCTCTATTTCTCATCATACCCATATCACCCACTATCAATGCACCATCACCTATATCGCTACTAAATTCATAATCATCATGCACATCCATCATAGGCTCCCGTCTACCCGGTCTCCTTGCATTTGATTGTTCCCTATGAAGGTTGGCCACCAATGTATCTAACCTATCAAGTCTTTCACTCACACCTCAGAGCACCTGCTCAAACCGCTTTATTACATCATCTGTTATGTAGTTTTGATTTGGTTGCCTGTTTGAATTAGAACCTTCTTTGTCTTACATCCTAATTCTGTAAAATTTATGTCTCATAAATGTTCGCTCGTATATCATTCAATTATTGGTTTTTTCCCTCTATTAATTTCACCACTCTACGTTTTACCACTCAATACTTTCGCCCAAGTACTTCAAAGAACAAGGTAAACTCAACCAACAATGTATTCCTGTGGATCCAATCGAGTATTGATCACGAATTGTGATATGAGAAATGACGAAAAAAAGATGAAGAATAACTCAAAAACAAGAAAGAAGTGAAAAGAAGATAAACGAGTTTCAATGGATTATTCAAGAACGTAAAATGAATAAACTTGAACAATCTTTTTTTTTACTCAAAACTAAAATTTAGAATTGCTGGATATTCCCGGTAATATCGATAATATATTTTTTTTGAATTTTCGAATTTTTTTACCTTGAGAATTCAATTACAAATCCAACAAAATAAACGAAAATTGATTTGGACTTGTAATAGTCCGAAAAACAACTTTGACTTTTTTTTTGTAATTTTCTGGATAAAAGCTCAAGAAATAAGACGGACTCGAAAAACGCGAAGAATAATGGAAAAAAACAAGACTCAAAACAAGAAATAAAAGATATAACCTTGATTATTTTGGAGTTTTGCTCTGATACAAACTGATGAGAACCACGTAACAATGAACATCACACAACCCACAACGAGAATGAAGATCCCAAGAAAATCCAAAAAATAATCCCGATTTTCAGTTTGAATCAAGAATTAATGAACTAAGCAACCAACAAAAACGAAATTTGAATGACCTCTTGATTACACAACACGTGATCCGCACTCGATGTTAAACGCCACAAGAATCCTCTCGATAAGTTCAGAATGTTCTAAGAAGAACAAAGTTTGAAAAGCACAATAGCGTCTTAAATATATCTCAATAATAAATTTGTCAAAAGGTCATTCCAATGAATAATAACCAAGTATTTATAGGACAAGCCTAAAACCCAAATTGTACCAGAATTCACTTATTAAGATAACAAAAGATTGCAATAAATTAGAATCTTAGTGAAATAAGGAAAATTCGGAAAAAGAAATATTCTGTCCAAATTTTTCTTTACGCGACCACATAGTACAAATCTATGCGATCGCATAGAAGTATCATAAGCTTCCCTTCTGCTCGCAGTAAATAGGCATGTGACTGCATGTTAATTACAACTATACGGTCGCATAGTTGTTGGCAAGGCTTCCTCCTCGATTGCTTGAATCAAGTTCGTCCAATCCAATTTCGATCTCGACCTCGACCCCAACATGAAACTTGCCTCTTTTTCCGTGTAAATCATGACATCGTCCATGTTGCTTGCACAAGTAATCCCATCACTTGATTTACCCGTTTGGCCCTCGATCGAGTAATCGGTCCTCCTTCGATAATCAACGGGTCTTGTTCTGGGCTCGACTACCGGATCATATCAATTAATATTTAACTATGCAATATTGTCTAAACAAATGTATAAAAGACATCGCAAAAGAGTAAATTTATTATTTCTGCTCAACCAATTTTCCTTATATTCATGATATGCTAAACTAGCGATGGCAATGAGCCGAACATCTCTACTTTGACGAGCCAAGCTCTTAGGGTCGAGATCTACTCTGCTCACAAGTCTAGCTGAGCCTAACCGAGCCCACGAGCTTGATTTTTTTTTTTTTCACATGTCGGCTCGTGGACTTTAGACTAGTTGGCACGGCACACGAGCCATTTGTGAGCTCAACATTCGGCTCGACTCAAGCTCGTCTCAAAATGTGTTCAAACCATTCATGGATGAAATTTCGACAAGTCGAGCCGACGGTTTACTCTTAACTTTTTTAGCACCCGAACGCTTATCATATTATTCTAGGCATGACAATTCACTTGGAATACTAATGATTGGAGGACTCGTCTCTCAAAAAAAACAGTGATTTGCTAGTTAGAAAATAAAAACTATTTCAATAGGGAAAGTCAAAGAAAGATGACAGGATATGATCTGCAGACACGCATGCTAAGCTATTTCAATCACATCATCACATCACCGAAATGCTAATAAAGCACAGTCAATCACTGATCCTTATTGTGGGACCAGTGAAATGAAAATACGATGCATGTAATCATTCTTAGAGAGCACAATTTTCTCGTATTCTTCTTCGTCCTGGTTTGCGTTCGACTTCGATATTTAAAAAACTGCATTTTTCTCTCTTATTTTAATTACGTAGCCCTTGCTTGGTGCACGATAAAATGGAAAGAACGTATTTTTTTGGTTGATGTGAGGGTGAATATGTGATTGAAGAAAAAAAAAGTTATTGATGTGATAAAAAATATTATTTTATTAAAAAATTTGTGGTTGAAAACGAGTAGAAGAATGAAAATAAAAATTATAATGTGGCTCAAACAAAGACATATTCTACAATAAAATAGTATTACATGTAAATTCAATTTTATTTTTTATTTTTTTATCTAAATATTTTCTAAAAATTATTATTTCAAAATACATTTTTTTTATCAAAATACATTTTCAATGGAGCCCAAACAGAAACTTGGTATTAGCCCCGCCACGTTATTTTTTTAATTCACATTCTTTTACTCATTTTCAACCACACATTTTTTAATAAAATAATATTTTCATCATATCAATAATTTTTCTTTCTTTTTCAACCACATATTCCTCATCACATAAAAAAATGTATTCTCGAAGAAAAAATGTATACCAAACAAGGGCTTAAGCGTGTACGGGAGCTCTTTGATAGGGACTTTGACAGCCCTTGATTTGATATAATTCAAATAAATGGCCGAGGTGAAAAGCCCATGTACGAGTAGTAGCACTCTTCTTTTCATGCCCAACAATAATAGGAATCCTAAGTAAAGATATCGATACTTATCATAGTATCTTGTAATTGAATGATAGTCATGATGGCCTTAACATATACTAGTAATTCGTGAAGGTATCACAGTGTGATTCACAGCAAAGGCCACATTGTACCAACGATTAATGAGGCATTAGTATGGCATAATGAGGTTTAGATAGTGCATTAGTCATGATAGCTTATCTGTTATAAGCGTGACCAGGGCAACGATGATTACTCTTATAATGGAAACAAAAAAAAAAAAGAAATTTAGGGTTAGAAGTTAAAACCTCTAGAATCTTAATATAGAAAATCTTTTGTTAGTATCAAGATTTTTCACGTCAAATCATCAAGAAAATCAGAACGGAAGCATACTTTGATCCATTGAGAATGGAGATTGATAGCGAGTTTTTGATCTTCCTTTTCAATACGTTTTCTCTTAAAAAAGAAGTTATTTTGTTCTTTTGATAATGATTTGATAAATAGAATGAGAAATCACGAATGAATTGAGTATTTTACTCTAATATATATTTCCACATGTATTTTGGCACATCATAAAATACAACCAAAGAAAACTGATCTCTATATTATGTGCCAAAAACTCTTAAACTTTAATCCTTATGAGTGTAAATGAGCTTAACTTTAAGATTACATTAATACATTATACATACTTAATTACATATATAGGTCCTCCTGGCAAATTATTTTACAAGAAGTAGTTGTGCCACTAAATTAATTCACTAATCTACTTTAGAATTGAAGTACAATCAATCTTGATTTCTCTATAAATTGAGATTTGGCAAACAAACATTCCTCACAAATCAAAGCTCTCTATCCATCTCTCTCTCTTCTCTCTGTCACACACACACACACAAACATGAATACCAAGCTGACATGCCTGGCTATCTGTGCTGCACTCGTGTTGCTTCTTGCGTATGAAGCTCGGATAACAAGCGCTGCCGTGACTTGCAACCCACTGCAGCTGAGCCCATGCGCCAGCGCCATCACCTCCGCCTCCACTCCCACAGCTGTGTGCTGCACAAAAATAAAGGAGCAGAGGCCTTGCCTTTGCAAATACATGAAGAACCCTAATCTTCAGAAGTTCATCAACTCCCCTAATGCCAGGAAAGTTGCCAACACCTGTGGCACTCCATTTCCCAGATGCTAAATTTTGCCAAAAGTGCCTCTCCATTCCTAGTTACTGATTAAATTCCGTCGCTTTATGATTATTATTATATCAGTTGATGTGTCATCTAGTGATATAAGTTTTCTATATAATATGAGTAATTAATGTTCTCTTTAATTATTAATATTAGTAATTAGGCCATTATGGAGAGAGTGTAATGTTAAAGTGAATTTTGATTTCTTCATCATGTACTGTTATGTGTTTGTAACTTTGGTATGAAAACCATATAATGGTTAAAGATTATCCGTTTCTTGTCCAATTACAATTCCCAAATAAAATATGCATATTTAAACGACATAGGAATTCACCCGTAATAAGAATGTCACGCAATATAGTAACTTGCTGCTACAAATACAAGTCTTGAAATTTGACTCCAACTTCGAGTGTTAATTAGATCGAATTATCTCTCACTTTTTTGAGCTCTTATACCAAATCGAGTCTCAAGTTTCCATCCTAAGATTTCAAAATGGCAGTTGTCAATAAAATCAAGAATAATGCTATCTGGTGGCTAGGTTGGTGGAGCGGGTGAACGTGAAGGCCAAAGGTCACGTGTTCGAATTCCCTACCAACACTTCCTTGGTTAAGCCCGTCGTACCAGGTTTGCCTAGTGGAATTTATATTTCATGTGTGGTTTGTGAGCTACTGTACATGGAGCGAGGTTTACCTAGTGCGCACTCACGTGATATCTAGAGCTAGAGTATCCTATGCGGCATTACGTGATATGTTCAATTAAAGATGAAATTATGTGATTCATTTAATTGAACTTGTAATTTAAAGCCACTAGTGATGCCACCTAAACTAGTGTTAAATATTAGTGATGCCAAATAGCATTACTCTAAAATCAAATACGGTTCGAGTCATCCAAGAGGTGGAGCATTGAAATTTTTAACTTATTAAGAGCCCCTTAATTTTATTTTGTATTATATGATATTTTTTGACCTACCATAAAATTTTTTCCAACAATGGAGCTAAATTTCCTTCATTTCAGATTTTTAGCCATTCTGGTTCGCACCAATTCACCAAATCTTCATATGTTGGTATCATGTCTCTTTTTCCAATTACAGTGATCTTTAAGATACAAAATATTGGTACATTTTCAACTTCTAAATAAGAAAATTAAATTATTGCACTAGTTTTTAAATTTGTGAACTCCTACTTTCTTAAAACATTAATAAAATTTAAAATTCATACGATGGATTAATTTAGGAAAGTTTTGACTGGGTTATTTTCTAGGAAATCTTCAAAATGAAAGGTTTTGAGAAGACGTAATGAGCATATATACCATGTTGAAGGACCTTTAGTAGATAAGTTCCACGAATTACAGCTACTTTTTCAAGACATGTAAAAGCGTACACATATCCAACACTCATTTCTGTCTATAATTCAAGACAACAAAATTAACAGAACTAATGTTAAAAGACGACAACCATGACAATACACTAACTTTTGCTTTCTAAAAGCAGTACACACAACGTACATACACAGCTTAATGAGAACCCCCCTTCATATCAGTCAATTTCATAGTACCTCCACAAACCTTTAGCAAGAATCTCATCGAACCCAGGTCGAGCTTTTTAATATTCACTGCCCTTTTGTTGCTGCTGATTTTCTGCAAAGCTAGAAGTGGTCATTCCGAGTCCTTCGTTGTTATGTTTTTCCCATCCACCCGTATCAGCCTTGGAATGGGACCAGTAATACAAGATAGAACCCACCATTGACAATAATGTTAGAGCAGCACTGGCAGCAAATACACCCTTCCGGAGAGTGGCGCATGATAAGTGTTCAATGTGAAAATTTGCACGGTATTTTGTATGATATGCATTCCTCGCTGATCCCGCCAATAAGCATGCTTCTGCCCCCAAAAAGCTAACCCTGGTGATTGTTTGAACGTCAATGCAAGCGAATAGAAATAATTCAGCGTGTTTACAATTTTTTAATAAAACGACAGAACCAAAGTATATCAAGATGGGCAGATCATGAAACATGTCAATACATAGAGGCCATTGCTGACCTTTCTGAAACTGTGATGAATTTTCCAGATTTACAAGCCATTACTGCTGATGTGCCATCGACCAACTCAATATGTAGTATATTATGCAATGGGATTGGGTGGCAGGGGATTACAAAATCTTAAAACATAAGACTAGTTTCCCCAGGTGCATGTTCAAGTCAAACCATATCTAGAGCTAAATGATTGAAAGCATACATGCAATAATTGACTAGAGCAAACACTTCCCTCACTTGCCTCCCCAGAAAACACTTATAAAGAACAAAAATATAGAACAAAAAAGAATGCACAAATGGTGAACAAGAAGCAATTAGATTGATTACATTCTGTTAGCTTATTAGAGTATATGATTTATTCTAATTTTTGGAATATCGCTATTTTTATTCAAGTCTTTAACTTTATATACTTGGGAATTTCTAAGTCACTAGGATAATTATTAGGCAATTCTCGCAGGACATTTCAAATACAAAGCCATCTCTGGATTTTGGAACTTGTTTAATAAACTCCATTAGTGTAAGTTTAGTTTCAGCCTTGGGGAAGAATTTCTTGGCAGGTGGTCTTAAACTATACAACTGTAATAGTAAGTAACTTTTTGGGGTATAAATCAGGGAATATTTTGACAAAAAAATTGGTATTATATGAAAACAGAAAGAAAATCTCAAGAAGTAACACAATTATCTGAAAAAGTCATGCATCTATTGAGGCTCATCACAGATAGCAAGGTCACATGGATCAATTTATTCCTTTCATATAACACCACTGTTTAATATGGTCCGTACTTGTTTTGCAGACTAGGAAAGAGCTGACAAAAAAATTAATTTTTTTTGTATCAACCAGCCCCGCCTCAAGTAGAAGCTGAAACTCAGACAAGATTGAAAGAACCGAGTTCAAAGATCAAACAAGTTAGTCAAATAAATTTTATGATGACCTCAAGCTTCATTTGAACTAAGATAAATCCCTAGTATCAATCTCGATCTATGTCGCAAAAAGTCCACCTTTTTCATTTTGTATCTGTTACAGAGTTAAGGGAGCAATGTAATGTGTCTTCATCAATCCTCAAGGCACGAGTTGGACAGATAAAATACCATTTTTGACTGTCCAAGTATTATCTTCTTTGATGCACATTAGAAAGAAAGTACGGAAGTGTTCCTCTCCTTTCTTGGCTTTCATGATAGAGTGGCAAAAAAGTGAAATAGAAGATAACAGTTTTCTACTCTAATCCAACTTTTTTCCCATTTTCTCAAATTATACAAAACAAAAGAATTTTGCTCCCTTAAATTTCTTATTTTCCAGTATTTTAATTTATCTTGTCAACCAAACAAACCTTGAAGGAGCGATGGGCAATTATAACACATAAAACTAAGTCTTTTTCCCTATAAATTTGGAGTGGGTAGCTTTGTTCAATCCACAGTTACATCTACTAAAAAGCTAGGGGAATACATTAATCTAACATATTGAATAAACATATACCAAAAAAGACAGTAGGTTTTGGTCATCCATCATGCTAAAAATAATGAATAAAGATTAGTGTGCACCGTTTTCCTCTCTTGATTTGGTTTTGTTTTATGCTGAATAAAAGTGTTTTAAGAAAGCTATCATAGAAGATATTTGTTTGAACACCACATGTAAAGCATTATCTCAATATTTTTCAGAATTCCAAATCGTAACAGAGGTCTAACAAGCAGTTTGCAGAAGGAAACTGGAGGGTCATAAATAGGTCCAGTGGCAGCCAAGAATATTAGGCTCCTATTTGATACAGATTTTTTAAAGCTCATTTTTCTCCAAACTCATTTTCCACCGCACATTCTTTTAATAAAATAATTTTGCAGGCGGACTTATAACTTTTCTCCACTTTTTAACCACACATTCTTCAAAAGTACAACCTTACAAAATCTATTCTCAAAAATCTATATAAAAATGCCCTAGGTAAAATAACTAAAAACTAAATATCAAATTTCCTTGAATCAAATTATTCAGATTCAACAATGCAATGCACACGTCAGTGGTCTGTATCACCTGTAACGAAGATGTAATCAACTCTATGAGGAACACAAAAATGGAGTGGCGGTGCAACATTTAAGACTCGTACACCAAGACTTTTATCTCGTAGAAAACCAACATAAGACAACCCTAAATTTATCTCAACGTAACTTTGTAAACGTCAGCTGATATCAGGAGGAAATAGGGGTGACCAAAATTAGAATCAATAACTAATTAAATCATAGAAAGCAAGTCACCAGACAAAAAAAGTTGACCACGAGCAATAATCCAATATAATCACAAAGCAAGCTAAACACACACGAAGTTTCAAAATGAGCCAAAATTCCACATTACAGCATTAACAATCCCACATAATATCACATGTGAAGTCTATTAAACTAAGAATACAAAACATAATTGGTAAATTAATTGGTACAACATGTAAAACAACTGTGTGGGACCCCACTGTCACACTCATATTATTGAATCCAGTTCATGTAACATAAAAGCAGTAAAAAAAGACACAAAAATGGTAATAAATTGAATCGACAAGTACAATAGAATAAATTCAGAAATTACCATGAGAAAATGAAGAAGAAAACAGCACATGTAGTGGAGCCCCCACCCATCATCCCCTTGCCAAAACACAAACACTTTGTGACGCCGTTAACCACCGTCTGGCTAATCAATAGCAGCCCAAACGCCGCCAAACCGTACACCGTCGACGCGTCAGTGCCATACAAACAGTACGTCTTCTCATCATACTTGTCCGGCACCACCGTTGCCTGCCAACACAAACCCACTCAAAGAATTTACTACTTTCAAGGAAATTGACTGTAAAACAAAGAAATAATAACGCGAAAAGCAGGAAATGGGAGAATACCGTGCTACGTCGTCGTTCAGCACCGACGGCAAATACGAAGGCGATGAGATGAAGGGAGATGATAATTACAAGAACGGGAATAGAAACTCCCATTTTTTAGCTTAATCTTTAGCTTTCTCACTGTTTTCAGTTCACTTTTTTCTTGAGGTGCTGGTGAATTATTGTGCTGGTGCTTTGAAAATTACGTCGCAGAAAACAGGAAAGTGAAACAAATCGGGTATTACGGCTTTCTCCTCCTCTAAATTGCTTTTTGATGCTGAATTATTAATAATATTCAGTGTCTAGGCCTCTAGGTTTACGAATTGAAATGATGAGGGTACATATTAAAATTTAATTAAAATTGAAAATATAGTCGTTATTGGATCTTACTCGTCTAATAAAAGTCAACAATAACGATTAATTTCTCAATTTTAATATCCACCAAACACAATATGAGTCTAGACGAGGATTGGATATAAAAAAATATTTTCTTATTTTTATTATTATTTTAAATTTTTAATCATTTTAGAAATTATTCAATAATTAAAATAATTCATATCAAACATATCAAATTTCAAAACGCTACATTTACTTAATTAGAATATTTTTCATAATTTTAATTTTCAAGTAAACAAGCCTACTTAATAGATTTATAGAAATTTCATACGTGTTTTTAGATTTTATAACAAAATAACGAGTTTCAAGATCATAATTACATAACGTAGATAGTACAATATCTTAAATCTTATTTAGTTGTTTAAATAAAGTTATTTTTAACTTTTGTACAAATAATTTTTTTTTAAAAAGTTAAAATTAAAGTCAAATATTTTTTAAAAAAAATATTAAGTTAAAATCAAATAAAAAGACTTCTAAAAATGTAAATAAAAAAAAATAAAGCGCGCCTAAAGAAGACGATAGAAATGAAGGAAAAAAATCAACCGTTTATGAATTTTTTTAAAAAAAGGTCTAGACTCGAAGCGAGACGTTTTATCCGAGCTTTGAGTCTAAGCGGTGCCTAAGTGCTGTTTAAACGAGTTTTTTAGAACATTGATAATATTTGTAGAGAGAGAAGATAAATTAAATATTTTCATAAAATTATTTCAAAAGTAGTTTTTTAATTTTATAAGTAAATTTTATTTTTTCAAAAATCTTGTCAAATGGAACTTGTGTCTTTCCGAAGATTAGTATTATGATAAGCCAATGACCTAAAACTCAAAAAGTATTGTGGTCATTTCCAGCATGATCCCATCTATGTGGTTCCGCTATACTCTACCCACTACATAATAAAAGTTTAGCCTATGTTTGCCCTCATTTTTTTCAAGGAAAAAAAAAAAAAAAAAAAACTCATTTTCAACTTCCATAAAATAATTTTACGTGTAAATTAAAAATTTTGACTTCATATTTAATCTCTCATTTTCCAAAAGTTAAATCAAACTCGACTCATATCTATAATGAACACATTTTAATTAAATATTTAAATATTTTTCAATCATACGATGGTAATTTGTGTCAAAGAGAATGAGATATTGAGACATAATTGAAACGAATGCACCATACGACTTTCGATAAGGATGTTAGGTTTTTGGTATTAAATGTGCGATATTGATGCGAAGTCACCCAAATTGTAGCTATCACCTTGTCATCTTTGTATTTATCCTATTTTTAGTATAAATTATTTTTTCTCTCTTTCTTCCTTTTTGGCTATATTCTTATATCTAAATCTCAATCACAACTAAACAAACTAGAGATGGCAACGGTTCGATCCGGGGTCGATCTGGCCAAAATCATAATCGCACCACCAAATTTTTGGTGATACCATAATCGCGTAAATCAGTTCGGTTCGATTCGGTTAATAACCACAAAAATAAATTATTTTTTATAAGTCCAAATTCCAAATGTCAAAATGAAAAAAAAAAAAAATTATGAAGAAAAATTAATAAAAACAAAAAACAATACTAAGCTAATTTAGCAAACAATATCACAACTTCTAAATGCAAAATTCGAATTTCACAAATAACATTAACAACATAGGTCAAGACTCTTTTGAGCATATGTCAATCTTCATTCTTCCCCATAA
The DNA here is from genome assembly GCA_019097785.1 of Fraxinus excelsior. Lineage (NCBI taxonomy): Eukaryota > Viridiplantae > Streptophyta > Magnoliopsida > Lamiales > Oleaceae > Fraxinus > Fraxinus excelsior. Next base: position 4,742,180 of record CM032643.1, on the reverse strand, counting down.
CTCTTATTAGCATGGTCAAGAGTCAATGCTTAAAGATGCTTCGTATTAGGACTGTAAGCAAAAACCGTCAAACCGGAAAATCGAACCGAAACCGCATTTTATAAACCGTCGGTTTGGTATCACGTGGACCCGTCAACGGAATGGCTTTGAACCAAACTAAACTGGTCAAAATCGGTTTGGTTTAGGTTTGAGAATTTTATTTACGGTTTAAAACCAAATTGAACCAGTGAAAAAATATATAAAAATAAAAATAATGATTTTTTTTTGAAAATTCATCCAAATGTGCAAAATTCAATAGTTTTGTCATTTGTATGTATTTTTGTCAATTTATAATTTTTTATTACATATATATAATAATTACCAAATAATCCTAGAGTCTGTTTGATAACAATTAAAATCCAATTAAAATTGAAAATATGGCCGTTATTGAGTCCTACTCATCTAATAAAAGTCAACAATAACGACTGATTTTTCAATTTTAATCCGATTTTAATCTCTGCACAGACTTCTAATTTATATATAATAATCTTGATACTAATATAATCTATCAAAAACTCTCTTTCTCTTTATAATTTAAATTTCTACAATTGCTTCTGAGTCTGCATTCTCAAATGGAGGTCAGATACTTGATTCCTTTAGGAGTTTATTAGGTGTAAGGATAGTTGAGACATGTATATGCGGAAAGAATTGGTTGCAAACTAAGAATGAACATATAGTGTTGTGTTAATATTTAGATGAAGTAGAAGCATTTGATGATTCAATGAAGGTTGTGGCAAGTGGTTTATATTTTGTATTGTTATATTTTTAAAGATTCTCTTATCTATCTAGTATTCAATACTATGATGATATAACGAATGCATTTGTTTGACAATGGAGACTATAAATCATGTGTGACAACAATTGGTGTTTGAGTATATGTGAGAAACTGAATTCGTAACAAAATACAACGGTAAGCTTGTGTAATTGTTATGTTTAGATATTATAAACAATTGATTTATTATTATGGTTGGTTATTCTCTCTGTCTAATAAGTATTTTTATTTTTCAGATATGATGATCACGAGATTTTGTTGAACATCATTATATTTTTTTGGCCTTGTATTTAGTTTAGTAGATTTGTATTGTAATGTTATCATAACGTCTTAGCCTAAAATGGCAAACAAAAAATTATATTTTAGTTTATTGTGATTTCACTTTGATTTAGTTGGTATTTAAATTTGTAGTAGATATATTTAATTTGTTTTAGATTTATTGCTAGTAAGATATAAATATATATTGAATTCAATGAATTAATGTCATAAAAGTAGACGGACAAAAAAATATACGGTGAAACCGGCGGTTTAAAACCGGACCAAACCGTTAGGTTTAGGTTTGAGTTTTTTCAAACCGTTCAAAATGGTTTGGTTTAGGTTTGAGTTTTTCTCAAACCGGTTTAAACGGTTTGGTTTGAAAATTTGTCAAAAACTGTAAAAACCGGACCGCTTACACCTAATCCCTAATTCCTATATAATAAATAAGAAATGTAATTAGAATAATAATATAATCATACACCTAATCAAGAATGATCTTAATTGAAGATTTATACAATAAAAGTATATCTTCATCAATGTCTTCCTCACTAAACCTTGCACAAGCTCTGGAGTATGATGAAGGAGCAGAATTTTCTACACACAATAGAGAAAATATTAGCAATAAAAGAAAGTGCATGAATAACAAATGTAAAGCAATAAATCCTACCATGAATATCAGTCCAAAGCCAATCTCGAGCACATATTAAAGTTTCTAAAGTCTTTGGGTGAAGCCTATTTCTATGTGGATTCACAAATCTACCACTTGTACTAAACGCCGACTCAGATGCCACAGAAGATACTGGAATGGCTAATAAATCTCTAGCTACCTTCTATAAAGTTGGATATTTTATTGAACTTGCTTTCCATCATGTCAATAAATCAAAACCATCTGCCCTGGGCAATACTGGCTCGTCTAGAAAAACATCAAACTCTGTTTTTACATGATCAGCGGTAATAAAATGACTAACAAATTTATCAAAACCAGCCATGCGAGAATGCTTTCCAACAGTAGTAGACGACTCTGATTGGGAAGATAATGAAGAATGAGATGTATTTTGTGTCGAATAATTTGGTCTCTTGTACTCTTTGAGCAACTTATGACAAAATGCTTTAACCTTTTCAACCTCTATCTGAGCTTCATCTCCAAAGAATAAAGGGAAATAGTATTCAACTAGTTTCATCTTGTATCTCGAATCTAATACAATTGCAACAGCTAGAATTCCATGCATCCCACTCCAATATTTGTCAAATTTTTCCTTCATGTTTGATGCCATCCATTTGACTTCATCATAAGATGATGTGCTCCAATCAAGAATTGCCAACTTTATGTCACAAGTATTTGGAAAGTACAAATTGGTGATAGTATATGTTGTACCTGAAAATAATTCAGTCGCTTCATAAAATATTTCCAACATATCACAAATCTCCGTAGCCAAGTCCCTATCACTCTCATTGAGTACACTTCTATATTGAGGCTCTCTTTACATTAGATGAGGAAAAAGTTCTTTGTAAAGCAAAGCAGTATGAATCATTAGATATGTGGAGTTCCACCGAGTCTTGCAATCCAATACTAACTTTTTTTCACAAGGGATTTTCATTTGTCGTGCAACTGCCTCAAATGTTCCAACTCTTTTTGGTGTTGCTGACCAATATGAAACACTATCGCGGATTCTCTCGACACTCAGGCTAAGGATATCCAAACCATCCTTTACTATCAGGTTCAAGATGTGTGTAGAACACCACAAGTGGAAAAACTCACCATTCAACAGCAAAGAACCAACAGAAAGCTTTATCTAACATAATGTTAATCATAGCGTCATTCGTAGTGCAATTATCAACAGTCAATGTGGAAGTTTCTGATCAATATTCCAGTCAAATAGACATTCCATTAACATAGTAGACAGTGAATCGATGGTGTAGGGGCAAGAGACGTATATAAATCTGTATCAATGGTGAAAAAAGTTCGTAAGATAACATAAAATTTTAGTAGATATACAAGAGCATCTTAAAGTCTATTTTATAAAACTATTATACCTCAATTTGGCTTTGAAGCCTCCAAGAATCATCTATGTAATGTGCGGTGATAGCCATAAATCCCTTCTTTTGATTGGATGTCCACATATCAGTAGTGACTGCTATTCTACTATTGGTTCCCTCTAACAAGCCCATTATTTCCATTCTCTCGTAATCATAAATTTTCAATATATTAGCATTGATGGTATTACGAGAAACAACTTTAAATAATGGTTGAATTGTATTACAAAATTTTCTAAATCTAGAATGCTTAACCATTGAAATAGGATATTCATGTGAGATGATCATATTTGAAAGTTCGTTCCTACCTTTCTCTTGATCAAAATTAAATGCTCTCGTTGCAGTCATACCACTAGGTTCTTTAAATTGATTCAAAAACATCTATTTGACATTCTTCTGACCTCGAAGGAGACATCTATCCAAATGAGCACGTAAATGACTTGTCCCATTTTTTGACTCACCACCTAACTTTTTCTTGCATTGTTTACAAATTGCTTTGGGCACGTTATTAATTCTCTATAGCTTGAAATACTGCCACACTATAGAGGTCAATTTTCTTTTTCTAATTTCATCAGTCGGTTCATCATCACCTAAATCTATATAAGTAGGATTTGCATTTACCTCAACTGGATTTTGTGAAATACCCGATGTACTTGATGTATCCTCTTGAATGCCAGTAACGGTATCTCCAACTTCAATTGAAGCACTTCCAACTGAAGCGGGAGGAGTCGGAACAGAAGACACCAACCCATGGCAAGACATCTGGGCCACCAATCAATACATTTTTTATTAAATAAATCTATATGCTAAAAAAAGTCCAGATAGAGAAAGTAAATGTGTAGGGGAATATGGAATAGTTCCTATTTCGGGTCACTTCTTTCATTTTTCTTCTTTTCATAGACCATATTGCCCTTTTATTCAAGTTACAATATTAATTCTCAGCCAAGACTCGATCATTGTTTAGACTTTTAAAATAGATTGTGTTACATATCGAACTATATTGAATCTCTAGAAAAGACATATTCTACACATCTCAACAGTTTTGGATTTATTCATGTGTTAGAATATTGTCAACAGAAACAAGAATCAAAATGCCGATGACGACTATTTCACAATTATGTGCATGAATGAATAATGTGTATTCGATAATGTCAAAAGTTCATCACGATCCATAATGAAATACAAAGTAATTAAGTTATGGAGATGCAAAATATATGCATAACAAACCATATTGAAATCCATAATGAAACAGCTTAATGAATTAAAGTCTTAACTAGCAATCAAACACTAGTATACGTGTGTCTCTCTCTTTGTTCAACCTATAAAATTGCAAATCCACACTGATTAGGGTTTAAGAAGATAAAGAAGTAAAGACAGACGTAATGATAAATGTAGTCTTTATGTTACAAGTGTGTGAAACCCTCTATTGTTGGTGATAAAAATCGAACAAAAACATGGCAAATAATAGAAATCCTAAAAATGTTAATGGTTTAAACTAGTCTAAACATCAAGCCTGAACAAGACACATGGACAATTTTGGATTCACGCTATTAACACCACAAAATCAAATAATAATCCAAAATCAAATTGTTTCTACAACTTAACTTAATACGAAAATCTGTTAGCACCACTAATTTTGGAAGATTCCCACTCGCAGAGATATGGAATCAGGAATGGCAGTAGGCAATCGGTTGCTTGATGATTTCCAATTTTAAGTTTTAAGGTGTGAATGATTTGATATATGAGTTAGGGTATAAATGAATTGGGTTGGACTTGTGGGTAATGGGCTCTGGGTTTGTTCAAAAAAAAAAAAAACTCAAATTGTCCAATTAAAATTTTTTTAGCGGATAATTGATTACGGGCGGGGCACCATTGTTAAATACCATACCCGCCTTACCACGAATCAGATCATTAAAATCAAAACCATAACCACCTCATTGCAGCATCGGTTCCATTAATCGCGATTTTCGATTTTTACAATTCGAATTGCCATCCTTAAAACAAACCCTTCAACTGACAAAAAAATAAAATTAAAAATTAAAAAAATGATTGGGTTAAAATAGGGTCACCTAACTTATAACAATGTGTTAATAACTTGTTCAAAATGGCAAAAAAGCCCTACACAATAAACTCGTACTTGCATATCATGCTCGATAAAACTCGTACTTGCATATCATGCTCAATAAAACCCACAACCACCACCCCACCGCACCATTATCCCAGCCTGTATCCTCAAATCACCACTACCATCACCTCCTCAAATTCACCATCTTCTTCACCTCTACCACACCACACCACACCACATCACAACCATCAACACAATAGATGAAGAGAGAATGAAAAGAATTCGAAGCATGCCATCACCATTGTGGGAAGTGCGACGCCGTTGCACACAAAGCAGCAATGATGCACATACATCGCCGCAGTGCAGGAAGCAGCGACGATGGGCGTGCATCGTTGTTGCTTCGTGCGCAGTGACGCCGCTGCTTCATGTGGCACTAGGTGGCGATTCTAAGCCCGTCCCGTGCGGTATCGTCACTGTCGATCGTCGGAAGAGGTGTGAGATGATGTATCATAATAGATTGGTGTGTGTGAAATGAATTATGGTTGGTTGGGGTGGGTGTATTGATCGTGGTAGGTTAATTAATTTATTAATATTAAAAATAGTTTATGATATGATTTTTGCATAAATAACCCTTAAACCTTATTTTTGAATTTGGAAGTTGAAAAACATGGGTGCAATTTCCACTTAAAACATTTCGACTTAGAATACAACTCTTATTCACATTTCCCCTTGTCACTCTTCAATAAGTTAATGTAGCCCTATGCATTTTTATTCTTTCAAACGAAATGTTACTTTTAATTTCAAATTAGGATCAATTAAGGAATGAAATAAAGAGTAATCTTATTAAGGTAGAGTGATAGCCCTCTTGATGTATAGACCAATTATCATCATATCACTACATGAATAACGTTATTATTGAAATAAAATAGTCGAGTTAAACATCGATCAATTCGTCTTGCTATGAGCTTATGGTCAATTAATGACGTAGCTTTGTGGACATGCTAAGAAGAGCTAGGTAGAGAAGAGTCAGAGTCGACAATTTTTTTTTTCTTTTGCACTAGATTAATACATTAAAAATCATAAATTTTTTTTTCTTTTTTTTACATATAAAAACAGAATGAATGGATTGCAACACTAAGTTTCAAGGATGATAAGATTCACAAATTATTAATGCTACCTAAATTAACAAATTTTGAATTAAGTCATGACCGTTGAAGATGATCACTCGTTTATATGACAGGTGATGCAATCTAAAATGATAAGATCAATTAAATATATTAATATAAAACTCATTTTGTCAATCTTATCATTTAATACCAAATTACATGATCATCATCTCATGGGGATATTCTAGCATTACTCTACTTGGATATTCTCATCATCTAGATCAGCACCTAATCATGATTGGACTTGAACCCTAATTTCATGGGGATAAACAACATTACTCTACATGGATATTCTCATCTAAATCGTCACCTAATCTAGGTTGGACTAGAACAAACCCTAATTAACATTATTATGTGTATTAATTAGTATATAGTTATTTACGCGGAGACTAGACTTTGCTACTCTCTCTCTCTCATGCAAAAATATACGTGCTACCACACAATGCATCTACTTGTCTACAGTCTACGTTCAATTCATGATCCGTTTGCATAAATAATCGAGGAATTATGTGCTTGTGGAGGTTGGATCTTTATAAATAGTAGCTTAAGAAGATCTGTACGTATCAAAACCTTTCAAGCGTGCCTTGAAAAACTTGCACCAAAACCAGGAATAATGGCTCCAGATCTGTCAAAGATCCTCCCTAGGGTTCTTATTGTTTCTCGACGATCTGTTCGGAAAAACAAATTTGTTGATTTTGTGGGTTTGCTCTCTCTCTCTCGCGCACAAGGATGTGAACTTCTGTGTATGCACATGCATATGGGAAATATTATGGTTAAAACTTTTCTTGATTACATACTGAAATTCTCAATTATTTTTTATGAAATAAGCAAAATAGAGAAAATAATTTCTTTATCTAATTAAATCTTAGAAGTTTTTTTTGCGTTAATAATGTTGTTGCAATAACTATGAACAGGTGAGTATCATCTAGACCTCATAGTAAGATATGGAGCAACACCTGTCATCGTCCCACGAGTCAATGGAGTCCATAAGCTACTGGAAAGCTTCGAACCCATCCATGGCGTCCTTATTTGTGAGGGAGAAGACATTGATCCATCTCTTTATGATGCTGAATTATGTGTACTTTCACAACAAGAACTTCAAGAGATTAGACAATTGCATGCAAGTGATGCTGCCATTGACAGAGAAAAAGATTCAATTGAACTTAAACTAACAAAGCTTTGTCTTGAAAGGAACATACCCTACTTAGGCATTTGCAGAGGGTCACAAACAAATCCTTAATGTTGCCTGTGGGGGTACCCTTTATCAAGATATTGGGAAAGAACTCTCCAAATGTCCAAAAGAGAGAGTCGTTCATATGAACTATGAAAATTACGATGGTCATCGGCATGTTATTAGCTAGGGTACTTGAAAACACACCATTTCATAAATTGTTTAAAGATTCTCTAGACGAGGAAAAAATGGAGATTTCAGTGAATAGTTATCACCATCAAGGCGTGAAGCGATTGGCTGAACGATTTGTTCCAATTACTTTTGCTCCTGATGGTCTGATTGAAGGGTTTGATGATCCTGATACTTATAATCCTGAAGAGGGCAAGTTCACAATGGGACTGCAATTTCATCCAGAAAGAATGAGAAAGACAGAGTGATGATTTTGATTATCCAGGATGTGCATCTGCATACTGGGTAACTATTCATTCTACATATGTAGTCTCAAAATATATGTCATAATTAGGACACTAATGAAAGTTCAAATTTTCTACATTATAGTGTAGAGTGATACCAGTATTGCCCATCAAACGTGCTTAGTGTGATCTAACATGGCTTGTTTTTGTGTAGGAATTCGTAAAAGCTGCGATAGCTTATAAGAAGAAACTTGGGAGGATAACAACTGTGCCAAAGTGTGTCAAATTTGATCAGGAGATGGAGAAAACAAAAAAGAGAATTGTACGAAGTTCGTCAATTGCAAGGAACATATATGGCGCAAGTAGGGGAAGAATTTTAGCCCAGGAGTCCGCAGTCGCTACTGAAGCAGGATTTCTTGAGGTATGGTGTTCTCAGTGGCGAAGGACTTGTATCAGTAGGATAATGTATAGCTATAACTACCCATATACCTAACAAATGAAATATAACTAATAAATCAAGAGTAGTATAGTAATGCCGTTTTCAATGGTATCTTCCATTTTGTCCACCACTATGCAGGACAATACAGCATTGAGCCTGCAACAACAAAACAGACTGAAGCAGATGGGAGCAACAGTGAGGAATGCTTCAGTACACATTGACAGATTGAAATTGAACGATCGAAGGGAGAAAGCTGCAAAAGATATAATTGAGAGAATGTCTATTGAACAATTGTCTGAAATGGTTTCCTTCTATCATATGATGGGTAATATGTGTTCTGAGGCATTAGAGAAGAAGCTCAAGAGCTATGTTTTCATATCTTAGTTTCTCTTGTATTTACTAGTGAAAAAGAAAACTGCTTCCACTGTAAAGATCCCAGAAAAGTTGCAGAAAATAAAATGTAATGCAAATTTATAATATGTTTCAAAGGATTCGATTGCACCAAATGACAGTATGACACAAAAATAAGCTAAAATCATTAGCTTGTTCTACATATCAAACATGCAATTCGGACCATGCAACATTCAACTTTGCTCTAAATAGATAAAAGAGACACTCATATATAGAAAGCTGTATATATTTAGGATATTCTAAATTAGGTAATCTAGAATATACTGTAATATTGTTTCTTGTAAAACAAGAAACCTTCTTGTATATATACCCCTCTTATGGGGTGAATCAATAACACACGATTGAAGTATTACTTTCTACATGGTATCAGAGCAAGGTTCAATCCTTTGAACTTGGTTTGATTTTTTTTTCTTATCCCCGAATCCTTAACCTGAATCTCAAATCTGAATTCATCTCTCTTTCAAAAATTTCAAAACCTAAATCTCAATCCTGAATTCCTCAATGGCCGGATCTGTAATTGATGAAAATCAATCAAGTCTTTCAATTGTGCCAGAAACTCAATCATCCTCACAAGTCATTCATCACCACTACACCCAACTAGACAACTCTGCGTTTCCAAAAACTATTTCGTTGAATGAATCCAACTACACCATATGGGCTCCCCTCATGCGGATGCGCATTGGAGCACGAGGAAAGATAGGTTATTTAACTGGCGCAAAATCTGAACCCCATCTGAATTCTCCAGGTTATGAAGTTTGGGCCACAGATAATGAAAAGGTAAAAAGCTGGCTTATTGATTCCATGGAGACCTCTCTTATGAACCGATATATTCGTCTTCCTACTGCAAAAGATATTTGGGAAGCTGTGGAGAAAACTTTTTATGATGAATCTGACGAAACTCGAATCTTTGAATTGAACAAGAAGTGTTTTGAAGCAAAGCAGAATGGTCGACCTATTCCTACCTACCACAACGAATTGGTGGCCATGTTCTAGGAGATTGATCAAAGGGTGACCTCTCAGAATAATGATGTTGCAGTTGTAGTCCATGAGACTTCAATGATGTCTCGATTGCGTGTTCATATGTTTTTGAGTGGACTAGATTCAGAATATGATCAGGTATGTGGAGAGATCCTACGCAAGGAACCTAAATTCTCCTTGGAGCAGAGTTATGCTTACATCCGCAAGGTGCAATCTGAGAAACAGGCTATAGGACGTTCGGTATCTACTGAATCCTCTGTTTTGGCGGTTCAGAGTAGAGGAGTTACTCCTCCAGGCTTCTCTGGTCCTTCTTCTCGTCGTCCTACAGGTAAATCAAATCCATATGCAAATAAAAAGTGTGTTGTTTGTGGAGAATTAGGCCATAGCAAGGAGAGATGTTATGAAGTGATTGGTTATCCTGATTGGTGGGACTTCACCAAGAAGCCACGAAAGCATATAAGCAAGGCTGCCATTGCTACTGCTGGGAATGAACATCTTGATAGTGCTTCCGCTAATGTAGCACAATCAGGTATGAATGATACCGTTATTTCGAATAGTACATGGATAATTGATTCAGGTGCATCTGATCATATGACAAATGACCCTAACCTTGTGGAAAATCTTAGAGCTTCCCCTCAAAATTATGTCTCTACTGCTGATGGTACTCCAACTCTGGTTAGCGGAGAAGGTTCTATTGTGTTATCTGATACCCTAACTCTTAAATTCGTCTTAGTTGTTCCATCACTATCTTATAACCTATTGTCTGTCTGTCAGATTATTCTAACACTTGCATGTATTGTGACGTTCTATCCATCTTTCTGTGTGTTTCAGGACATTCTGACTCGGCAGATTCTTGGTTATGGTGTTAGAAGGGGAAAATTGTACTACTTGGATCTGACAGGGACTGGAGAGAAATGCAAGCATCTTTTGGGACAAGCCAATCAGGTCATAAGGGTCGATAATGCAAAGGAAGTGGTGTGGTTATGGCATCGTCGTTTAGGACATCTGTCTTTTAGTTATCTTAAGAAGTTACAGCCTCAATCGTTTTCAATTGTTAGTGATTCAGATTTTCATTGTGACATTTGTGAACTGGCCAAAAGCCACCGTATTTCATATTCACCAAGTATTAATAGATGTCTTGTTCCTTTTATGAAAATTCATTCCGATGTTTGGGGTCCTGCAAAAATTCCTTCATTTTCTGGAGCTCGGTATTATGTAACTTTTATTGATGATTGCACTCGCATGACCTGGGTGTCATTACTGAAAAGTAAGAGTGATGCATTTGGAATGTTTACTGATTTTTACAAAATGGTGGCGACACAATACCAACAATCCATCAGAGTTTTTCAATCTGACAATGGTGGAGAGTTTGTAAATAGCCTTATGTCTGAGTTTTGCCGGTCAAATGGAATTCGTCATCAAACCTCAAATTCTGGTACTCCTCAACAGAATGGTTTAGCAGAACGAAAAAACATGCAGTTGTTAGAAGTTGTTCGTGCTTCCTTGTTTGGCATGAATGTACCTCGATCCTATTGGGGTGAAGCAGTGAAATCAGCAACATATGTTATTAACCGTACTCCCTCACGAGTAATTGAGTTCAAGAATCCTCATCAGAAGCTTCATACACTTTTGTCCATCCCTTCTATGCCTAATTTGGAGCCCAGAGTGTTTGGGTGCGCAGCTTATGTCCACATACCAAAACCACAATGAAGCAAGCCTGATCCCCGTGCGAAGAAATGTATTTTTGTGGGTTATGCAGATTTCCAAAAAGGGTACAGATGTTATGATCCGCTTACTGACAGAATGCATATATCTCTTGATGTCTCATTCCATGAATCTGAGCCATATTACTCAGGGGAAGTTTCCCAGTCTTCCCTTCAGGGGGAGAGTGGTAGTAAAGGGAATCCTTATCCTATTGCTAATATTGATGTCTTTGAAGAATTGGAACACTTGGAAGAACAATTTGAAGTTCCTACAATAGCTGAAATTGTTCATGTAGTAGCAGAAAATGACTTGTCTTAAGAGATAAATACTTCCAATGGGCAGACAATCGACCACTTGGTTCCTGATGATCAATTCTCTCATGAGACAGAAACAAGTGATCAAGATGTATCTAAAACTCACGACATTCCCCCTTCTACATCAACAACTGAAGATCTCGCTCAGAATGATCCACCTCATGTACCTTTAACCTCTAATGAGTCTTCTAGGTTAGAAAGTGTTGAACCTAGGAAATCACAAAGGGTTACTAAGGGAGTTCCTAAAAAGCAATATGAACCAGACATCAAAGCCCAAGCTAAATACCCTATAGCTAACTTTATATCTAACCATAGGCTTTCTGAATCACATGCACTTGTTATCAAACAATTATCTACTGTATCTATTCCTAGTAACGTGCAGGATGCATTGAAGGATCCAAAATGGACAACAGCAATGAATGAAGAATTGGAGGCTCTTCAGAGGAATGTTACATGGGAGGTAACAGACAAGCCTGTTGGAAAGAAGACTGTAGGATGTCGTTGGGTGTTTAATGTGAAGCTTAATACAGATGGAACTATTGATAGATACAAGGCAAGATTGGTTACCAAGGGATATACACAGCGCCATGGAATTGATTATGAGGAGACTTTCGCACCTGTATCGAAGATCAATACTATCCGAATTTTAATTTCACTTGCAGCAAATAAAGATTGGCCTTTGCACCAGCTTGATGTGAAAAATGCATTTCTCAATGGAAATTTGGAGGAAGAAGTGTACATGGATATGCCCCTAGGTGTGAAGAATAACCCAAGAGACGTTGGTAAGGTGTGTAAATTGAAGAAGTCTTTGTATGGCCTAAAACAATCTCCAAGAGCTTGGTTTGGAAGATTTTCGAAGTCCATGAGAGCTTTTGGGTACAAACAAAGCAATTCTGACCATACCTTGTTTATCAAACACAAGAATGGTAAGATTACAACTCTAATTGTGTATGTTGATGACATGATCGTTACAGGAGATAATCCAAAAGAAATAAATGATTTGCAACAATATCTGTCAAAGGAATTTGAAATGAAGGATATCAGACAACTGAAGTATTTTCTGGGTATTGAAGTTGCAAGGTCAAAGGAAGGGATTTCACTTTCACAACGGAAGTATGTTCTTGATTTGCTCGCTGAAACAGGGATGTTGGACTGCAAACCAATGGAGACACCCATTGAGATGAATCATGGACTCGCTATTCTTTCTGATCAAGTCCCTACTGATAAAGGGAGGTATAAACGTCTTGTAGGAAGGTTAATTTATCTTTCTCATACTAGACCTGATATTGCTTATGCTGTAAGTGTTGTTAGTCAGTTTATGCATTGTCCTAGTGAAGAGCATATGGATGCAGTCTTTCGTATCTTGAAATATCTGAAGATGGCACCTGGTAAAGGATTATTGTTTGGAAAAAATGATACATTGGAAGTTGTTGGATACATAGATGCAGATTGGGCTGGTGATAAAACTGATAGACGCTCTACATCAGGGTACTTCACTTTTGTGGGTGGGAACCTTGTAACTTGGCGTAGTAAAAAACAAAAAGTTGTTGCTAGATCAAGTGCAGAAGCTGAATTTCGAGGTATGGCTCATGGAGTTTGTGAAATGTTGTGGATCCGTAATGTCCTGAAGGAATTGGGTTTCAAGCTTCTAAGGCCTATGGATTTACATTGTGATAATACAGCTGCTATTCAAATTGCACATAATCCAGTTCAGCATGATCGAACAAAGCATGTGGAGGTTGACCGTCATTTTATTAAAGAAAATCTTGACAGGAAAGTTATTCGTTTTCCATTCGTAACTTCAGAGGAACAATTAGCTGATGTTCTTACTAAAGGGGTATCTCAGAAAGTGTTTGACAGCTCAGTTGACAAGTTGGGCATGATAGACATCTATGCACCCACTTGAGGGGGAGTATAGAAAGCTGTATATATTTAGGATATTCTAAATTAGGTAATCTAGAATATACTGTAATATTGTTTCTTGTAAAACAAGAAACCTTCTTGTATATATACCCCTCTTATGGGGTGAATCAATAACACACGATTGAAGTATTACTTTCTACATCATAAAGAATCCAAAAGTAACCAAGTTGGGAAAAAAGAGTATGATTTGAAACTGCTAAGCAAAAGGATAATTGTTAAAAAAGGGCTATGTTCACAATTCCATCACAGTTCCTACTCCCAAGTTCCAACAGAAGCGTAGCAACAAAGGACACAATAAAGGCATGTGCATACAGAATCACAATTACCAAATGACGTACAACCTTGAAGAAGTGATACATCTAAACATCCATTAGTAAGCTACGGTCTAATTTAAAAAGTTACAGTTAAACAGACTTTATACATATCATGGGGGGGCTAAAGGTCGCCTCCACTCTGATTCTAACAAAATTCCCTTAAAGTGCTGATATAAATTACAACAACCTACTCATCATCGTCAAGACACAAAATACGACATGTTCTTTAAAACCACTACATAAAATAAAACGACAAAAAGATGAAAAGGCAAGATGTGCAGGTTTTTTGACAAGCCAAAGTGCTGCATACAGTACCTGGTTCAGCTCAGCCTACAAGTGTACTCACATCATTCTCTGTTCTTTTTTTTTTTTCCTGCAAATACTATTGCCAACTCTCTGTTCTTTTCTTGAGAATACCATTGTCACCTCTCAGACGATTCTGTAACATTTTTTATCTTCCTTTTTCTTCTTCTCCTGCACTTTTTCTTCCTTCCTTTCTTTTTTTTTTCTCCCTTCTATTCTGTTTTTTTTTTCTTTTTCCATTTTTTGGGCGTGGGGTGGCTTAGTTACTTTTCATAATAGTTAACAAAAGAGTAATAACATGGAAAAGAACCCATTCCTCAAAAGCTTAAAATGGTTGGAGGCTTGGAACCATGACGGTACTGATGCCATCTCTAGATTTCATCAACGGCAGAAGAAAAGGAAATCTGGGTGGGTGACTTGTAGCAACTTCAGCCAATTATCAGCATCCTGCAAGAGGGAGTTTGCCAATTGGCGCTGGCATCCTGCATTTGGAGTCCACAATGAAGCTTCATATTTGTACGAAGCAAGACCGAAAACTGGCAATGAAATCTTGGGAACACCATCCATTTCACTGGGATATGTAACAACTGGAGGATGCATAGCCTCGCTACCTGAAAAGAGTGCAAATGCAAGTTCCAAATAACGCAACATTGGGGAAGTGATCAATCAAAATTCAAAATGCAAAATACATCACACTAGCAAGCTGAACTCCACATAGATTTCAGATGAAGGAGCTGTAACCCATGCTTACCCATTCCAATATAAAGGATTAGAATCAAATAATAGATAGTAATATGGATTGGTTTAAAAAAAATGAATTGCTCTCAGCCACATAGATAATTCAATCTGCTCATCGACGCTTGACCCAGAGATGTGGATCATCCAAGGCACATTAGCATGCCGGACAGCAAACAGCTAAACCACTAATCACACAGTCACTATTAAAAGTCGATTCACCCCTATTCCCTCTAAAGCTTCTCTTAGGAGAATTCCTTCGCCGCATCGACAGAAGACTCTCTAAAGCTTCTCTTAGGAGAATTCCTTCAGATCTAATCTAAAGAGCGTGAAGACATCCTTTGTAGCACGCACATACATGACCATAATAATCTCTTAGAGATGTTTTGCCACATAAAATTTTGGAAGAAAAAGATCGGAGGAAAGCCAGCAGGCAGCTAGGCACTACAAAAAAGAGCAGAGCTTCCTGCGATTTGGTTGGAGTAAATGCTAAGATGATGTTTGAGTAAGCTTATAAGCAAATTAAACTTGAAAGTGAATTTTTATTCTAAACATGTTTGGGTGTTTTTATAATGATCGTTTTTTCACTTACAGGAGTTACCGTCAAAATAAGAAACTTAATAAATGCCGTCAATGTTTGACTCCACATATCATTGGAGATAAAGAACTAAGCATTGAGGTCAAATATATAATGGCTTGGTTGTTTCTAAAAATACAGAAACAAGAAAAAAGGGAGTGACAATGGACAATACATAATAATGAGGAGAAGTAATGATAAAACACATCCCATGCGGGGTTGTGTATAAGAGTGGGAGAAAGAGTTTAAAATACCTGTCACGGGGGTGTGAAGAGAATGAAAAGTCAGAAAGCAAGCATCCAAATCAGCAAGTGTTGGTCCCATTGGTATCCTGTAAATAGGATACCTACAAAAGTAAATGTTTCCCAGTGAATCATTATATGGTTACACACAGATCAGATGAGTCAAGCATCCCACGAGTTTGCAAATAATTGTTACCAGGCCACAGAAATCCAACTGGATTGGAGTAAATCACAACTTCTGAGGGTTTTTAGTTCAGGATAGCGGAGAGCAAGATCATATATCTGTGAGAATTTCAGTATAGAAAGCATGAGGAACAGAGGATAGAACTGTAATTCAACTTCTCTGCCGTAAAAGAAATTAAAAAAGAAAAAACAGTTGTGATTCATTCAGAATCTAAAGAGGAACAAACCTTGTCTGCCAAAGGCTCTCGACTGTAAGGTTGGTCTCTTTCAAGATACTCAAACAGCAAGCAACCTTGTGAACTTCCAGATTCACCTTCATCGTTAGAAAAACCTTCTCGAAATGCCACATTCTGATCACTCACAGACAATCGGTCAATTCTAAGAGGATTCTCACTTGATTGACAACGATAACAATGTTGTTGGCTTGAACAATTCAAGCCACCTCTATCCCGTCCGCAGTCACTGCTTCCATCACTACTAGAATCCGCAAAACTGTCACTGTCACTGTCCTCACCAAGTCGCCTATCACAAAATGTAAATGCGAGACTTGTTTGAGGAACATTAATTTGCCAAAACTATAAATGAGTACTAAACCAGTGTATATCAATCAATTAAGAACAATTAAGAAAGTGGAAAGGGCCTAATGATATTTGAAACGCCACATTGTAACGTCTAGCACAGCAGCCAAGGATAAGACACGGGAAATGTATCCTGTAAGTATTTTGACTAATAAAATGAAAAGAAATAAAGCACCATGAATCCACACAAAACCTCGAGGTCACATAATTAAGACACCTATAATATTGGTTTTACCAGTTCTCAATGGAAAAAAAGAAAGTATAATTACAGATACGAGCTGCCGATAAGCATTTTAAATTAAATACTTAATTTATCATGGGACCACCAATAAGTGGAAACAGAATCAGTGCATCTCAGACACAAAAAAGCATCTTATTTATACAGACTATAACCACCCACGCGACCAGTAAAAAATTAAACAGAAGAGCTTGGATGTCCATGTAACACTCATCTGTCTGTGCATTCCATTGAGCAAAAAGTGGGTGTGTGTTCAAGCACCATATCTTCCCTTTTAGAGTTCATTTGTTACTCTAGCAAGTTGCAAGGTGTGTTTCTTCATGTATACAACAGAAAATAAATATACTGAAAGATAACTGTAAAATATTGAGTTGCTAATAGCTTCAATAGCCATCAAGAGCGTAAATAACTAAACGCCATGAAATTATGTAAGCAGACTAAACAAAACTACTCCACTGTTTTCTAGCAAATTAAAGATAATAGTAATTTATAAAGGAAGATGACAAAAATAGAGCAGAAAGAAAAATCAGTCATTTTGTTGAATGTGAGAGAAATAAGTGAAGCATATTGCAAGGTAATTAAATGATAGAACTTAAAATCGTTTTCTCCGTCCATTCATGACTCTGATCACCATATTTTTAATTTTGACATTTTGACATGACCACTTCCAAAATGTCCATGATTAAGCTTGTTCGTGTAATTGACAAAATTCCCAATCTTTACTTTTGTGGAAAACTGAAGTGTTCCATCAAACAGTCACTTTCTCAACTCTTACCAAAAACATGAAGCCAATTTAAACCAAGGCATTCTACTGCGAATGAAAGAAGCCCAAGTAACCATCCAAAGTACACAGTATATTTCACTTATAATCTAACAAGCTATTTATTAAGAGCCTGTTTGGGAGGACTAAAAAGCCAATTAAAATTGAAAATATGACCGTTATTGGGTCCCACTCGTCTAATAAAAGTCAACAATAAATGCTAGTTTTTCAATTTTAATCTCTACCAAACGGGCTCTAAAGATACAAAATCACAAAGACACATACACACCTACATGTGTATGTGTATATTGATTTAAGACATAACACACATTCTCCCCCCAACCATCCCTCTCATCCTCACACATGCAGGAATCCATACTGACAACATTCAAAAACAAGCATTTCTATTTCCATTTATCTGTATAACAAATTCACGACTTTATTTTCAGTATGGACATGTGTTCAAAATCTTCCACAACAGCATTACTGCTCAACTTGGATTAGTTCATTCTTGGAGCTTGGAAGTATCCATCTATCACATGGCAAATCACAAATTGCTACAGAAATGATTAATTGTCTACAGTGTGTTGAACCATAAGCTGAAAAATCAGAAGTTGTTTTTGGCAAGAAATGCCAAACTAAGGGGAGTTTCATAAAGTAGCTTGGGAACCACAACAATAACAATAATGCAAAAATAATTTGCCAACTTGATCTCAATAAAAATTAAAAAATAACATGCATGAAATGTAACACGGGAACAGCAGGTCTTTGAGTCTTCATCAGTTTATCCTTTATTTTTCCTTTGGAAAGTATTAGGCTCTCTGAACTCACGGTGCTCTGTGAGGTTCGTATTCATCCGAAAGGAACTTATGCAATGAGTATAGATACCTTGATTTTGCTGAACTTTTTGAATGGTCAGCATACAATTGAATACCCGATAAATAGGGCACATAATATTGAACCACAGAATCAATGTCATTCAATATCAATGGCACTCCAGCACCATATGCACTCCATTCCTTGAATGACTCCCATAAATCACCAAGCACAAAGTACGGCTGAAACTCCACATCGCGCGTTTTCCATCCCCTAATAGTCGTCTGTTAACAATTTTCAACATATTCAGTCAACGTCCATTTAACAAAAGATCAATAGCTAATAAACAAGATAAAACTCATTAATATAAGATTTTCAACTTGTTAGCACTACATCTTTCGAGTGAAAGAAGGTTATTATACTAGCAAAGCTAAACATTATCTTTAAGACATAATTTTCTGCATATTAATGTTATAACTGCAGCTTTGCTTCCTTGAGGCAGGAAAAAAATTCCACTAGCTTCCTGTGATAAAATGTAACAGCAGAAGAGTAGTGGTGATGAAAAAATTCACAATTTTTAATTTCAATAAACAATAGTTTAGCTAACTAAAAAATATGATTTTACATCTACTTTGAATTTAGCAAGTGCACATTGCTCCAGATGCATAAAAACATACTATAGAAAAGCAACCATTAAAAACACATTTCAAAAATCCTTCCATCAACTACTTATTCAAAAACTCAAAAAATTCTTCTAAATTATGGGAACTAAATTTTAAATGTAGAATCAGTAAGAAGCATTGAGAGATGACCACTTCAATAAACTCAAAAACAGGTGAAAACAATAAAAACCATCAAAGAAACTAGTAAATTACCAATTCTTCGAGACAACCAAGGAAACAATAGTCCTGGCTAAACAATCTACAACCTTCGATGAATAAGATCTCATCTAAGCAAAATTCCATGTACCATAGCACTCGTACTTCCAAAATCGCATTAAATATCCTAATAACATTAATAGATTAAACCCATCTTTTGGAACTAATTACTACTAACAAAGTCAAATATTAATTAAGCACAAATTCCAAAACATCAATTAATGTACAAGCAATGAAACCTTGGATAAATGTTGACCCGGAACTGAAGGGATGATGGACTCCAAGAACCTCTCCAGATTACAAGACGGTGACTGCTCGGTTTCCGCCACCATCGGCACAGCATCAGCCAGCTTGGCTTTTTCCAGAGGCTCGTCTGCTCGGCTCTGGGAGCGACTGGCGGTGACGTCACTTTGGGCTCTCCGCAGGTGATCTCGACTCCGGCGAGCCCTCGCTACACTGTAAAACTGATCTTCCCCAATTCTACTCCCATTAATCTGCAATCCTGTCACTACCATTTCCTATTATATATTAAAAAATCCCAAAAACCATAATCTATCGATATATCTTTATAGCCCTAAACCCTCTTCTGTTTATATATATATATCTGTTATATATGGCTCTGTGTAGGATTATTTGATCAAATTAGTTGTTTCAAACTCAATGCAATCGATTCAAGGTATAATTTTTTATGTTTAAAGAAAATAATTTAAGTCCGCGGATTAGTGTCGACAAATTCGAGGAATTGGAGCTGATTAAGACCCAAGCTAAAGTTGTTCGAGATCAACTTTTTCACAAGTTCTTCAGGGAGAGAGATGCTAACATTTGTGCGTATGTACACGAGTGTCAATTTGCGAGGAGAGATAGCGAGTAGAGGGATATAGCTCTTTGCCTTATACTACATTTTTTCGTCATCTCTTCAATTATATATTTTTTTATTAAAATAATGTCATGCGTAAATTCAAAGAATTTTACTTATTTTTTAAACACATTATCTATCAATTCACTATTTCTAAATACAAATTTATATTAAAATAGGGCTCAAACATGCTCATAGAGAGGGTTTTCGGGGAAGGGTTTTGCTATTTTTACCAAAAAAAAAAAAAAAAAAAAAAGTCGGAAAAAGTAAACCAAAAGACGTGGGAGGGAAAAAATTAAATGAAAAAAACTAACTGTATTTTAAATTGAAAATGATAGTGTCATGTTGCATTATATAATTTTTCATGTACATATTTTTTTATTTTTAAATTTATTATGAGCTTACAAATGGGAATTTTTGTACATATTATACAGCAGGGCATACATCTTGGTGTACATAACGTTCAAGTGATATTTCATCATTGACCGGTGAAAAAACGAAGTCTAAGTAGCATTTCATTATTGACCAGTGAAAAATAATGTCTAAGTAACATTTCATTATTGACGGATGAAAAAAGTCATTTATACATTATACACTAATATACACAAGGGTTCACATGCAGCAAAACCCTACAAATGGTGGTGCAAGGAGTTGGTGGAAAATTAAAAAGATGATTTTGCCACTGGAACATAATTTTACCCTCATTTGTCTATCACTATTTTAAACTTTTTTTTTTATCAAATTCATTTCCAAAATCACATTTTTACAATAAAAATATTTTGTACGTAAAAACTTTTTTCTACCTTTTAATCCTACATTTCTCTATTTCAAAACTCATTATCCTACTTTGACGGTAAAGAAACAGGTTCACAACCTTTTAATTGCACATCATCTTTTAGCCCCCCACTTGATGGTAACTATTGGCTAAAAATGATGTTTTAAATAGTATTTAAAAAAAAAAAAAAAAAGCGTGGTTAGAAAGCAAGGAAAAATCCGAATTTACGTACAAAATATTTTATTATGTTAATGTGTAGTTAAAAATGAGTTAGAAAAATAAATTATTTTATTTTAAAAAAAAGTCAAACAGGGGCTTAATGATATTGTGTTGTCTTAAAATATTCACATAACATCTTTTAATAATTAAACTACGTATTAATTGCATGAAAGCTTCATAACATTGTACATGATCACATTTATGTTTCAAACTCTTTTCATCGCATTT
Organism: Fraxinus excelsior; assembly: GCA_019097785.1. Lineage (NCBI taxonomy): Eukaryota > Viridiplantae > Streptophyta > Magnoliopsida > Lamiales > Oleaceae > Fraxinus > Fraxinus excelsior. Next base: position 4,720,791 of record CM032643.1, on the reverse strand, counting down.
TTATTCTCAAAAAAAACATAAATTATTATGATTTTGGTGTCCCGCCAAAAAAAAATTTAAGATATAGTAAAAATGCTGGTTTGTTCATTGTATTCTAGAATAAGCAATATAAATAATATCGTAAAAATGCAATTAAATACTTGATCCTTGTTTTAAAGTAAATTAACAATATTTTTGGATGAAAATTATGATTTAAGGATAAAATTTTCTAATAAATGAAACGTTAAAAATAAGAATGTGACGAAAAAAAAAAGTTAAAAGAGTGTGATAATGAATAAAATATTAATAACCTTTAATATAATTAAAACATGTCGAGAATATAATATGAACTTCTTGTTACGATATCATTACAAGCAAATATTTAGAAGAGATTGTGACTGTAATTCGAAAAATGGATGAACCAATCAAGTTTTTTGCATTGTTTTTAACACTTTTTTTTTTTTTTTTGGAAAAATTAAATAATTGATACAAATATGAGAAAGGAAGAATATGAAAAGGAAAATCTTCGAGGTGTGAAGGGACTATTGATATTGTTAAAGTAATTTGTCGAAGTAAAATTCATGCGATGATTCACTAGGGCCCCTGATGGACAATCATATTTTTGAGTAATTAAATTGTGAATAGTGATTTCTAGAAGAATATATAGTTAAAAAGTAGAAAAAGAATTTTAATTTACGTGCAAAATATTTTATTGATAATGTGTGGTTTAAAATGATTATTTAGAAGGGGTGAAAAGGAGAAATGATACATTTACAATCTTTTTTACATATTAATTTTGACAATCATCTCACATGAGGGTGATGTCCACAATTGTAGACCACACCCTCATGTGAAAGGGCTGTCAAAATGATTGTTTAAAAAGATTGTACATGTAAATTCAAATATTTTTTTTAACTTTTTAACTATGCATTTTTCCAAAAAAATCATTATTATAAAATATGTTCTCTCAAAAAATAGTAAATTTTCTTTATTATCTGAAGATGCATAATAGTAAATTGCATAAGACCTACCACATCTATATCTCTCATTATTTAATTATTTTTCAATTCATAATTTCATTGTGAAGGTCAAAATAGTAATTTTATGACAAGGTCTCTGTTTGAGGAACATTATTAGTAAATTAAGTTCCTATTTGGTTTGTTAAAACACTTATAAAAATATAAGTTAACGTTAATAATTAATTTAAAAAAATATATAAAGGGCTCACGACTTTTATCAATATTTATTAAAATTTACTAAAAAAAAGCTAATTATCAGCTAAACTAAACACGAGCTAAAAATTGTTTATACATCCAATCAAAAATAAATTTTACTTTCAATCGCACATTTAAAATAAAATAAAATAATCCGTACATTTTGTGGTCCCATCACTACTCATGCTAAAAAGTTCCTAATAATCAATCCAAAACACAGGCAAGATACACCGAAAGCTTCTACTTTTTAATCTTGTCTAAACAAACAACTTTGCGATTAAATAATATTATATATTAGGGGGTGTTTCGGAGCACTCAAAATTGTAATTTCAACCGTTAACTATTAAATCTGGGTCCCACCTGTCTCACAGGTGGTCAAAAAGGGCTACTGCTTTTCATGTTAACGATACAAAAATAATTTCTTTTGGATGGAAAGAGCGTTCACAGGCAAGTGCAAAAAATATTAATGTCACTTAATCTCTGTTTGTCTCCCTTTAAACTAAATTTTTTTAATTTTCATACTCATTTTCAATCATATATTTACACTAGAAAATATTTTGCATGTAAATCCAAATTTCTTACTCACTTTTAACCACTTATTCTTTAAAAAATCACTATTTAAATTTTTTTTTTTTTTTTAAATAATGGCCATCAAACATAGCCTTAATTTGATTAAATAATACATCAGGAAGTTCAATTGAGATTTCTTTTTTTTTTTGTTGGAACTTGTAGTCGCTATCCTTTAGTGCGCACTCGATAAATCTTGCTCTATGTGCAGTAGCTCGCAAACAACACGAGATAAACAAATCATACTAGGCAAGCCCGGTGCAATGAGCTCAATCGAGGAAGTGTTGGTAAGGGATTCGAATTCGTGATCTTCGATCTCTACGCTCACTTAGAGGTGGAAAATAAGCCGAGCCACGAGCAGCTCCGGCTGATCAAAAAGATGAGCCCAAGCACGAGCACAAGCCGAGTGTGCTTGGCTCGTTTTTTTTACGAGCGGCTCGTGGCGGTGAGCCAGACCGAGGTCTTGCCCAAATTTTTTTTTTCCAAAAGGCTTATCTTAATAATAATAATAAAAAACGAGTCGAGTCGAGTACCCATTTTGGGCGAGCTCCGGGCACGAGCCACGAGCTTGGCTCGTGCAAGCATGAGTCGAGCTCATGTGGGCAAGGGCCGAGTTGACTCGGCTAGGCCCATTACCACCTCTACGTTCATCTGCTCCACCAACTTGATCATCCCGAAGGGGTAAGTTCAATTGAGATTTCTTGTTTTGATGGGTAGTGCATTTAGTATAAAGATGAGAGTACAATGTTAACACCGACTTGGTCCATTACCATCTCTACGTTCACCTACTTCACCAATTCGATCATCCCGAAAGGGCAAGTTCAATTGACATTTCTTGTTTTGATGGGTAGCGCACTTAGTATAAAGATGAGAGTACAATGTTAACATGTTAGGTGGAATAATTTTAATCAATTTGATGAATGTTAGTTTTTGCCTTTAAGGTACAACAAATGGTCGACAGACCTCTGAATGCTATGGTATAAACATTTAAAATACTTTTACTAAACGCCAAAAATTGTCTAAAAATGTCCATAAGAACGATGCTGGGCAGTTTTAGTAAAATACTTTACCAAACGCCAAAAATTGTACAAAAAATGTCCAAGGAGGAAATAAGAATGCTGGGTCCCATTAAAATGTGAGGGGATGCCAATAAAAGTGTCAATTTTTTTTTTTTTTTTTTTTCTGACGAAATGGTTTAAACATTAGCTATCTTATCTATGCGAGTAATGTTATGTAGTTCAATTGGGATTATAATTCTAATTTAGGTGACATTAAATAATAGATAAAATTAAATAATTTTATTTTACTTAATTTCACATTTCATTTAATCAATAATCATAATCCTAAGGCTATATATAGCATTACTCCATCCATGCATATGATGCTGTCTAAGCACAAACGTGATTGAACCATGCTACGTATACATTATCGTAATGTTATTTATCTTCAGTGAGATTACAAATACATTTTAGGTGACTCTAAATGATATGTTAAATGAAATGTGAAATTAAATGACTTATTTAATTTCACATATCATTTAATGTCACATTAACGCTACCTAAATTGTGTTTGTAATTTCAGAGAAGATGAATAACGTTACTTTAATACTATATCACGTGACAAAAACACACGTCACATTATTGGACAGATTCCTTTTGAAGACGGTCCATGTTCTTATGCCAAATTAATTTGACTGACGTGTGTATGGCTAGATTTTGAAGACGGTCCTTTTTCTTATCTGATGAAATCTGATTATGCATATCCCGAGGGGAGGATATGGGAACGTGGCGGATATCATTTGGGTTAATTAATATTTACTTTATTTTTTTAATCTAAAAAACCTTTAATAAGTAAAATAAGTAATTTAAAGGTACCCTATCAAGTGTCAAAATTCCTATTTGGTAAAAATTAAAATAAAATTTTAGTAAAATTTGAGAAAAAATTATAAAATATGTGATTGAAAATTGTGAAATTTATAAAATATATGGCCAAATTATTTGCTTACAAATTATCTATTAAATACGCAATTATTTTCATGATAACATTATTACTGTTCAGAACAAATTTGTTCTTCAAAGGTCAATTTTACGTGTAGTACTTTTGTGCATTGCACTGAGTGGATTTAAATGTCTAGATATCGTTCAAAAATCATATGACAACAGAAGAAATAAACGAGGACTCTCAAAAAAAAAAAAAAAAACCAAACAAGGTTCTATGGACCGAATTAAGAGCTCAACGAGAGGTGCATACGGGACAATTATTCGAACATAGGTTAAAAACTTTATTAGCAAATATTCCCCGCCTACTTGTTTAAACCAGTACAACTTACAAGTCACAGCTTCTCATCCAAGTGAACCATTTGATGACGTGACCAAAAAATTAGTAGCTATGTATAATTTAATGCTTTTCCATAAAAAATAAAAAAAGCAATAATGTTTAGGACTAAAATGATTAAATGCTTTTCCATAAAGAAAAACGTGCTGGGACTTAAATGGTCAGGGCCCGCAACGTTTGGGCGGTTGTGTTTGTGTCTAGGCACGATTTGGTTTGAGTCAGTTTCGACTCCAATCCGAAATCAAACTGAAATTAGTCGATTTGGGTAAATTCAAACCCAAACCAATCCACTCTAATTCTTAAATCGAACTGACCGAAATCAAATCTGTTTGGTTCAGTTCAATTCGATTAGTCGGCTTGGACTTTTAGTCCAAAGTTTGAATTTTGGACCTACTTAGATTACAAGAATTCAAATAACTAAATAACTTTATATTACAAGAATTATTGACTAACAAATAAAATCAAGTTAATAGAGACAAATCAACAGAAAACTTATTAAAAGGAATTGAGATATAGTCATGAGATTACTTTTTTAATATTTATTTTTCTTAAAACAAAAGGTAAAAGTTTAAGTGAATTGGATTGGTTTGGTCAACTTGTATCAAATCAACCTGAGTCGGTTCAGTTTGATTGATTTAGTCGATTTTTCGATTTTGTTGCCCATACCTAACTGTGTTGAACGAAAAGACCTTTGATGAATGATTATAGGGAGATGATTTGTTTTGATCTCTAAAATAAAATAATATGATATTAAAGTATCGATTTATGTGGTATTAATGTGACATTAAATAAGATGTACAATTAAATGAATCATTGAATTTTATTTTTCAATGAGACGGTTAGTAATACTACTCGTCTTCATAAATTAGAATTTTTCTAAATCCCACGTCAAATTGTGGCATTTTCTTGAAATGATTTGAGAGTTCAATTTCTCTCCACCACAATCTTATCTCAATGATTTGGCACAAAACTCAATTTAGGTGCAATCACTATCGAGTCTCGTAATTTCAAAAATATTACTATTTTACTCCTCCTGCATTTGGTATTCACATTGCACCACTTTGAAAAAAATATTTTCGATCTCTATTTTCTTCTGTATTTACGCAATTTATCTAATGACTAGTTCATCATTATTTTCATTCAAGAAAAATATTTTGAGATTTTTTTGGGGACGTTTTCAGAAATTCAATTAAAGGCATATCTGTGTTATAGCTTTAAGATAAGGAAGAGTTAAATATACCGATTCAATCCGAGCTCTCTTATATGGAGGTTGTAAGGTTCCGAAATTTATTTTGCTTGGTTGGTTTGACCCACTTAAAAAAATGAGTCTTGGAGGTTCAACCCACATAAGGAGAGAAAAGCCCATATACGTAGATGGTTTAAAAGTCTAAAGATCCAAGTCATTTAAGTTGTAGCACAATGATCATCTATATGTTTCTCAAATATTACAACCTAGATTCAAATTATCATGCAAATATTTTTATAAAAAAGTTACAAGAATTTTGAGTTAAAAACTCTTCAAATTCTCACTTTAAGGCTCAACTTAATAAGGTTTATGATTACCATAATTCTCTCATTTAGTTTTTCAGTAAAAGGATAGGTTCCAAGAAGAGGAAACTCACTTTTGAGTTGAGATCTGATATCTACCTAATTAATTATTGATTCGTCATTTTAATTAACATGTGATAATTTGGTGTGTCAGTGGTGAAGTTAATGAGGATGAATTTGATATGACATGTTAAATTTAAAAATGATGTTTCATTAATTAATTTGGCAGATTGTAAAATTGAACAGCAAAAATTGGATAACAGATCTCAACTCCTCAAATTTGAAATTCGTTTTTCTTCATCTCAAATTGTGTTCGTTTTAACGTATTTAAAATAAGGGAAAACTAGAATTTTGTTTCTACGAGTTTGGTTTTTCAAAGCAAATGATTTTCTATTTTCGTATCAAGAGTCGAGATAGGTAGTGCAAGTTGATTTTCCTTATGAATGTTTATGTATATTTTATTTGTATAAATGTAATTGTAAGTTACGAACGGTAAAAGTTAAAATTTTATGGTCATAACCAATTTTTACAATCCCAAGTGATTCTTCGGAATAAAAAAATTTGACCGATAACTCAATTACATGGATATGGAGTTTTTATGTTTACATATGAATATACTATTTGTTCAAAAGGGATTGCATCTAAGAAATATTACGGGGCTTTATGCCCGTTCCTACTCTATGAAAATTTTCAGATTGGGAAGGAATCGTGTATTGATGGAGATTGCATAGATTGTAGAAAAGCGAAGGGGAGGAAAATTAAATCAAAGACTAAGGTTCACATGCGCAGGATGTACTGCCATGCATTTTAAAATTAAGACTAAAATAATGAATTTACACGATAATTTACAAGCTTATACCTCATTTGAGCATGAAATTAGATTCTCATATAACTCTATGAATTGATGTTTATTAATGGGTAATTGGCGCAAAACGTCCCTACTTTTAAAGGTTTTTGTGGAAAATGTTTCTACCTTTCGTTTTTTGGTGCAGAACGTCCATACCTTTCACATTCTTTGCGCTAAAGGTCCTTTTCACAATTTTTAACACAAAATGACTAATATACCCTCTCATATAAATAAAACTAAAAAGAAAAGAAAAGAAAAATAAAGAATACATTCTAATCTTGCTCTTAAACTTTTTAAAAATGCAATCAGTCCAAAATGTATGAAACTATTAAAAAAAAAACTCTCTCTCTTCCCTCCGCCTCCTCCAAAGTTTATCACTGTGTCTCTCGCCACAAAGCTGTAGATCAGTGTCTGCCACCGCCAATCTTCATTTCTAATTCTCATATCACATCAAATAAAATAGTAATTTAATCCCCCTGCAAATAAAAAATCTACTACCAACAACTAAAAACTAAAGGGTCTACCCGCAAAAATGAATCAGGAATTTTTCCTCCACAGACCCTTTTCACCATTGCATCTAATTCATCATTTTTCAGTGAATTCAACTCCGAAATTGACAGCCCATTACAAAATTTCATATGGGTTTGCAAGAAAAGTAGGGATAGTAAGAAAAGAATGCATAATTGATGTTGCAAGTTCACTGAAATTGATTTTTGCTGAATTTGTGCAAAACGAGTATGGGTTTATTGGTGTTTGCAGAGGGGTGGGTCTAATTTGGATAATTATTGGGCCTATTGGTGTTAACATATTTATCCAAAGATTGAGAGAGAGTTCAGATGGTGGGGTGGGAACATGAACATATTGATGTAGGAGAAAGCAACCATGGATGGGTTGATGAAGCTGTTGAGGAGGGATGAATTGCTATAAACAATGAACACCTTAGATTTGGAAACAGAATTAATGGAGGAATTGCTGTGCAAGAAACCTCAAGCATAGCGGGATGGAGAGAAGGAGTGAAGATGGACAGATGGGCCAAATATCAGTCCCCAATTTGGCGACTAGTCCAAATTTTGGCGGCATCGGCGACGGGGTAGAGGTGGTGGAGGGAGGTGGAGGAGAAGTCGAGTAAGGGTAATCTTCGCAATTTAATTAACTCGAATATCAAAGAACTAAGAAGCACGTTTTTTCAACAAATTCACATCCTAAATTTAGAAGCGTTACAAACTTTGGCTTTTGATTCTAAGCATTCTATTGAAGGCATCAGTGTGTATATTTAGAATCCGCATATCTTGATGATGATGGTATGATTCTGAAAAAGAAACTTATTTGTGTTAAACACGTTGCTTCATATGATTCTCTTCGTCACATCGCACATATTATGTCACATATTTTACAAGATTTTAATTTAATTAATAACATATTTAGCAAATCTTCTACTTGTCGCGGGAGTTTGCAACATTTTAGTTTTTCTTTCTGATAGTTTGAATTTAGTTGTTGTGTTCAATGCTTTTAGTCCATGATGCAATATGGGGCTAAAAAAAGGATGGTCGCTTGTGTAAACTTGAGAGGGCAAAATTTGAAATATGGAGACATAGACGCTGGTTTCATCGGAATTTTTCTCGATGCTCAATTTTTTTAGTGTTCAATTTTTTGTTACACGTAGATTTTCAACGACATTACTTGAGTCTAGAACATGTGCTACGTTTTAAAAACGAGATCTATATTTTTTTCATTTAAGTTTTCGAAATGGGATTATTTTGACTGATGATGATAGGATAGTATGCATGTTGATGGTGACCTAAATTTAATTTATGTGTTACCTTCTTGAATAAATATTTTTATAGCCTTCTTCAAGTACAGGAATGAATATTCTCCTCTATTTGAAGTGAGTGTCACGTCACGATGGAAAACAAATTAAAAATATTTTCACCATTTACCTATGATCTTTATTCTTACTGTAATTTTCGATCCCGACTCAAGTTGCCAGAAGTAAAATATTGTTTGTAGTTAATTAAAAATAATTTAAAATTCACGTTTGAAACAAAAATTTCCTCCGTATGTGACAGAATAATAAAATTATATAACTTGTACTTCAGTTCCAACTATACTGATTTTGATTTTTCCAAATTCAAAATGTATGATAATTATATGCTTGGAGCAGTATCATGGGATGAGTCAGTGCGAAGTTCTTCTGTTTATTTAAGTGATGAAATGTACAAGGGTTTCGCCATATATTATATTCGTCGAGTATTGCATGTCCCTTATTCTCATTACTAGCGGCGGAGCCCAACACGCGCCTCTGACAAGAAAACGGAGATCACACCGGCGCACCTGGTTTTCTGGACCTGCCCTCTGGTTCGTCTTCTTCCTCACACTTTTTTTTTCGGTTTTGTTTTGAATTGGGCTGTTGCACTTGTAGCCCAACCCATCCTTATTTTTTTTTATAATTGGGCCATCTGAAAATGGCCGGCCTTTTTTTTTTAATTTTGTAATTGGGTTGGGCCATTTGTTTGGCGCCCAATCCTTAATTATATATAGGTCTAGCCCAACCCATTTTCCCTCAATTCAATTAAACCAAAATTGGAAACTCAATTCCTCCTACCTGGCGATTTTGATTTCCGCCACTGACTGTCCGTGACTCCGACCGTCTTCTCCTGTCCACGGTCCGCCTGCCTGTTAATCGTCATCACCACCCACCGCCAATCCAGATGCCAGTCCTGCCTGTGAACAGGTTCAGCTTCATAACTTTCTCACTTTGCGACATGCCTGTGAGTTTTCTTTTTTGTTTTGTGTTATTTTCTATTTATAAGTTATGAATTTATGATAATTTTCAGTGTTGTTTCGCGTATGATTTATGAATTGGAATTGAGGGAAATGGAAATTTTGGAATTAGATTTGGAAATGGGGAAAATTAAAATTGGATTTGGAATTTGAAGGGGGGGGGGGGGGGGTATTAAATTTGGATTTGGGTTTGGAATTGGGGGAATTGAAAATTTGGATTTGGAATTGGATTTATGAATGTTGGCACTTTTCACATTCAGTTCATTGATTTTGATTTGAAATGAGAAATTAGTTGTATGAGATATGAAAAACGAGTTCATAAATTTGAAATGAGATTATGAGAAATTAGTTGTATGAGATTATGAAAAACAAGTTCATTGATTTATGTTGTACACTTGCAATTGTAGATTATTGAACAATTTTTTCAACTGAAACGGAAATACATACTTCTTTCTTCTAGTTCTAGTGGAGAAAGAGATTTTTGGAAAAATTGAGAATGAAGCAATATCACAACGTTTTCAAAACATGAGATCCCGTAGAATACATTTGTCGAAGATTACAGTTACAAAGTAGGTTGTATTGCGTATTTCTTTAATATTTTGGGTTGTATTGAATTACCTTTTCACATATATATAATTTTTACATTTTAGTGTGTTTACATATATATTGAATAATTTTTAATATTATTCAATTAAATATTAATAAACGCAATCGTTCTTACGATTGCTGATTGTCGACGTTGACCGATCAACGTCCGTCCGGGCTGAACTTCATTGCTGAACCCGCCAGTACTCATTACCCGCTAATTTATTACCAGTCCAAGATGTAAAAGCTTATATGTAAAATCATATAATGGATCGAGATTTATGACATGACTTGGACAATATTGCAAACAGAATATAAGCACATGTTTGTGTAATTGGCATGTACTGCAAATCTGTAATTATAGACATAAGAGGTAAGTTGATTTTATTTATTTCATTTGTACATTGTAATTATATTTATGTGGTATAAGTACAAATTTTAACTCCAACTAAGTATTATATTAGCAGGTCCCAAATTTAAATAAAAAAATAAGGTGATAAGTCCTACTAGGAGTGTACTACTACCTAACTCTATAAATATGGGGCCCCTGAATCATTATTCAGTTATGTTTACACAATTTTACAGCGCATATCTTTTCACAAATTCTCTCACTGACTTAAATATCGAAGGGGTGACGAGGACACACATCAACGTCTTTGTTTCAAGTACCGGAAGACCTCGTTTGTGCTCGTTCTCAGTAATCAAGCTCGAGACCAACATGTACGATTTTTGGTATCAACATTGGCGCCGTTTATGGGAAGCGCTATCAAAAGCCCCAAACACACAAATCCACAAAAATCCCCCCAAATTCTATCTCACTATACACTGTACCCAATCAACAGCCCTAACCTCACTTGTCCAACAACCTCAACCCAACTGCCCATATAATCTTAGCTTTACTACAACTTACCCAACTAAACACAGCCGACCCAAGTCAATAACATGGTTTACCCATTAAACCTGTAACTCATCTTCAATTCCACACCAAGTAATCCGATCGAAAATCCACCTAAAAACTCACTGCCTGAAACTCGGTGAAATGGTGACAAATCTCCATCCGACCACCTTACTAGTCGGAATCCTCCACTAGCCCACTCCCCCCCTTCAAGAATAAACCAGTCGTGTAAACAATTTACTCAGAACAGCAAGCAAAAGCCTTTAATTTCAAACTGAAAATAGCGCAGTCGTGAATGTTACGATAACACGCCGGAATCTGCCAAATTCTGGCTCCGTCGGGATGATCCATGGCGACAGACCACCTGGACTGAGTGCGTCTCCACCTGGCGCACCTAGCCCAGCTATGAGTCTCCCCCAATTTGTCCTCCATCAGCTTGAATCTGACCCAGAAGCTCATGCAGTCACGAACTCGCGAAAATTGAAACTGAAAATTGTTAACCCTGATGCCTATCTTTGAAGTTAGGATGAAATTCTTCTATTTAGTTGAGATTTGATGTCACATATTGAGTGTGGAAAGAAATTTCATAGAACTGCTCATCAATGAGCATTGGTTTTATATAAGTTTGGATTTTGGAGATGAGGAAAATGCTCTCCAAATTCCAATATTATGTGTGGCAAGAGGATTTTGATAAGATGGTTATCAAGTTAAACTCATAAGATACATGAAGCAATCAAGAGGGGTCCTTACCTTGCAAGGAAGCACACTAGAGCTCATCGGTGAGATATGGTCTCGCAATTGATGATTTAGGCTATTAAGAATTAAAAGAATGTGAACAACTATTATTCACTAAATCTAGATACTTATTATAGGGAGAGTAGTTATGGTTTATTTTTCAATGTTTTCTAGTATTTATTTTGTGTGTCTGGGCGCACGGTCCAGCAAAGATCGGACCGTTAGAAATGAAAATAAGGACCGTTATTACATTTTCTTCCAACAGGCAACGTTAAGGTCAAGCCAGCAAAAAGCAAATTGACGAAATTACCCTCCTCATTACACGCCTCAACAACCCATCTCACTTTCCTCTCTCTCAATTTCTCTCGTCCTAACCCCTCCAATCTCTCAATTTCTGAAGAATCTGCCAAGTTCGAAACCAGTCCGTCGTGCAGTCGAGTCCTTCCCAGATCACAACCATTTCACATCCCGGGCTAGGCTGTTGTGTTAGATAACTGGCCGTTTCCTTTTTTGGAAGTGTTGTTTGCTTTGTACGAGAACTGGACGAAGAGTGTTTGTTGCCCCCTTTGCTGGAATTTGTTTACTTCCGACTAGTACATACGACGCTCCCACCATGGATCCACGACTTTTATTGGTAAGGGTCGACATTTTCGATTTTGTTAGATTTTTAGGCTCAAACGATTCATCAGACCTCCGTTCCCCGAAAAAATATTCGCACACTGACCTTTATGTGGCTTCTCATCGCAGATGGGTTACAATGGGTCTTCGTCCACCTCTAACCCTCCTCCAACGTGTTCCCAGGCACCAACCAGGAAGAACGCCTTCTGGACCACCAGGGATAACCATATTTTCTTGGCTGCTTGCGAGACGGTGATAGCTGATGGTCACCGTAACGGAAAGTGCTTCACGAAACACGGGTGGGACCAAGTGATTCAGTTGTTCAACACCAACTCTGGGCACGTCTGGACGAAGCAACAGTTGAAGAATCACTGGGATTCTCTCCGTCAAAAGCATAAAAGACTAACGGAGCTGTTGAACTGCAGTGGTGTCGAGTATAACTCCGCAACGGGAACAATTGCTGCCTCAAACGAGTGGTGGGAGCGGAAGATTAAGGTACAAATCCTTTTATTGGCACGGTCGACGTTGTTCGTTTGTGGTTTGTATTTCTGGGAACGATGGGAAAACTTTATCTGGATTCGATTTTGAATTTCAGTGAATGAAAAATTGCAATGTTATGTGGTCATATTCCCCATTCCCCATTAGCTTCAGTTAACAAGAAGTTCTGCCAAGAATTTCGATTTTAAGCTTTCATTGAATGCAAAATTGGTATGTTATGCAGAATTTATTCCCCATTAGCTTCAGTGAACCAGAAATTGTGCCAAGAACTCACGATTTGGATGTTGAATTGGTCCTGCATTTTCATTTTTGCCCCAATTTGAGTTTGTAAAAATACATCCTTGTTTCTGGGAATGACTGACAGGGAGCGATAATTCCAACCTATTTATGGACTGGATATAAAATTGTTTCTATTTTACTGATTTTGACGACAATGGTTCTTACTTGAGTTGAGTTTGCATTTCAGTTTTCTGTTAGAACATAATGTCTCGTTTACATGTTTATATGTCATTACACCCGCAAGCAATACAATATAAATTGAGGGAAGAATTTTAAGGAGGTGTTGCATGTAATATTCTCTGAATATGTGCTCAAAATTGAAATTAAAGAATGTAATCCATTCACAAAAGTAGATTTTGTTCTATAGCCAATATTAGTTTAATCGTCTATTTGTCTTGGAGAAGTAGCTTTGTGATTCGTATGCTCAAGGATGATGGAGAAACTCGTAAGGTTTGTTGTCAATTAAAATATCTTATGATCTTATCGGATGTTGACTCCTTGAGAGCTCGTTCACTATGAGCATGCCTTGAGTTGTATGATACGATGTCTTTTTTTGGAACATAACTTTATTTACCTATCTAGAAAATATTGCACTGAAGCTGTGTGCATTTCACAGACTGCGATTTCATCTTTGTTTCACATCTTGAAAATCATACTGCATTTTGCATTGTTGAATTGGAAAAGGGTACAGTGATGCTATGTCCATTTAAAAAATGGACATTTTTTCTTGTTAGGTAGACATTTTGTAGTTTTCTATAACATGACCAAATAAAATTTGTTTTTATTTGTCCCTGCATATAATGTCTTATACTTTTACTGTGCATGTCAAACAGGAGAACAAGGACTATAGAGAATACCGAGACAAAGACTGCAGGGAGGTATACAGCTACAACGTGCTTTTTGGGGACGCCTTTGATAGTGATAAGTATGCGGTCACACCATTGCAAATGTGCCGAACAGGATTCGCCATGTTCGAAGATAGTGGTTACGAAGATTTGCGCGACATACATCCGGATGGGGAAGAGAGGAGCGGTTCTAGTGATGAGGGGGACAAAACTGGTAATGACGGCACAAGCATGGACGTCTCCAGGCCGCGCAGTGGAGACAAGCGTCGCCACGGCAGTAAGGTCACAAGTGGGAAGAAATAAAAAATAGGAGCCAGAGAGGTGTCATTCTCTGTAGATTGCGTCGCCTCTGCCAGTCGAGAAGTAGCTGATAAACTCAACAGGTTGGTTGGTCCTGCTGTGAGTCCTGCGAAGACAATTTTGGAAGAGTTGTTTGCGACAGGCAGACTGGAAAGAAAGACGGAGTTGTACTTCTGGACTTGCAAGTTTCTGAGCAAAAGGGCGAATAGAGAGATACTTGACCTGCAGGCCGACGCTGAGGAGAAAATGGACTGGGTTGAGTGGTGCTGCAACGATGATATGAAGAGACGACCGTAATGAGGACTGAGTGGGACCAAAATGTGTTGATTTTTTATTTATGTTTCATTCCTGTGTTGTTGTTTACCTTTTCTTATGTCTTGTTACGGGATTTTTCTTTACTAGGACGATTTTCTGTACTCATAATATTTATGTTCTGCACCCGTATCTGTAGCCATAGATTTGCCACGTGAAAAACTTTGTACGATGTTTTTTATTCTCAAATAACTACAGTTGAGTCATTATGGCCAGCAAGATTCTTTGTTCAAATGAGCATGGTGAAGATTCCATTACTTTTTAACTTTCTCATGTTTTTCGAAGGCCCCCATTTGTGCAATGATTTGTTAGAAAAATCACCAACTAAAGATGACGTCTATATAAGGCTTCATTCAACAAGACAGAAAACACAAAAAAAGTATTACAAGAGTTGTGAGTTTTGTTTCCTCTTACGTTTCATGCATCTCAGATATTGCGTTTGTCATAGTTAGTAACATTAATAAGTGGAATGGCACGTTATCAATTCCAATGTGATCTAGCGTCTTGCTCCGATGATGAGGTCGAGCTAGACGAAGAGGAAGTTGTGCAAGAACTGCAAGACGATATCGTCGCTTGGTTCCGATACTGTAGGCATGCAGAAATAGACGTTGCTACGTACTATTGCTACACAAAATGTGCTTGCAGCATGTGATTTCAACTTATGTTTCACTTTTGTGCATGCAGGGTGGGCAGGGACAACACACGATTCACGCATATTGGCACGAGCTATACATAGTCCTGATATTTGGTTTCCGCATCCTGCCCCGGGAAAATATTACCTTGTAGACTCTGGATTCGCACATAGACCTAGGTACATGGCGCTATATAAGGGGTCAGATATATTATATCATTTTCAGCGGTTTTACGATGGGGAGACGGGTCGGCGACGGGCCTTTTGAAACACGCGTGAGAAGTTTAACTTCAAGCATTCCTCATGCAGGAATGTAATAGAGCGTGCATTTGGTGTCTGGAAAAATCGATGGAAAATTATCGATCGTATGCCAAGTTACAATTTCAAAGTGCAGATTGATGTTGTCTTAGCTACTATGGGCATTCATAACTTCCTTCGACGGTCCGGAGTTGCGGACGAGGCGTTCGAAAATGCGGAGACAGACCTTGAGGTGGCGGAGATAGAACTTCCGAACGAACAAGAAGAAGCAGCTGGTGAAATGAATGCACCTGAAATGCAATGCAATGAGTGGGATCGTTTTCGAGATTACTTGGCGCAAAGTCAATAAAGTTATTTTTGTATGAAAATAACTTCATCGTACAATAAGTTTGAGTTTGTAAAATTAAAAATGCATTATTTCGTGTGTAAAAATTATTGTCGTTTAATTTGTGAATTGACGAAGGGAAAATATTGAATCAGACGTTGCATCGATGGAAAATAATGCACGTAATTAACGTGCAAATTCTTTTCCCAAATATGGCTTCGTTGTGCTAAGTTACAATGGTCAATTCATGTTTCAAAAGTTACTTTTGAATTGGTCAAAACAAACAATAATACTAGTGAGAGAAAGAACCAAGAGGGAGGGTAATGTGGTCATTGCATAGCAAATTTCGGCCAACAGACGGGAGTTTTTTGCAGCAGTGGGCACTTTGATGTGAAAGAAAAATTGATTTCTGGTGGAAGAATCGGTCCCAGACAGACACTTTATGTCTTTAGTAGTTTACTACATAAATTAGAAACTCTATTTAAAGAAGGCCTATGTGTAATATTTACTTAGACTTTTGATGAATTGAGTAAACAATATTGGTCTCCTAACTGCTCTTCTCTCTCATTCTTATCTTTTCTCCTCTATTTCAATTTTGATGCTTATTCAATTGCATCCGTTGACTCAAATTGAAACTACCTAATACAGTCTCTAATATGGAATAGTTCAGTGTCTTTTATTGTTTACAAAATATCTTCAAAGGGGTGGATATTTTGCCCCAAATCTCTATTTTTACTGTTACTATTTGTCTGCTTCATGCTAATTCATCATATCATAAAACTGTGTGGGACTAGAACTAAAGACTCATCATATCATATCTATTATAGATAAATATTATGTTTCAAATCTTTGTAGGGAACGACTGAAATAAATAATGTTCTTTAATGATTTTTTTAATACATGTAAATTTTATTACATTGGCTTAATTAAGTACTTTCATCCCCTACAAAAAATTCTAGATCCATCCCTGATTTAACCTAGCATAAAGCCTTGCTCTCCGCAAGCACCTTAAAATCATTGCCACGCACAAGCACACCAAAGTCTTGCCCCGCGCAAGCACCTCATAGCCTTACCATGCGCAAGCACACCAAAGCTTTGCCCCACGCAAGCACATCAAAGCCTTGCCCTGAGCAGACATCTCAAAGACCTGTCACTTACAGGCACCCCAAGAACATGCTACGAGCTCGGCCATTTTATGTATCGAGCTTATGTGCATCCACCCCTAATCGGCAAGCTCTAGGAGTAAATGCACGGGGGCCAATGATGTGGTCAAAAAAGATCTACCTCAGAATTCTAGGTCTATAAGGAGTCTATTCTGGAAGGTACTGCAGGTAATATAGGACAAGACTTCTATTTTTATTCCAACACTTATCCCAACAATAATTCCTAAAAATAAGGTGATAAATCCTACTAGGAGTGTACTACTACCTAAGTCTATAAATATGGGATCTTTAATCATTATTCGGGTATGTTTACACAATTTTATAGAAAATATATTTTCCCAAATTCTCTTTCTGACTTAAATATTAGAGGGGCGACGACGACACACCTCAACGCCTTTGTTATAGATACCGGAAGACCTCGTTCGTGTTCGTTCTCAGTCGTCAATCTCGGGATCAACATGTACGATTTTTGGTTTCAACAGATACGTTACCTAGTATATAGGAGTTCAATTTCCTGTATATATATTTGAAATTAATATTGAATTTGATTGAATTTATAAACCATTTATAGATTTGTTTTCAAACGGAAGCTAAATGAGCTTGATAGCAATCCCTTCATTCGGCTTATGGGTCGAATGACATGACCCGTTTTACGAACTTCAAAGTCGTTAATTTATCAACTTCGTTGCTCAACTCTATAAATTTTGAGTCTTAGGTTGTTGTACAATATAACCACCGTAATGAAAATTCATTTATCATTTATTTAATCAAGAAATATGTAACGGTAAATAAAATTTTCTTTTCCCATTTAGCACTGCAACTCTATCATTAGATAGAAAACTCTAATTATAAATTCAACAAAGTTTATTTGCATAATCTGTCACTAGAAAACAAATGTGTAAAAGTTTTAATTAATAGAACTTAAAACATATCTACTTTATATTGGACAAATTTCAATGGAAACCTGCATTTGGAATTGACACCGCTTTTAGGCTTAGCCTTTTGTTTTGTACTTTCAAAAAGTCGATAAAATTAATAATTAATTTTAATCGCATATTTTATTAGACGTCCATAACTTTTATGATCTTTTTAACTACATATTTAATCAATTTTTATTCGAATATACTTAAAAGCTGATTTTTAGAAGAAAAGAAAAATTGAATATGCAGTGAAATTTGTTAAAAATTGTTCAAACTTGAATAAACCTTGTTCAATTTGTCATATAGTGTTCAAATCAAACTACGTTTTCTTTTAGGTTATTAACACAAAACATTCCTACATTTGAAGTTTATTGTGCATAACGTTCCCACCTTTTTTTTTTTTTTGCATTTTTATCCCCATTTACACCTTCATTTCATCATTGTTAATCAATTTTCATTCAATTTCTTAATAGAATGTTTTGAAATGACTAATATACCCTTATATTTAAATAAAAAAAAACTGCACCATACTCCCAAATCTTTTAAAAAGTACAAACGAGTCTCAAATAAATTATTAAAAAAATTGACTTTCTTCCACCACCACCACACTGGATTTCAAATTCGGTTCCACAGGCCACACGAAAAGCTCAATTCAAAGCCAAGGATTCTAACACAAGGTTGCTCAAGGCAATCGCCGTTGATTCCAAAGCATGTAAAATCTGAAATGCAGTTGTTGAGAGAAAGCGAGTTGAAATTGATACTACCATATCTCAGGCTATAAACAAAAGGGAAGTCGAATCAGGGGCGGACCCACGAAGGGCCCAGTGGGGGCGGCCGCCCCCACTGAAAAAAAAAAAAAAATTTGCAGCTTTTTTAGCTTATTTTTTATCTCGAATGCAGCCAGAATCTAATGAAACTCATGTTTTGTATGTAATATTTTTCTCTTTAATCTTGTTACATATTCTTCAATCTCATAGAGTTTGATAGTTAAATTTCCTTCCCACTTGAATACAGCTTGCCAGAAGAGTTTGGAGATGATTTGACAATTGAAGTCCCACGATTCGAAAGGAAAGTATTTTGGCCACGTAGTAGTTCAGGTGGCTAACATTGCTGAAAAATTGGTATATTATGTAAATCTCATTTTGACCGCCTGTGATTGCAAAAAGTGTTGCATGGTCAGAGTGAATATATTTGTGGGTTTGATGTAGGGTGAGAGGCTTCGTTCATGGCCTATATAGCATGAACTAGTTGGGAAAATGCAAATAAATCTAAACTATTCAACAACTAAAAAAAAAAAAAAATTCAGGGGCACTGCTCCCGAACCCCCGTAGGCCCCCATCCCTTCAACTTTGGCGAGTTGGCTCCATCCCTAATCTCGCCCCCCACTCAAAAAATAATCTAGGTCCGCCCCTGAGTCGAATGGTTAATGGATGTACTGAAGAAATACTTAAGAGGATGACATTCTTCCAAGTTTAGACGAATTCCAAATAAATTATTAAAAAATTAGAAATAATTTTTTTAAAAAAAATGCAAAATAAGTCCCAATTAAATTTATTAAAAAATTTAAAATAAAAATAAAAAGTGTAAAAGAGTCTCAAATAAATTATTTAAAAATTTTAATTTATTTTTTAAATTTCAATAGGAGAGTATATTCATCATTTCAAAGCTATTTATTAAGAAATTGGATGAAAATAAATAGAAATGATGTTTACGCAATTAAATGTATAATTAAAGGTGAAAATGTCCAAAAAAAAAAAAAAAAGAAGATAGGTAAGGACATTTCTTGTTATAATAATGAAAGCTATGGACATTACGTGCTAATTGCCCTTTTAATAATTTATTTTGAACTCAGTTACGCTTTTTTAAAAATAATTGTGACTATGGTTGCAGTTAGTTTTTTTTTAAAAAAATTTAAAGAAAATGGTATATTCGTTATTTTTCAATTTTTAATTGAAGAAATGAATGAAAATGACTTTTTGTTCAATGAACGGTGAAAATAACGATGAAAATGCCAAAAAAATTGAAAGGCAAACACGTTTTCTACCATAATAGAGGCAAAGTAATACAAAAAGAACTCTGACGGAGACTTTATATGCTAATTACCCATTGATAAAAATGATAATTTTGGCAATAAAAAGTGTTAATAAGGTTTAAAATGCAAATAAATTAAAGGTGGGAACATTTTATACAATGAACATCAAACGTATGGACGTTTTTGTGCTAATAACCATTTTTTTATGGATTTAAAATGTTGTCAATGTCATTTCAAACTAGATAAAAACTTTGTAAATTAAACGAACTAATTCAGACCTAATCAAGGATAATTATAGTACTAGATGGCTACCGCAGAGGACTAGTCTTTTTACAAAGGAACAAGCTAGGGTTTCAAAGTTATATGACCAAATTTATAAAATCTTATTAGAAAGTCCTTGAAATCAAAGCCAATTTGATTTGATCTTGTAAAAAATCCGCTAAAGAACGAATATGTTTATTTTTGAAGGATTCATTTAACACGCTCAAGCTGACGAAAACGTGAATCACGTGATTATGACTGATTTTAAATTTCAACATACGTATCCACTTGCTCTAATTTAGATTTCTAGGTTCTTCAAAGAGACCATGGAACACGAAAAAAAACCACACAACACATCCTGAATTTTCTTTTACACTTGATTTGTTATTGTTTCAATATTTTAAAATTGAGGACAATCAATTGAAACTTTCCTTATTTTCGCTCCTATTGATTTTTTTTTTTTAATATCTTCCGAACGTATTTATTTGGTTAAAATTAATTGTTAATTTTGATTTAGATTTTAACCCACCAAATACGGGCTAAAGTTATTCACCCGAAAATTGATCCTAAATTTGGGATGAAAATTCAAGAGTTGACCATAAGAAAAGTATTTTAGAGGTAAAACAAGAAAGAAAACAAAAAAAAAAAAAAAGAAAAAAGATAAAGAAAATGGGGACTATAATTTCTTTCTTCTTTGCATAAGTTGATCACCGGCTAGCTATTACCTAAAAACTTCAACAAGGATTGCAGTTTCAACGCATGGTTCCGTGACGACTTGGCCCAAATTACTGACCAATTAGGAGTTTATTTAGGTTGAAGGACTGGAAAAAATAACATGTATTCAGTTTATTTAGGTTAAAGGAGTTTATTTAGTTTTTTAATCAAATATTTTAAGAGATTCACAATTTTTCAACATATATTTCATTAAATTTTACCAAGACTTGTCAACCCTTTTTTTTTTTTTTTTTTTTTTTTATTTTATTTTATCAAAATCATTTTAAAAAAACCCCTTAGCCGCAAAGCCTAGGAGAAAAACTTTAAACGTGGTAGAACTTAGGCTCCGTTTGATAGACCGGATTTTTCATGGAAAATGAAAAATATTTTCCATTTTCCAACTTTTGTAGTATTTGATTGGCGAAATTTTTCCGAGAAAATATTTTCCAACTTTCTAAATTTTCCACATTTTTGAGGAAAATAAATTCTTGATATTTTGGTGGGAAAATATTTTTCATTGTTTTTTTTTTTTTTTTTGCAATTGGAAGAAATTCTACAATGGTGAAGTTTTTTTTTTTTTTTTTTTTCACTTTTATTGACAATTTCCATGTAAAACAAAGTTAAACGAATGGTATTCGATATGATTTTTTTTTTCAATTTTTTTCAATTTTTGATAATTGAAACAAATTCTAAATCTAATAGTAGAAAATATTATCACTTTAATGAACAATTTTCATAAAAAAAACGAAGTCAAACGGATAACAAACTTTCAACATTTTCCATGGAAAATTATACCAATCAAACACAATTAATTACAACTCCCAATAAAATAATTTCTAGAAAAATATTTTTTCTTTCCACTAATTTTTCACCATGCAATCAAACGGATCCTTACTATTTAATCATGATACATTAGACTTGAATCACGACCTTCGAGTCGATAAGAAAGAGAAAAATGTGAATGGCAGGATCCACTTGAATAAATAGAGAATTGTAACATTTTCGACAGCAAATTCAGGTACTCATTAATTAAATTACTATCTAAACTTTCAAGAATTACTTTTGGTGTACATAAAAAAAAAAAAAAAATTTGATACATATGGACACTCATGTGTACAAAAATTATGTACATAAAAAATGACCCAACTTTCAAGCTTTCAAAGGGAGTTCAATTTTTAAGAAGCTGTAAGAGTCCGTTTGATTGTAACTTGTAAGAGTAGAATTTGAGTGAAAAGAAAATGAATTACAGGTAATTAAATTGTCTAATTTTTTTTTTAAATTGTCAATTAATTGTGTTTGATTAGTATAATTTTTCACGTGAAAAATATTAAAATTTTGAATTTTTTGGTGTTCGTTTGACTTTATTTTACATGAAAATTGTTCATATAATTTGTTTCCACTGCCAAAAAAAAAAACCATGGAAAAGCAAATTCAAGGAAAATGTGGAAAATTGTATCACGTGAGGTGAAGTGGAAAAGATATTGCCTAAAAAAATTTTATTATCAAACCGTCAAAAATGTGAAAAATGAAAAATAATTTCAAACTCAGAAATTGTACACATCAAATGGCCTAAATACTTCTTTCTTGGCTGAGAAATTATATCCAATAAAGAAAGCGAACAAGTCGGAGGTCGGTCGTCGAAATATTCAGTCTAAACGTAGTAACTACGCAAAAATAAAGAGAGGGAAGTATCGTGCAGACTACGGCAGAAACATCCCATCAGCATTGAACAGCTTTCGTTCCTAATTAACGAATATTTCGTTAATTATTTTTTATATTTACAAATTATCGTTCTCACGAGTACTATACTTTAGACCTTAGTTAAATTTTTCTAACTCTTATTTGACAAAAGAAAGTAAATATCTATGATGATTGTGATTATATTTTCCTAACTACTTTTAACTAATTGTAAATATAAAAAATGTTGCAAATAACGGATAATTGGAAATTCAAATACGTGATGGATGTTAAGGCATAATAATTTTATCTACTGATTACCTTTTTTTCTTAATTCAAAATTCATAACCTAATGTAGTGTTTGATCGAATTCTTCTATTGTATTCAATTTACCCATGTCGAGTTCTCATTGAGCCTATTTAACTAATTCAATTCAATATCTTTATGTGAATCAATTTTAGTTAAACGAAACACTAGTTTTAAGAATTCATAATATGACCGCAATAATTAGTATATATATTTCTACACGTTATACTAATTTATCGGATTTTATTATATGGTTTAAATCTCAAACTCACCTCTCGATTCGTAAGAGACTTGCATAAATCACCAAATATAAGAAATGCCCATGTCTACATTATGAGAAATTAAATGTTAACTAGCACTATGGTCATTTTAATTAAGAATAATGCTCCATGTACATTATGGATCACATAATGGTGTCTATAATGTACATGTGGCGCCCCATATTGGGGGGAGTGCATGTGATCACATAATGTACATGTAGCATCTCCCTTTAATTAATACAGTTAACCATTGCGTCTACCTTCACTTGAAAAATCATTGTGTAACGGAAACATAACGAGTTAAAATCTTTGGCTAAAATCTCGCTGAATCTGTGACCTCTTGCTTGCATATTCCACAAGGCAAAAACCAGTAAAATCCTTGTACAAATATTCAAAAATTCTCTATAGAGACAAATTGGTCAATACATGCCCTTAATTAGTTTAATAGAAGATAGAAAAACGCTGTGGGGGTACTGAGACCATCTCCAATGGAGACCCATTTGTACCAAAATGCACCAAATTTTGGTGCAAAGTGTCTCCAATGGAGCACCATCTTTTACACCATTTTTCCAAAATGGTGCAAAGTCAATTTTGCCCTTTATTTAATTTGCCAAAAGTTTTTTTGGAGGGCATTTGTGTCATTTTAGTTATATAATTTTTTATACAATTATTATTATTATTATTTGCATTTAAATTAAATTTGAAATGTTAAAAATAATAATTAGCGAATTAATTAAAATAAGAATAAAAAAATTAAAATATAACTAACATTGCACTCCGAACTGCATTAATCGATCATTTGTGAGAAGAATATACGGATTCCTATAATTAAATTGTAATGATATTTCGACTTCATATTTAGTAAAACCCTTGCACCAATATTCAAGAATTCACTGCACAGACAGATTGGTCAATAATATCGACTTTCTTGAGATGACCCTTAATTAGTTTAATAAATAAGGAAGACACAGACAGCCAACCATTTGTGTCAGAAGCTTTGAATTCATTTCACCAAAACATGAAGTATACAGTTTTCTTCACGTCTTTAAATCTTTGTATATTCTGCTTTATCCTTGTATCAAGAAAATCTTCAGCTGCTGATTATCGGTACGAAGCATGCCCTCCCAGGGATTGTGGAAATGGCCTAAACATAACCTTTCCATTTTACATTGAAGGTTTGCAAGAATCCTACTGTGGTTACCCTGGATTTCATCTCAGCTGCAGCAAACATGGCTATCCAACGATTAGTTTACCAGAAAATGACTATATAGTTGAAAACATTTCCTATCCTACTCGTTCTTTTCGTGTTTATAATGCTGCTGTTTCGAGTACTTCAAACCGTAGTTGCCTTCCACAAATCATAAACACGACACATCCTCCCAGGGAGTTTCGTTATGTTAATGCATCAATGCTTTATTTGTTGTCCAATTGTACAGAACCGTTGTCTAATGATCTTTTGCAATACAAGGTTGCCTGTCAGGATGAGAAAAGAGATAATTTGGTTTTAGCACTATGGGATGAAGATGAAAATTTGCAGAATGGGTTGGAAAATTGCGAAAAACACGTGGTGGCGCCGGTGGAAGTGCATGGAGAGGAAGAGAGGATTGGAATGGGAAAGTATGTGGAGATTTTGAGAAGAGGGTTTGCACTGAATTGGTCAGTCGCCGGTGACTGCAGGGGATGTGAGAGATATGGTGGCCGATGTGGCTTTAACACCACTGCTTTCAAGTTCCGTTGCTTCTGCCTCGACGGACCCAGACAGAGTTGCAGACCACGAGGTACAGATTCAGGTACGTTATTTTCTTTGGTGCCCTACAAATTCGCGCGCCCTCGAGGCCGCTTCTGATTCCCATTTTATTTGTTAAGTTTTCTTAATCTTACGTGTATTTTACATCATCTGCAGGAAGTAGTAAATCGAAACTGTTTTTGATTTCAGGTAACTCTTTCAAATTTCAGTACCATTCGTTTCGATTTTTTTGCTTCATAACTATAGAATTTTTTTTCATCCACAGGTGTTTCAGCTGCAGCGGGAATCCTCTTCTCCATAATCTTGTTAGCTTTCATCAAGAGGAAGTACCTGCTGAATTTGAAGGGAAAAACGCAAAACTACAAGGACATTGAACTCTTCCTGAAGAACAATGAAAATTTTGCACTAAGAAGATACAACTACTCCGATCTTAAGAAAATGACTAACTCATTCAGTGACAACTTAGGGGAAGGGGGCTTTGCTAGTGTGTATAGAGGAAAGTTTCCGGATGGCCGTCCTGTAGCAGTAAAGATTTTGAAAGAATCAAAAGGCAATGGAGAAGAATTTATCAATGAGGTTGCAAGCATCAGTAGAACTTCCCACATTAACATTGTCACTCTCCTAGGATTTTGCTTTGAGGGTTCCAAAAGAGCTCTCATTTACGAGTTCATGCCTAATGGATCTCTTGAGAAGTACATATGCCACAAAAGCTCCATAGCAGAACGTCAGTTAGGACGGGAAAAATTGTTTCAAATTGCAGTTGGCATAGCTCAGGGAATAGAATACTTGCACCAAGGATGTAATACACGGATTTTGCACTTCGATATAAAGCCTCATAACATTCTCCTGGATCAAGACTTCAACCCTAAAATATCGGGTTTTGGCCTGGCGAGACTTTGCCCCAACAGGTCCAGTATAGTGTCAATGTCAGAGGCCAGAGGTACAATAGGGTATATAGCTCCAGAAATATTTTGTAGAAACTTTGGAGACGTTTCTCACAAGTCAGATGTCTATAGCTATGGTATGATGATTTTGGAAATGGCTGGAGAGATGAAAAATATTGAAGTCACAGTTGATCATTCAAGTGAAAATTATTTCCCTGATTGGATATATAAGAACCTTGAGCAGAATGCTGAACTTGATCTGAACATCATTATGAATGCAAATGAACATTTGAGGATAAGGAAAATGTTAATAGTTGGCTTATGGTGCATACAAACTGATCCTACAACTAGACCATCAATGAGCAGGGTTGTAGAAATGTTAGAAGGGAACATGGAGTCTCTGCAAATCCCACCTAAACCCAACTTCCTTTTACAGCCTAGAGATGCAGTAAATCCTTCAACTTTTGAGTTATCTCTCTCTCTCTCTGATGTTCATGAAGTTAAACCACGACCCCATTAAAACTTCCTGGGATTCCGAAGTGATTGGAGGCTCCTAGAGACCAAGCACAGAAGCAGTTATCTCTATTGTTTGTGCTCTAGCAATCTGTAAGTTGTTAATGCTAGAATGTTACTATATGTTCACATGTAAATTACAAACAGGAAACTTATATTAAGAATTTATCCAAACTCAATAATCAAATCTTGATCCGGATCTGAATCTTGAACCTCCAACTTTCTTAAATCATGAAAGGTTTTGATTTCAAGAACTCGATGCTTTAAACATTAGATAATTCAATTTGTATCGAAAATGGTGTACTGAAAATGTTACACTCTTTCACATGCGCGCGGGCACCACGCAAATAAAAGACTCACAAATGTGTGGTCCTCACACCCCATTGTGAGTGTAGGTAAAATATTAGGTTAAAAAATAGGGTATACATTCAACATTGTTCTTAAACCTTTAAATCTTTTATAATTTTTTTATAAACGTAGATGTTCGGGCCGACTTGCGCGCACCTCGACTAATACCACGAGACCTTGAAGTTTACGATTGAGTATTCACCTCAATGGCTCTGAGGGACTCAAACTGAAATCTTTTATAATATTTTTCAAGTCTTTTATTGTATTCTTCAAAGTAAAAATTTTATCGACATGTAGGCACCTTCTTTAATTAAACTAAAAAACAAATTCTAGAATCAAGTGGCAATCTAGAACTTTCTCCCCAAATTCGAGAATAGTTGGACCTCTTACCAAACTAAATTAGTTTCACACATGAGTGGAAATCAAACTTTGTCAGCAGCATTTTCAAAACCTTCTCCCCAAATTAAAACTGATGCAAATTGTTGAAAAGAAATTTACAATTCTAGAACTGCATTTTGAAAGAACTTAAAAATTGAAGACTCCACTATTGGTCAAAGGACAAAACAACCCCTAAAATTGCAATTACTTCAGACACCAAAGCATTGCTATCAACAAACAGAAACTAACCAAAAATGTTGCTGACTGCCAAGACAGAGAGGAATACTCCACCCATATTAATAAAAACAGTAATACAATTATCTCTGTATGGCCAAAGATTGTTCAATGACTGATAATAAACTTCTATTGAATCATATATGAAAACAATTTTCAGAAATTGCAAAATCATTGAAAAGAAAACATACCTTCTTATACCTCAAGATTGAGTCTCTCTTTACTGAACATATTGTAGAATAAATGTCTATACAGTGTAGGCTTCTGAAGAATTAAATCAATTATAAGAATGTACAAAATAAAAGAACAGAAAATTAAAACATGGGATTAATAAAAGCAAAAGAAAATAGACAGAAGATGGGAGCTGCTCTTTGAACAAAATCTGTTTGGTGGTGATCGCGGAGTTGCAGTTCTGGCATAGAGAAACAATCGCCGGTTACGTATACTTGGATCTTCAAATTTATCTAGTGAACTACCATGCTCAAGATTAAGGGAGAGTTTTTTCTGTACCTCGGACTCCATGACTTGAAGCTTTCTTCATTTCTAGAGCTGGCTTGTAAGGTGGTGCAATAGGAGGTTGCATAGGATCTAAGCTCTGGTAAGATCCATCTGTAAGAGAGAGAAAACCAAACCATATTTTAGATATGTTGTGAGGATATCACAGCAAAGCCTAGAACTTAATAGTCTTAGACAACATAAATAATGAATAATTGCAGAATTGCTGTTCTATTCATCCTCAGTCTATGTGGCAAATACACGACATTAAATGATAGACTCAATTAAATGAGTCACGTGACTTTGTATTTAAATGAATCTATCATTTAGTGTTATGTACTCGTCACATAAACTGGGGCTCAACCCCAGTAGGGATGAATAACTTTACTCTTCTATTTAAGTAAGATTCTCTTTTAATGTCTTTTTTTAGTTAATGTCGCGATACGCTAGAACATGAGTGGTTGATGCAAAAGGCCTATTCCCAGAACCCTACATAAACTCGATTACCCAACATGCGAACATTTCATCCATAGAGATACCAATGTATTGCCAGTGAAAATGTTTTTGTTAAATTCAAATAGTATTTGTGAAGATGAATAATTAGAATTTGCAAATGAATAAGCTAATTATGAAGAGGAAAGTAAATCTGCAATAAATAAATAAATAAAAATAAAAGAACAAGGATCTTTAAGGATAAAAGTATATACACTTATTTGGTCACTATACGTACTGTAGAAAATGTTAGTAGCTGCAAGATTCGAAAAGGAATTTCTTCTCTAAGAAGTAAACTCATAAGAATTAATAGAGAACTACACTTTTTTAACAAAAGAATATCCAAAACTACTTGTATAAAAATATGTGAACATTAGAGTTATGTATTGGGGAAAAATGTGATGAAATAATACATAAAGCATTAGATTAAGAGAAAGCTATTTGTAAAGCAATAATTCACTAACCTTATGAGCCTCTCTTATAACTCTTTCTTATCTTATCTTCAAATGGTTCGTTTGATTGCAAATGTGGAAAATGGGTGGAAAAAAAATGTTTTATAGGGAATTGAATTGTCTAGAAATTGTTTTACTAAAAATTGTAATTAATTGTGTTTGATTGGTATAATTTTTCACCCGAAAAATATTGAAAATTTGGTGTCTGTTTGTCTTTGTTTTTTTTATGCAAATTATCCATTAAAGTGACAATTTTTTCTACTATTGGGTCTAAAATTTGTTCTAATTGCCAAAAAAAATTATCATACTAAATATCATTCTTTTGACTTTATTTTGTATGGAAATTGTCAATAAAAGTGAAAAAAATTTATCATTTTGTCTAAAAAAAATTTCAATTACCAAAAAAAATAAATCAAGAAAATCATTTTTTCAAAATTCATTTTCAACTATGCATTATCCAATAAAATAATATTACACGTAAATCGATTTTTTTTTTTTCATTTTTAACCACGCATTCATAAAAAAATAACTATTCAAAAATACATTTTTTGCCTCAAAATGGGGCTCAAACAAGGGCATAATATACAAAAGAATCAAGAAAAAAGAAGAGAAAAATAATATTCAATAGTAACTATATGTATAATAATGGATTTTCGTTCAATGAAATTTAATATAAGATAAGACGAAGTGAGAAATGGGAACATAAGAAAGTATACATGAAAGAAAGGATTTTCTTGTAAAGAACATTCTTAATAAACGTACTATGTAAGTTTTCAAAAGTCGATGGTTTCAACAAAACTTTTACATCTGTACTTGTTTAGCCAGTGATAATATTATATAAAGTTGACCATGACAAAAAAAAAAAAAAAGCTTTGGAAGATACCAGCCAACAAAATCAAGTTTTTGACCCTATGATTTGCTTATTGTCATTGCAAAGTATAATCTAACTGAAAATTGAGTTATTTAAAATGGAATTGAATTTCAATTTGTCTTAAGAGACATAAAAGGAATTCTCAATAAGAAAATATATTTCCTCAATATTCACCGATTGTAATTTCAGCAAAAAATGCATTATTCTCAAATTTTCGACAGTTAAGGGTGTACCATTGCATAACCCTTCAGAATGATTAATATTTAACAATAACATCTCATGACAATTTACCTTGAGATTCAATTCATGTGATGAAATATCAATTGGGGCTAAAATATTCAAGAATTATTCCACGAGCTCAATTTTTAGTATTTTTGGTACACTTGTATGTTAGCTCTCGTGCAGTAGGACTCAAGCTGGAGAATGTAAAAGGTAATGAACAGGATGAGGATTATGAAGCTTTTGATCTTGTTTTTGAGCAATAGAGACGAAGAATGTTGAAGAAAATGAGAAAGCAAAGAATAATGTAATTTTTCCACCACGTAGAGTTGAAGAATGTAGAAGAGAATGGTAAATCAAAGTACAGTACTGTAATTTTTTCACCACATTACAGTCCCTAGTAAACTAAGGATTATTCTACTTTACCATAATGGGTGCCATAATTTTTGTCCGAATCGCCACATGGCGGCCCCCGTCTGCATAGGGGCCGCCATGTGGCGATTCGGTCAAAAATTCGATAACCCATACCATAGCAAAGTCCAGTAAACGAAAGCATCCCACTTCCCAACGCATAATGGGCCCTACATGTAGAGAAATCGAAACGAAAATGTAGAAAAATTGAAAGCAATTAGGTGTGAGATAAGAAAACCTCTTTGACACGATTTAATTGAAAATTGAGAAGACCATTATGCCATTATTCTAATAATCAATTTGCCACAGTTATCCTCAAATTCATAGGTTGATATATTTTTCATAATGGTTAAAGTTAAAATTGAGATGGGAATTAGCACTAAAGTCAATATTAAAAAGTTGAAGCATCCCACTTGAATTTGTCCTCCCAATAATCATATATAATACAATAAGATATGAAACAAAATAAATAAATAAATTCTTGTTTTTGAAAAAGAAATAAAACGATAAAATCTACTTCAATTCACCTGATTTTCAAGTGGATCGATTGGTTCCAAAATTATTTAAAATTAGTATGATTAGAGCATCTCAAAAGGATATTTTAGTTTAGAGAATCCCTGACGCATTCGTATGGATTGCACATCAAGTTACATCTTCTTATTTTAAATTCTCCAGTTCGAATAAGGCAGCTTGATGAAAATGATTTTGCATCGGATAACATAAAAGATAACTTAGATGAAAAAGAGGAGATTGAATTGAGATTCGATAGTTAGACAAGATTTAGGATTTTTTAAGGCGGTGTTCGCGTCTAATCTAATTGTAGGAATTAATTTCTAAGTAAATGTAGTATTTATGATTTTGAGCAATATGTTTTTGTTTAAAATTCGAAGAATATGTATAAAATTCAAATAATTATAGCATTTATGATTTTGAGCAGTGTGGCTTTTTTTTTTTTAATTTAAACAATATATTCAAAGTCAAAGAATGCAATACTTTATTTATTTATTAGCTTAGAATATATGAAATAATTTTAAAAATTGAAAATTGCATAATTATGCATATAGTGTTGGAAATGTGTTATTTGGTGAATGAGAAATTAAGCTAAATTTTGAATTATTGGAAAATTATATGGAATATTGTGAAATATTCTAGAAAATATGTAGATGAAAAGATGTGTCTTTTCATATGGATTATGACTCTTGGAGATCATAACTTGTGGTATTATTTTCAATAATTGTCTCTTTATGTAGAGATGTAATTGTGTCTCTTTATGAAGAGATATAAATTCTAAGAGATGTGTCTCTTGGTATGGATGTTCCAACCACTATATAAGGGATCCCCACATGTTTGAATTTGATATGGGAAAATATGGAAAAAGAAGAGGAACAAATTCAATTGATAGTTCCATATTATTCCAATTCATGTTTTATTTTAGTTTTGCATAAAACACTTTGTAGAAGTGATTTTTCTTGCATCAAAATCATGGTTATGGTAGAGAGGGAACTCCGTTCGAGTTCGTTGGTCTAAGCCATTTGGAGTGCTCCTATGGCTAGATGTGGTCGTTGTATCTTGGGAGATGATTGTCAAGAAACCGTTAGCACCGATGCGGGGCAAATTCATCTTAAGGACAAAGTGTCAAACACTTGCCTCGACCGATTGCATCACTTGCATCTCCTCTTTCTTTTTTCGATTTCATTCTAATCTAGTATTTTGATTTCGGAAAGTAACTAACTATTCTTTTGATTTCATGCTAAGGTTTGAATTGAAGAACAACATGTGTTCACTCATATTGGAAAGTGAAGAATCCATATTATTATATTCGAAGTCGATAAATCACTATTTTATCTTCTCAAATCAGATTTCGGTAAGTCGAATTCTATTTCGATTTCACGAGTATAACACGGTACGTATTGTTGGTGAATGAGAAATTAAGCCAAATTTTGAATTATTGGAAAATTATATGGAATATTGTGAAATATTCTAGAAAATATGTAGATGAAAAGATGTGTCTTTTCATATGGATTATGACTCTTGGAGATCATAACTTGTGGTATTATTTTCAATAATTGTCTCTTTATGTAGAGATGTAATTGTGTCTCTTTATGAAGAGATATAAATTCTAAGAGATGTGTCTATTGGTATGGATGTTCCAACTACTATATAAGGGATCCCCACATGTTTGAATTTGATATGGGAAAATATGGAAAAAGAAGAGGAACAAATTCAATTGATAGTTCCATATTATTCCATTTCATGTTTTATTTTAGTTTTGCATAAAACACTTTGTAGAAGTGATTTTTCTTGCATCAAAATCATGGTTATGGTAGAGAGGGAACTCCGTTCGAGTTCGTTGGTCTAAGCCATTTGGAGTACTCCTACGGCTAGATGTGGTCGTTGTATCTTGGGAGATGATTGTCAAGAAACCGTTAGCACCGATGCGGGGCAAATTCATTTTAAGGACAAAGTGTCAAACACTTGCCTCGACCGATTGCATCACTTGCATCTCCTCTTTCTTTTTTCGATTTCATTCTAATCTAGTATTTTGATTTCGGAAAGTAACTAACTACTCTTTTGATTTCATGCTAAGGTTTGAATTGAAGAACAACATGTGTTCACTCATATTGGGAAGTGAAGAATCCATATTATTATATTCGAAGTCGATAAATCACTATTTTATCTTCTCAAATCAGATTTCGGTAAGTCGAATTCTATTTCGATTTCACGAGTATAACACGGTACGTATTGATTTGAATATAATGTGCACATTATCGGTGTAATATCTCCAACAGAACCTACCTTCGCCCAATCGATGGAAAACATGTACTAGAGCTTCTCACAATCCAATCTCTCAAATCCATTATTTTTGTTGCATGATTCCATAAAGTTTTTGTTGAGAACAAGTTCAAAAAATAAATTGACGTAAACAAGAACACAACAAAACTGGAATGACGACTTTATTGAATATTAGCAATAGATATTATATAGACTTACAGGAACTAACAGAATGCTAAAATGCAGGCCACACGAACAGAAATGTGCAGCAAGAAAGAGTAAAAAAAAAACTTGGAAGAATCAACAACAATCCTAGTAATACAAGGCTTGAAGTGTAGATCGCTTCACCCTAGCATTGCCTTCTAATTTCTTTTTCATTGATTCCCATATCTTCTTTGCAGTGTCTTTTGTTGGATAAAATAATGGTCAAGTGCAGAAAAACTTATCAATAGATATCAATAGATCGAGTCTCGTGACAGCACGATGTCCTAAAACGAAATTGCCCGTCGATAACTGCTGCGACCTCCGTGGACAATCACCTCCAGGATACAACGATCAAATAAACCAATTGAGTAGCAATCACAAAAGGTTTTCAGAACTCTCAAGTGTACTCCAGAAATATGAGAAACTAATTTGAGTATAATATTTTACTGTATATATGAATAGACAATTTCGTTTTTGTTGTAGTTGTTTTCTCAAGTCCAGAAGTGAGTTTATATAGCCAGAAAATAGAGGTAACTGCATACCCCATGATCCAGTATTAAATTACAGTTTTAATGGCCAATGGTAATGGGTTGTAAATACTGGACAGTTAAAACAGTCATATTTTACTGGCTAGTTGACCCATTAAACAATTCCGAAAATAATTAAAAATAATAATTATTTTATTAGAATCAAAGACTTTTTAACATAGTGCGTGAGGCGTGGCTCGAACCCCTGACTTCCCACACAAATTTCACATTTTTACCAGTTGGGCACTTTATCTTAATTAATTATTTCTTTCACATATTATATTTATTGTATAAATATATAACATCTTTTTCCAAGATAGTCTCCAAAATCGTTTTGTCGATTGCTTGGAAAAGGTAGTTCTTTGCCTTGAGATCCTTCATCTTCAACTCATCTAGCGTCTTCTGCTGCGTCTCAATCCATTGTGCTACCCATGTAATTGGTCTCAATCAGACTCTAATAGACTAACACTCTTTACTCCGAAGGAAATTTTCCATAAGCATGCTCTAATGATCGTAATGACCATCAAAACGTGGTATGGAAGGTTGCACAAAGTTTCCTTCGGTAGTCATCTCCCTCTCTCTCTCTTTGTATTTAGAATCACTCGAAGAGCTCTCTCTCTCTCTTTGTGTTTAGAATCACTTAAAGCTTAGCTTTTCCACTCAGGCCCATTGGGGGCTATGATACTAGAATGTTGAGAACAAGTTCAAAAAATAAATTGTTGTAAACAAGAACACAACCAAACTGGAATGAATGACTTTATTAAATATCAGCAATGGCTATTATATAGCCTTATAGGAACTAATAGAATGCTAAAATGTAGGCCACATGAACAGAAACGTGCAGCAAAAAAGAGTCAAAACAAAAACTTAAAGAATCAGCAATTATCCTAGTAATACTAGGAGACCAAAATACCCTTCAATTTTCATTTGGATTATTGCTTTGTTAGAAGAACGGTGCTCGGTAACTTTCCGTCCTCCGGTAGGATCTCCATCATGTGGTTGAGAAGTCGAAGAATTCTTCAACCA